>OZ007571.1:74356192-74643692 GCA_963931925.1 Onchidella celtica
TAAAAATGCTAACTAAAAATGTAAATCGACTATAATAATAATAATAGTTCGTCCATCAGGTATGATGATGACCTTAACAACACCAGAGGAATAAAGAACAGAAATTGTTGAGAATTTCAACACATGGACAATAAAGAGAACTAAAGGACACAGAGGACAGAATGGAAAGACTGTTCTTTCATGACTTATGGCTTCTCATGTGACTGATAAGTCCTATTTTTGCCCTGCAGACCCTTCCGCATAAATGACAAGAGTGCTCCGTTGGTTCAGTACTACTGGGCCTTTTCTTGCGCCGTTCTCTTTTTTTGATAGCCTGCTGGACTCTGTCAGCTTCCCATGCTTTGCTGCCTCTGGTAAGGGCCGCCCTCCAATTTGCACGATCAAGCGAGAGCTTTTCCCACTCACTCACATCAATGGCAAAGGCCTTCAGTGATTGCTTGAGAGTGTCTTTGTAACGTCTCTTTGGGGCCCCAACATTCCTCGTTCCATTGGAGAGCTCAGAGAAGAAGATTTGCTTAGGGAGTCTGGAGTCGGGCATTCTGACAACATGTCCTGCCCAACGTAGCTGAATTTTTTTCAGGTGGCAGAAGATGCTCAATTCCTTGGCACGATTGAGGACCTCAGTGTCTGGAATTTTATCCTGCCATTTGATCCTTAGGATCTTTCTAAGGCAGGCCAGATGAAAGTGATTTAGCTTTCTGGCATGCGATTGGTACACTGTCCAGGTTTCAGCCCCATAGAATAGGGTGGGAAGGACCACAGCATTGTACACTTTCAGCTTAGTGTCTGTGCGAATGCCGGCAACATCCCATACTCTCTTTCGAAGCCTGCCAAATGCAGAGCTGGCTTTGCTGATTCTTGAGAGAATTTCAGTATCAACACGAGCCGCGGAAGACAGTGTACTGCCAAGATAGGTGAAGTTCTCCGACACCTTCAGAAGACTGTCATGGACTTTGATATTTGGGGTCACAGGATACTTGCCGTCTGGAGTAGGCTGATGGAGCACTTCCGTCTTCTTTGTGCTTATTGTGAGGCCAAAGTTGTCACAGGCACTAGAGAACTTATCAACACAGTTTTGCATGCTATCCTCATCGTGTGCCAGAAGTGCACAATCATCAGCAAATAGTAGGTCACAGACTTGAGTACTTTTGGTTTTGGTTTTTGCCTGAAGTCTCCTGAGGTTGAATAGACTGCCATCAGTTCGGTACTTGATGCTTACCCCTTGAGGAGGAGAGCTAAAGGCTTCTTGTAGCATTGCAGAGAACATGATGCTGAACAGAGTTGGGGCTAAGACACAACCCTGTTTTACCCCATTTGTGACAGCAAAGGGCTCTGAAACACTGCCGTTCCTTTTGACTGCAGCTTGCATGCCATCATGAAACTGGCGCACTATTGTGATGAATTCGGGTGGACACCCAAACTTCGCCAAGATTTTCCAGAGGCCTTCACGACACACTGTGTCAAAAGCTTTTGTGAGGTCAACAAATGTGATATACAGCGCTTTATTTTGTTCCATGCATTTTTCCTGAATCTGTCTGGCAGCAAAAATCATATCCGCCGTTCCCCTCTCTTTACGAAAGCCACATTGGCTCTCGGGAAGCAAGTCATTTGACGAGAGGTGATCAAGAAGGCGATTCAGAAGCATTCTTGCCAATATTTTGCCAGCAATTGAAAGTAGAGAGATTCCCCGATGGTTGTCACAGACTTGGCTGTCCCCTTTGTTTTTGTACAGATGGATGATTGAAGCATCTTTGAAGTCCTGTGGCAGCTTCCCTGCTTTCAACATATGATTGAACAACTCGGTCAACCTTTCAATAAGCTTTTCTCCACCGAAGGCATACACCTCAGCAGGAATTGAATCCACGCCTGGTGATTTGTTAAAGGACATCTGATTTGTGGCAGTTCGGGTCTCATTTGCTGTGAATGGCTTGGCAAGAGCTGCATTAATAGGAGTCTGAGGGAGGCAGTCAATGGACTCAGTATTTATATTTGATGGCCGATTTAGCACACCTCCGAAATGTTCTGCCCAACGCTGAATTATGGCATTCAATTCAACAATGCGTGTTGAACCATCTGACGCAAGAAGTGGCGTAGTGCCAGAGCGGGATGGTCCAAACACAGCTCGGAGGCTCTCAAAGAACTTTCTAGTGTTGTTTGTGTCGGCATATTTCTGAGTTTCTCTTACTCGCTCTTCAAGCCAGTCATTTTTCATTTTCCTCAGCTTCTTCTGGAGTACACCCTTACATGCACGCAGTGCATCAGCTTTTGCTGTGGAAGAGGGGTCACTGCAGTGAGCTTGGATGAGACTATTTTTTTCTTTGATGAGCACTTTGATTTCATTATCATTATCATTGAACCAGTCCTGGTGCTTGCGGACAGGAAAACCAACTGTGCTGCTGGCGCAACAGTGTACAGTCGTATTTAGGTCAGTCCAGCTCTGTTCAATGTTCTCAGGGTCAAAAGTCACGCAATCCAATTTTGAGGAGAGTTCTGATGAGAGCTCGCTCTGTTTCTCAGCTGAGCAGAGTTTTGAAACATTTAGGCGTTTAGATGGCGCTTTCCCTTGAGGGCGTCTATTGCGCCTCAATGTTAGTCTGAGCTTGCAAACAATGAGTCTATGGTCAGTTCCACACTCGGCACCACACATCGCCTTTGTTACAAGGACATCCTTTCTGTCAGTCTTCCTCACAATGACATAGTCTATGAGATGCCAATGCTTTGAGCGGGGATGCATCCATGACGTTCTGTTTCTCACGGGGAGACTAAAATTTGTGTTGGTAATGAACAGGCCAAATTCAGCGCACAAAGTAAGTAAGCGCAACCCATTGTTATTGCATGAACCAACTCCATGAGGGCCCAAAACATTTGGCCACGCTGAGATTTCGGAGCCAACCCTAGCATTGAAGTCCCCCAAGAGGATCAGCTTATCAGCTGCCGGGACAGAGCATATGACAGATTCTAGATCAGAATAGAACTTGTCTTTGGCTTCATCTGGGTTTGTCATGGTGGGCGCATATGCGCTAATGAGGGTGGCTGACTGGCTTTTCCCAACTGGGATCCTGAGTGTCATTATCCTGTCATTTATTTCAATTGGCATGGACTGCAAGTTTCTGACAAGGTCATTTTTAATTGCAAACCCAACACCATGCTGTCTCGGTTCGACTGCACCCTTGCCTTTCCAGAAGAAGGTGTATCCACCACTGAGCTCTTTGAGTTGGCCACTATCAGGGAGTCTGGTCTCACTGAGTGCCACTATGTCCAGGTTGTACCTGCTGAGCTCAATGGCAATAAGTGCAGTGCGTCTTTCCGGGTTGTTTGAGTTGTCCTGTAGTGTGCGTATATTCCAGGCTCCTAGCCTGAGTAAGCTGAATTTCTTTTTGTTTCGACCGCAAAAAGGGATCCCCACTGGTCACGGTATACCAGTCAGGGTGATGTGAAGTGGGCTTTCTTTAGGGCACCTTTTCTAGCCCCTTCCTCAGTTGAGGTGAGCAGTGCTATCCTTAAATAAGGCTGCTCTGCTACTGTGGGTGCTGCCTCCCCACGCCTCCACTTCAATCGACGATGAAGCAACCATAGCCCACAGCCACCAACGTGTAGGTCTGTGCTAACAGCTTCCAGTCTATCCAAACCTGCTGCCACCGCACTCGCCCATCGCCGTTGGAAATTTGAGAGGAAAGAAGACGAGACAAAGATGAAAGAAGACGAGGTGAGTGTTAAGACTGGCGCAAAGAATTTGTTTTTAGTGAGAAAGAGCTGCGCAAACATCAGACTCACTCTCTCGCCTGGACACAACTTATCCAAGTGGCAAGACAGGGTCAAGACGACTGGAAATGTATCCAGGTGCAGGAGGATGCCAGAGGGACAGTCATATTGCCTGACCGGCTGCCTGTAGGCTACTCCACAGCCTCGCAGTCCCAACTGACTAGGGTGAAAGACCCAAACCAAAGAACACCAATACTGGTGGATGCTCTGTGTCACGATATCCAGGCCAGAGTGACGGTATATTGCCATCTGCCCTATCAATCAACCACTGGCCTGCTGCCGCCAGCTTCGAAGCTGCGTCCGGGAAGTTTGCTCAATTCTTCGTCTGTGATTTAGGCAAACAAGCCTATGACCACACCGCTACCGGGGGCCAATATGAAGGACTCAAGTACTGAGGGTCACATTGTGCCCTAGCATGTGGCCGTTGGGTTAGATGAAACCTCCTCCGCCCTGGCCGTTTGCACCGACAGGTGCACGCCCACTGATACCATGCTAGCGTACCAGTTCATGAAACAGGTTGTACTGGATTACATGTTACCAGTAGCAGATTTTTCTGACCCGACTATACACCCAGTGCTATAACGCGCTAACTAAAAATAGGTGACTAAAACCCTTGACCCAGTGCAGCCCGTCCACTGGCCTCCCCGGCTCACTGGCTCATCTTGGATGGATTGAATAAAAGTTGTTGACAAACCTAAACGTTTTAGATAGAAGTTTTTGCTCGAAGTCTCCAGCGATGGAGGTGGAGGAAAACTGGAATAAGAAAATAGAAACTATAGAAAAAAATACTGTCATTGTGGGCTAGAAGAGATTGATCTATAATTGGAAAAATACATATACAGTGAAAACATATGGTCTAAGTCAATTTTTGTCTGTAATGCACAGCACTGGGAAAACAAATGAGTTACTTTTTACATCTGTAGGCAAAAGACGCCGTAGGAACACTAGGGCATTTGAAAAAGTAAATAGAATTACGATGTGAAATAGGAGAATGAAATGAATATGGTAAATAATAGTTCATCAACCAATTTCTGCTCTTCTTCAACGGGGAGAAAATCTAATTCGTGCTGAAAGTGTGTTGGTGGTGTCATTGATTGTAACTGCTGCAGGTCACAGGCTGGTTTTTTGGGGCAGCTTTTTACACCCTGAGACACCCAACAGATAGGTGGGGATGCTCGACAAGGGGCAGGCAGAGACTTGGGGCAGTCACAGACATGGGGCAGTCACAGACATGGGACAGTTTCGGTGTGCCATAATCAAATTTACACCCCCCCCCCTCCCTTTTTACTACCAAATTTAATAAGAAAATTTTGCTCCTTTCGCATCATTTATTCCCTAATTACCTGGTCCTCTGTGTCCATAGCACTGTTGCACTTTGTCTCATTCAGTTAGGGAGTTGGTTAGGACAGGAACAAAACTAACATAAACAGCCACTTTAGAGCGGGCCTCTGCAGTATAGCGACTTTTACTACTGTTGTGGTGGACGAACTACGGACGCCCGTTTGGATGAAGTGGGAAAGTGGGAAGAGCTCACGTCTAGGTTCTGTACAGACCAAGGGCAAGTAGAAATCTAACAAACATTTTCATTAACAGAGATCTCATTTCTTCTTGGTTTATCAAATAGCAAATTGAAACACAAAATACGACAAAGACAACTAACAATCTCACCATAACCAAATTGAACAAGTTAAACTCACGCGTTAGTGGGCTGGCGAGTCATACAAGTATGGAGAATAGTTGATGAACTGTTTGCCTGATTCGGTAGTTGTTGCAGAGTGAAACATGATACCCCATGATACCCCAGGATATCCCATGATAGCCCTTGATACCCCATGTACCCCAATGATACCCCATGATATCCCATGATACCCCATGATACCCCATGATAAGGCAGCCTTAATACATTTGATCATGTATGGACTCCGGTGTATGTGACAATTCTGCCGCTCGTTTATCTTCTTTGGCTTTTCAAATCATTTTGCCCGGGTTAAATGTCTGTGAGTTTTGTCTGTTTACAGCTGGTCACGTGCCAGCTCTGTCCACCAAAGTTGGTGCTAAGGCCACAAATCTCACCTACGCCTGAACAGTTTCAGAATACAGCAAAATCAGTAACTAAATTACTGGGAGAGTTCCTGGATGTTCAGTACTGGGAAGTCATTCTATGCGAAATAAGAAAATTGTTTTGGCAGTCTCTAGGGAGATTCTACTATAGGGAGATTCTACTATAGGGAGATTTTACTCAATATGCAATGGGGAGGGGAAAAAAGGGTGTTCTGGTTGTAAATGTTTGATTTTTTGGCAATTAGAGGTGACAGATGTCGTGTTTATTCATGAAATATATAAAGTGGACATCAGTTGTTTTTTCCACACTTTATACTAATGTAGTCTAAAATCAAATACGATTTTTGCTTGGTCAGCTCTTAAACATAAAAGTATACAAATGGACATCACAAACAAAGTCCATAGATTTTTTTCACCTTTTTGCTCATTTGAAAATTGAAGTCCAGTGTCCAGTGTCCAGTGTCCATTTGTCCAGTGTTTGTGTCCAGTGTCCATTTGTCCAGTGTTTGTGTCCAGGTGTTAGGAATGGCTCAATGTGTGTGTGTGTGTGTGTAGGTGTGTGTGTGTAGGTGTGTGTGTGTAGGTGTGTGTGTGTGTGTGTGCATACGTTTGTGTGTATGTTAATGTTCAGAAGGTGTCGGAGAACTTCATCTATCTTGGCAGTACACTGTCTTCCGCGGCTCGTGTTGATACTGAAATTCTCTCAAGAATCAGCAAAGCCAGCTCTGCATTTGGCAGGCTTCGAAAGAGAGTGTGGGATGTTGCCGGCATTCGCACAGACACTAAGCTGAAAGTATACAATGCTGTGGTCCTTCCCACCCTACTCTATGGGGCTGAAACCTGGACAGTGTACCAATCGCATGCCAGAAAGCTAAATCACTTTCATCTGGCCTGCCTTAGAAAGATCCTAAGGATCAAATGGCAGGATAAAATTCCAGACACTGAGGTCCTCAATCGTGCCAAGGAATTGAGCATCTTCTGCCACCTGAAAAAAATTCAGCTACGTTGGGCAGGACATGCTGTCAGAATGCCCGACTCCAGACTCCCTAAGCAAATCTTCTTCTCTGAGCTCTCCAATGGAACGAGGAATGTTGGGGCCCCAAAGAGACGTTACAAAGACACTCTCAAGCAATCACTGAAGGCCTTTGCCATTGATGTGAGTGAGTGGGAAAAGCTCTCGCTTGATCGTGCAAATTGGAGGGCGGCCCTTACCAGAGGCAGCAAAGCATGGGAAGCTGACAGAGTCCAGCAGGCTATCAAAAAAAGAGAACGGCGCAAGAAAAGGCCCAGTGGTACTGAACCAACGGAGCACTCTTGTCATTTATGCGGAAGGGTCTGCAGGGCAAAAATAGGACTTATCAGTCACATGAGAAGCCATAAGTCATGAAAGAACAGTCTTTCCATTCTGTCCTCTGTGTCCTTTAGTTCTCTTTATTGTCCATGTGTTGAAATTCTCAACAATTTCTGTTCTTTATTCCTCTGGTGTTGTTAAGGTCATCATCATACCTGATGGACGAACTATTATTATTATTATGTTAATGTTAGTATGCCATTGTATGTATGTATGTGTGGATTTGTGTGTGTGTATTGATGTGTATATATGGATTATGCCTTGTATTTGTGTGAGTGTGTGGGTATGTAGAGTCGTCACTCCCCCCCCCCCCCCCCCCGTGACTCTGTCCGGGTGTGAAGTGTGAGTGAGTTCTGAGCAGTTGTTGAAGATTTGACTGTGTCTGGTGGTCTGGCCGGCACTGACCGGCAGTTGTGCCCATGAAGTTGGTGGTCTAGATGTCAGCCAGAGAGTTTGGCCTGTCCAGATCGCACAGAAATCAATTTTAAAAAAAATTATGTTGTTTTATTTATTTTGGCTCTTGTTGTGTGTCTGTTGTATGGGAGGGGGGGGGGTGGGGGTGACAAATGTCCGAGTTGTACAGAAATTGTGCACAATTTTGGAATCAACTGTGAGTGTAAGAAAAATGACCTGGTGGATTGTTGTAGAACAACTCTGGTATTGACTGAGTCAGTGATGGGATGGGGTGGATGTTGAGGCCAGAAATTGTATCCAGAGATTTCATATCTTTTTTTCCAGTATGTGACGGCTGGATGGCTATTTTTTCTATCAAAACTGGTCGAACTTCTGGACACGGTAAAACATTTTTGTTCATTTCTTACTCCTCTCCCCTCATTTTTCAGTTGTTTTTTTTTGTTGTTATTGTTGTTGTTGATGTTGTGATCTTATGCAACTTTCTGTGTAGCGAAACGTTTGTGGTCAGGGCTGGGCAAACTTACAGAGAAGAAGATCCTTTTTTTTGGGTTTTTTTTTTTTTATAGAATTGAACTTTAAGTGAGTAAGGTCAGGGGTCAAAGCTGAGATATGGGGTATATTTTTTTCTCATATACAGATTCTTTAAACAGCATTTAATTTAAGTTTAGGAAGCGGCACAGATCAAAGCTATTTGAGTGTCAGGTGGTGCTGGTTGCCAATCTCAGGCAATCTCTGCCACCTTTTCTGTCGTTCATGACATCAGATCTTCTCAGTGTGACCAAAAGTCGCTAGACAGTAGATACAATAAGACTGGACAGGTTAGGAAGTTTGTGTTTGCAGGTTTTGCGTCACCAGCCAGTGGTAAATGGGTGGATGACGTCAACAGTGTCATCGAAGCTGAGTTGGCTGTAGGAAATCTCTCAGCATCTTTCTTTTCCTTTTAAATGTGGTATCAATTGGTCATTAACGTGTTGTCGGGGGAAGATCGATCTAAGAAGTAAATTAATGTTTAGAGATAGGACAAAAGCTGATGAAAAAAAACCCTCTCTGTCTCGTTCTTGTTTCCCTTGCCAGCCCAGCTGATGTCCGTGTGCTTTCTTTTATGGAGACACAAATTTTATGTCAGATTTTCCATGTTAACTTGGGGTCAAAATTGTCCCTGGAAGTGAAACTGGCCGGTGTTGTGTCTTATTTTCTGTCCAAATAGTGTACGAAGTGCTGGCTCAGCGTGCCGAGAGTGGCTGGGGCAATTGACCAACGGTCAGTGCTTACAAAGAAGGGGGTATCCCATTTTATTGTATGTAGTATTTTTGGTTTGAGACCTTGTAAATTCACGCGCGTTTATTTGTCATCCATCCATCCAGCCAGGCATCCATCCATCCATCCATCCATCCACCCGTCCATCCATCCATCCATCCATCCATCCATCCATCCAGCCAGCCAGCCAGCCAGCTAGCCATCCATCCATCCATCCATCCATCTATCAAATGTGAAGTAAATTTTTTTTGACTTGATTTCTGCAGATATTTTTCATCTTACGAAAGAAGAACAATCAAGTCACATTTCTACATGTCTATCATCATGCTGGCATGGTGGGATTCACTTGGATTGGGGTCAAATTTTTACCAGGAGGTCCAAGTGAGTTGACTATCTCAGTCTAGATTCAAATGTTGTAAGTTACCATAAAATAGATGTCAAGTGTTGTAAGTTACCACGGAATAGATGTCAAATGTTGTAAGTTACCACAGAATAGATGTCAAATGTTGTAAGTTACCATAGAATAGATGTCAAATGTTGTAAGTTACCACGGAATAGATGTCAAATGTTGTAAGTTACCACGGAATAGATGTCAAATGTTGTAAGTTACCACGGAATAACAGCTGAGGTTGTTCTAGCACGTTATAGTAGGGGGGAGTTAGTTGATCTAACTACAACCCTTTAGAAAACGAAACTATTACAGCTGTAAAATAAATAAACACGAGATCCGACGATAGATTAAATAATACTAAAGTTTAATAACTGTATAGTGAACAATAAATTACTAGGAAGACGCCAGCGAAACTAAATATCTACGCCACACAAAAGGAAACTCACTTACTCACCCCCCAACCACTCACACAGGTCTATATATATAAACATTCCTACAGAAAGTTCCCGAAATAAACGTTACCTTTGCCCTCGCACAAACTAACCAATCACGCATCAATACGTTATCAGGTTACATCACTCAAGGCCAAATCTGGCGTAAACATCCTTATCCACAGTGTTATCGAATGTTCGGGAACATACTAATATTTACTGAACGAGTCAAAACACCTGACAACAAGCGGGCGAGGAAAAAACTACTCACTAGGAGAAGAAGGTCAGGTCACGGAGTACGGTTGTCAACAATAAAATGAAAACAGAAATGAACACATGCTCACCAGTGTAAGAAGAAAACGGGGGAGGGCAAGGGATAGCTTGCAGATGCTACACAACTCCCCAATTTAAGTTGAATATTTTTCAACTCCAAAACATTATTCAGCGTCTGCAATATCTTGAAATAATCTTATAGCACTCCCAATCTCACAAAGGTAGTTGCTAATTCTATTACAATTAATAACAATTTCAGTGTCTTCCCGAATGTCATCACAAATATAATACAATGCAGTGTACTTTGCATCAATAATACCATAACTAATACAATACCGTCATTGCTTCTCAATAGTAAACAGTAGGCCTACTAGTCAAAATAACACAACGCCACCACTGTGGTGAAACAATGGTCAATGATATTATTACAAATCATATATGGTGAAACGATGGCCCATCGTTTACATAATGCTTCGTGCACGAATCATAGCATATAACTTGTTGTACATAACATGGTTATCTCCAAAATGTATAACTCATACGTACAATGGCCAAAAATACCAATACATACCGACCACTGATTAGGGTCTTTCTTCATCATATTAGGTCAAAACAAGTTACAACATTGCAATATAACACAAACACTGCTTGCTCGCAGTCCCCATTTGGGTTACATTTTCCAAAAATTACACCAAGTTCCATTGGTAACAAATATGACATAGCATAAAATCAAAATGTGACTAACACATCATGACTCTCTATCAGCCATCAATTCAATATTCAGTCACAGATGAACTATGTCCCCAATTACGGTACAATACTGCCGTCCTAGAAATTCATCTAGTAGGCAAAAGTATGGGTTACAATGCATTTCACTGATAGTGTACTACTTTAAAATACCCTGCTCAGGAAATCGGCACAGACATTTTCTCTGCCTTTTACGTAGTGAATCCTGAATCGATAAGACTGTAAAAATAAACTCCATCGTAATAACTTTGGACTGTCAAACTTGGCAGAGTTCAAAAACTCTAATGACCGATGGTCAGTTTGGAGCACAAACTCCTTTCCATACAAATACAAAGTAAACTTTTTTACAGCCCAAACAATAGCTAAACATTCGCGCTCTGAGACCGAATATTTTGTCTCACGAGGCAATAGTTTACGACTAGCATATGCCACAGGGTACAACTTTCCCTCGTGTTCCTGCATAAGACTAGCGCCTAATCCGCGATCTGATGCATCAGTTGCTAAGACAAACTCTTTGGAAAAATCTGGCAAACATAACACGGGTTTGGAGATAATGACATTCTTCAAAGAGGTGTACGCTTTCTCCTGCGTTTCATCCCACTGAACTATATTGGGCTGACCCTTTCTGAGTAAATCAGACAATGGTGATGCAATCGCTGAAAAGTTAGGAATAAATTCATGGTAATATCCCACTAATCCTAAGAATGCTTTCACTTCCTTCTTAGTGGTGGGTCTGGGTGCGTCTCGTACCTTACATACATTCTCTTCTAACAGGCCAATCATACCTTCTCCCACTAAGTGTCCAACAAAGTCTACTTCAGACGTTCCAATCAGACACTTCGATGGTCTTGCAGTTAATCCAGCTTGGTCCATCCTCTGCAGTAAATCCTTGAGAGTCTTCACATGCTCGTCGAATGTCTCTGTATGAATCAGCAGGTCGTCCACATATGCTGTCACATTGTTCATTCCACGGATCAATGGCTTTACGATCCTGTTCAGCGTGGCTCCTGAGTTCATCATCCCAAAAGGCATCCGAATGAATTCATAGTGTTCGCCCATGGTGACGAACGCCGTCTTGGGAATGTCTTGCTCTCGAACTTTCACTTGCCAGTATCCCTTGCTCAGGTCAATCCGAGAGAATAATTTTCCTCTCGAGAGACTCTGAAACACTTCTAATGGCGCTGCTGTCGGATGAGGGTCGAATACTGTGATCTTGTTTAACCTCCTGTAGTCGATGCAGACTCGGTTGGATCCGTCCTTCTTCTTGACGACAACAATAGGTGAAGCATAAGCTGATGAGCTCCTTCGAATGATGCCCAGCCGTTCCATGGTGCTAAGCTCCTCCTTCAATGAGTCGCGCATAGCGTAGGGCACCGGGTATGGTCGTTGACGAACTGGTACTTCTGTCGTCAGGTCGATGCGATGTTCACCCAACTGGCAGCATCCAGGGAGATTGGTGAAGACGTGCTGGTAATTCTTCACCACATCGCAGAGTTCTTGACGTTGTTCCGATGTCAGTTGCGTTCCATACTGGACATCTCTGTAGCTTTCCTTCTGGTCCCAGCTTCCTAGGTCGGCAAGGTCCTCTGTCGTTCCACTGTTGTCGCCTTCCAGGTCGCAGTCCTCGATGATTGTCATGCCAGCTGACTCCACGGGTTGACTCTTGTCCATCATGTCGTCCTCTGCCAGTACAGTCTCAGCACTATCACCGCCGCCGTCCTTTATGGCGTTGACATGTCCAGGCGTGGTATCTCTCCTACTGTTGTCCATCCCACACATCTCGGTCACAATAGGTCTCGGTTCCATTGCCACTGCTGCTGCTTTTGACGTCCTTGGAATGTATCTCTTGAGGAGGTTGGCGTGCAAGGTCTTTTCTTTTGCACCCATCTTGACTCTATAGTCGTTAACACCGACAACTGAGACTACCTTATATGGTCCCTTCCATTGGACTAGGAGCTTGTTAGTGTTCGTCGGCAGTAGCACCAACACTTCATCTCCGGGGCGGAACTTCCTCTCTCGCGCCTTCCGGTCGTAGTAGGTCTTCTGTCTACCTTGAGCCTTGGAGAGTTCTTCCGTCGCTAACTTCCATGTGTCCTCCAGCCTCTCACGTAGTTCCATGACGTACTGGTAACTGGTCTTCGTTTCCGGCTCCTCTACGTCCTTGGTCCATAGTTGTCGTAAGATGTGCATTGGTCCTCTCACAGTTCTCCCATACAGCAACTCGAATGGGGCAAACTTGGTCGACTCTTGGGGAACTTCACGATATGCGAAGAGCAGCGGGTTGATGTATCTGTGCCACTGCTTGGGTTGCTCTGCGCACAGTCGTCTCAATGTTTTCTTCAGCGTGCCGTTGAATCGCTCCACCAACCCGTTGCACATAGGGTGGTAGACTGTAGTGGTCGACTGTCGAATTCCCAGTAGTCTATTCGTTTCCTTCATGACATCTGACATAAACTGGGTCCCTTGGTCCGACAAGATCTCTTCGGGCACACCCAAACGGCTGTAGATGTTCACTAAGGCTTCTGCTACCGTCTCTGCGTCGATCTTCTTCAAGGGTGTGGCTTCGGGGTAACGAGTAGCGTAGTCTATATACACCAGGATATACCGATGTCCACCTTCACTTGGGGGGTCGATAGGTCCTACTAAGTCCACGGCCACTCGCCTAAATGGTACGTCCACTACTGGCATACTCTGCAGGTGCACCTTTGGTGTCGCTCCTTTGTTCACTGTCCTCTGGCATATGTCGCATGAGCGGCAGTATCTCGCGACGTCACCTTCAATTCCAGGCCAATAAAAATTGCTCATAACTCTGTCTTTGGTTTTCTTCACGCCGAGGTGTCCTCCGACGATCGAGTCGTGGGCTACACTCAGTACATACTCTCTCAGTTTCTCGGGTAGTACCACTTGCCTTATAACCGTCGCCTGTCTCAGGTCCTTGTAGATCCGGTACAGTACTCCTCCATGTTTCTCAAAATGAACAGATTTATTGCCTCTATTAGTTGGGATCTTCTTCTGCTCTAACTTCCTAATGACTTCGTCTTCTTCTTGGAGTCGGATAAGTTCCTCTCTATCCACTCCCGCGTGCCTTTCTGCCCTCGGCACCTTCAGCGACGTAGACCGGTCCTTCCTCTTCTCCTGGGCCCTCGTGGTCACCGCTCCTACCATCACCTCAGTATCAGGGTCGTACGGATCCTTCGCTCCGTCCACGTTCCCGACTACTAGGTCGCAGATGGTCTCCGGGAGACACAGCGCCGTCACTTTGCCCGTCAGGTAAGGCGTCTTCACGTCGATAACGGCTTCCTCCGCCGCTAGCAAGGAGTTATCGATCCTCGCGATAAGTTTCTTCCCACCGGTGAGCTGTCCGTCGTCCACCAGTGCTCGCCGCACCACTACACCTTCACAGCCGGTATCTCTTAGGACATCTACCGCTCGATTTCCAATCAAGCCCTTCATCACTGGTAACTTCAGTTTCTCCACGGTCCTTCCGTCACTGCATCCTCCGCAAGTAACAGGCACCGCTAACTGGAGCTTCCCGTCCTTCATTACCGCTTGAACGTTGATGCTGGTGTCAGCGGTCGTCGCATCCTGTCTCGACGACTCGTCCGCCGCTATCACTACGGCCGCCGCCACCTTGTTCGGCTTGCCTCGTCCCATATCCTTCTGGGCTGGACACATCCTCCGAACGTGGCCTGGCTTTCCACAAAGGTAACATTTCCACTCACCTTTGTCGTTTAACTTTGCACGACACTCCGCCGCCTTGTGTCCCGGCCTCTGGCACCTATGGCAGACCTGTGGGCTTCTGTCTCCGTTGGGCCTCTGTCGCACTGGCCGGCTCTGCAGTCTGGCGCTCCCGCTGAGTGTCCGGTTCCTCGCTACCAGGTACGCCTCCGCTGAATCTGCGATGTCCTGTAGCGTCTTTGGTTTCCTCTCCCTCACATGGGTTGCAAGGTCTGGTGGGCAGGCATCCATGAATTGCTCTCTGACGAACAGATCTCTCACTCCTTCGTAGGTCTCCTCCGTCTTCGACAGCTTTATCCACCTCTCTAAATAGGTCTTGATCCTGGTCAAAAACATTCCAACATCTTCTCCATCTTCAGGCTTACCTTGTCTGAACATGAGTCTGTATCCGTCCTCTGACAGGTTGTACCTCTTCTGCAACGCTTCCTTGACCTTGTCGTAGTCCTTGGCTTCGTCGATCGGTAGTCTGCAGAAGCACTCCAAAGCTCTCCCAGTCAGCAGGGCAGACAGTGATGTCGTCCAGGTGGATCTGGGCCATTCAGCTGTCTCGGCAAACCTCTCAAACCGCAGCAACCAGCTATCCAGATCGTCCTTCTTGTCCTGAAATGCAGGTAGCTTGGGTCTCTTAGAACTGGCGTGGTCGTCGGTCTTCTGCGCTGAGTCGTTGCCTCCACGTTGCTGGCGCATCCTCTCTATCTCCAACTCGTGGTTCATCTTTTCCCTTTCCAGCTGTCGTTGAGCCTCCTTCTCCTGTCGTTGAGCCTCCAGCTGTCTTTCTCTTTCCAGGCCTTCACGGAGGTAGTCCCGTCTCTCCTGCCCAGTGAGCTCCATAGCGTCCGCTTCCTGGCTAAGCCTTCCAATAACCTCCGACATGTTGTAGATAGCTTGTCGATGATATTCTACAATAAACTATGTAAATAAATCTAGTAATTTAGATCTGGTCCGTTCGAATATGGTCGGATCCCGGACGAGCCCCCAATATGTAACAGCTGAGGTTGTTCTAGCACGTTATAGTAGGGGGGAGTTAGTTGATCTAACTACAACCCTTTAGAAAACGAAACTATTACAGCTGTAAAATAAATAAACACGAGATCCGACGATAGATTAAATAATACTAAAGTTTAATAACTGTATAGTGAACAATAAATTACTAGGAAGACGCCAGCGAAACTAAATATCTACGCCACACAAAAGGAAACTCACTTACTCACCCCCCAACCACTCACACAGGTCTATATATATAAACATTCCTACAGAAAGTTCCCGAAATAAACGTTACCTTTGCCCTCGCACAAACTAACCAATCACGCATCAATACGTTATCAGGTTACATCACTCAAGGCCAAATCTGGCGTAAACATCCTTATCCACAGTGTTATCGAATGTTCGGGAACATACTAATATTTACTGAACGAGTCAAAACACCTGACAACAAGCGGGCGAGGAAAAAACTACTCACTAGGAGAAGAAGGTCAGGTCACGGAGTACGGTTGTCAACAATAAAATGAAAACAGAAATGAACACATGCTCACCAGTGTAAGAAGAAAACGGGGGAGGGCAAGGGATAGCTTGCAGATGCTACAGATGTCAAATGTTGTAAGTTACCACGGAATAGATGTCAAATGTTGTAAGTTACCACGGAATAGATGTCAAATGTTGTTGTAAGTTACCACGGAATAGATGTCAAATGTTGTAAGTTACCACAGAATAGATGTCAAATGTTGTAAGTTACCACAGAATAGATGTCAAATGTTGTAAGTTACCATAGAATAGATGTCAAATGTTGTAAGTTACCACGGAATAGATGTCAAATGTTGTAAGTTACCATGGAATAGATGTCAAATGTTGTAAGTTACCACAGTATAGATGTCAAATGTTGTAAGTTACCACGGAATAGATGTCAAATGATGTAAGTTACCACAGAATAGATGTCAAATGATGTAAGTTACCATAGAATAGATGTCAAATGTTGTAAGTTACCACAGAATAGATGTCAAATGTTGTAAGTTACCATAGAATAGATGTCAAATGTTGTAAGTTACCACGGAATAGATGTCAAATGTTGTAAGTTACCACAGAATTGATGAAGTCTGAAGTAGACATGGGTTGTCCAGTAAATGTAAACAATACATAAGCACCAGTAAGACATAAAAGGAAAAGTACAATACAACTTTAATGACACAAACTGCTAAACGAGCACATGTATAATACAGTATTTGTATAACTCTTTAATCCCATTTGGGAAATTTGCCTTTGTGCCATTGCACCCCAGTTACAACTGGAGCAGGCACGTCGTCGCCACAGTGCAGCGCCGGTCGGCGTTTTTTTTTTTTTTTTTGGTGGTGGGGGGGATGAGGGAAATAAACAAAACACTATATCGAGCAGTTGTTTGACATTTGTTTACATAAAAGTTACAGTTTGCAAGACACGATGACGTCACGTCCTTGGTTTAGCAACATGATCTTTCTCTCAGGTGGGCTGATAGTGTTGGTCGATTGCCAGGTTGGGTAGAGGAAAAAATCTTTGTGAGAATCCATGTAGGGGTGGAAAGTTCCACTTCTTGACTTGTTGTAGATTCCATTCCCAAGTTAGGCCCTGATTGAGGGGGGGGGGGGGGGGTGGGTGGGTGGGTGAGTGGGAGGGGTTAGAGTTCCCCGGAGCGAGTCTACCCAGAGAGAAATGCACATGCACAGTTGCTCTGGAAATGACCGCCACTCTTATTCATTCTGATGAATCTCATTTGGTTTTGTATTTTCCATTCCTTCCTTCTGCTGGTTAGTTATCTTGTTTTGTTTTGTAATTTTCAGACACGATAAACACATTGACAAATATGATAAACCCATTGACAAATATGATAAACACATTGGGCTGATAGTGTTGGTCTATTGCCAGGTTGGGTAGAGGAAAAAATCTTTGTGAGAATCCGCAGTGGTCATGTATCCCCTGATCAACAGTTTCATCCACGCTGTGATGTACACTTACTATGGTCTGGCTGCTTGTGGTCCCAGCATGAGGAAATAGCTCTGGCTCTGATAAACCCATTGACAGATGTGATAAACACATTGACAGATATAATAAACACATTGACAGATATGATAAACACATTGACAAATGTGATAAACACATTGACAGATATGATAAACACATTGACAGATATAATAAACACATTGACAGATATAATAAACACATTGACAAATATGATAAACACATTGACAGATATGATAAACACATTGACAGATATGATAAACACATTGACAGATATGATAAACACATTGACAGATATGATGAACACATTGACAGATATAATAAACACATTGACAGATATGATAAACACATTGACAGATATGATAAACACATTGACAGATATTGACACATTGACAGATATGATAAACACATTGACAGATATGATAAACACATTGACCAATCTGATTAAAAAAACCTGCAGTAAAAGTGTCAGTTTTCCATCTGTGCAACATGTCAATGTTTTAGACCAAGAAAACTCACGAGTTTGACCTTTGACCTTTAATATGAATGGAAACCTGCCTGTATGTATACATGTATTTGATCTCTGACCTTCAACTTTTGACTAGCTGACCTCCGGCCAGTGTTTGTTTGACCACTGACTGTACAGTTTCACCTCTGATTTCTGTGCTTTATCCTGTCCTGTGCTCCGCAGTGGTCATGTATCCCCTGATCAACAGTTTCATCCACGCTGTGATGTACACTTACTATGGTCTGGCTGCTTGTGGTCCCAGCATGAGGAAATATTTGTGGTGGAAGAAATACCTGACCAAGATGCAAATTGTGAGACTTCACATGTGTTTGTATGTGGTGAATGACTATTTACATGTACATAAAATGTTGCAAGTACACAAGTATGTCATGTCTATCGTCGGCGGCGAACAAAACGTACCAAGTGAGAAAACTTTCGATTTGAACGTTTTTACTTTAATCAGTAGTTTCATGCAGAAGCCCACGAAATGTTTCTGTGAGAAAACAAATCAACTCTAAATGCATTAAAATTAGAAGAAACAAAATCGGCCAAGTCGCGCTAAGGCCTCAAGATGGTGATCAAAACTGCCCCTGGTGTATCGCTGTATACGTGGAGGCTGTAATCTTAGTGATATTTTTGGCGGGTTTTGTGCTGATAGATGTAACTGACCACACTGCAATAGCTTGATTTACAATTTATTAGGTGTTGTCCAAATGAAATATTTCTTTTGGAGTCTCCCACAAATCCAACCGCTCGTCCACGTGGCTAGAGGACGCACAAAGTAGGAGATTGCTGGGACTGTACAGTGTGGGCGTGTCCCACGGGGCCATCCCAGACCACCCCCGAAACATCCGGCTATCTGGGCTGTGGAACCTGTGTGGGTCCGGGCGTTATAACAGGCTCCAACCCCACAAAAGATCGGGTGTGGCTCAGGGGCTGCCACCTTTTGACAGCCTTTGTCCTTCCTTTCCTCTCTTGTGTCTTCTATCCCTCTTCCCTATCGTCTTTCCTTTCACCGGCGAGTGGTTCCCGGCCTAGCAACGATAGGACCACCGTAGCTCTACCCACAATGTGGGCACCTTGTTGACCGTGAGATGCTACCTGTGAAGGGGGAGAACGGGCTTCTGGTGGCTGAAGTGGTCCAGTCTGCGGACTGCCCCCACCCCCCCCCCCCACCAACACGCCACTTCGACCTTGTCTTCCCCTACGACAGGAGGATGGTATGGCCCATGCCACTCAATCGGTTAAGCCGTGAATTCTTTGCAATTGGAGAGCTGGGTCAATCCTGGCAAGATTAACACTTGTCTCTGGAGTAGCCCTGGCACAAGAGCTCTGGCTGTCCGAGCACAGTCTGTCCCCTCGTTGGACTCGGAGGCGGGTGGGGGGGGGGGAGCCCCAGAGATGAAAAATTACTCAAAACTTCATGGAAATAAACCCTTCTTCCGACTCTTCCAGAATTCCCGACTTGAAAAGTCAGAGGCAGGAGGAACCGGGGTGGATTCTCTGGCCCTCACACCCGACCCGCTGCTGGACTTGAATATCTGTGAAACCAGGCAGATCTGGTCATCTTTCCTGGTGAACAGTAGCAAAAACCCTGAAACAAAACTATCAAAGTCCTCAGCTGACAAAGTCCTCAGCTGACAAAGTCCTCAGCTGACAAACTCCCCAGCTGACAAAGTCCTCAGCTGACAAAGTATCAGCTGACAAAGTGCTCAGCTGACAAAGTCCCCAGCTGACAAAGTCCCCAGCTGACAAAGTCCCCAGCTGACAAAGTCCCCAGTCCCCAGCTGACAAAGTCCTCAGCTGACAAAGTCCCCAGCTGACAAAGTCCTCAGCTGACAAAGTCCTCAGCTGACAATGTCCTCAGCTGACAAAGTCCCCAGCTGACAAAGTCCTCAGCTGATAAAGTCCTCAGCTGACAAATTCCTCAGCTGACAAATTCCCCAGCTGACAAAGTCCTCAGCTGACAAAGACCTCAGCTGACAAAGTCCTCAGCTGACAAAGTCCTCAGCTGACAAAGTATCAGCTGACAAAGTGCTCAGCTGACAAAGTCCCCAGCTGACAAAGTCCCCAGCTGACAAAGTCCTCAGCTGACAAAGTCCCCAGCTGACAAAGTCCTCAGCTGACAAAGTCCTCAGCTGACAATGTCCTCAGCTGACAAAGTCCCCAGCTGACAAAGTCCCCAGCTGACAAAGTCCTCAGCTGATAAAGTCCTCAGCTGACAAAGTCCTTAGCTGACAAATTCCCCAGATGACAAAGTCCCCACCTACATAGGAAACAAGTCCACAAGGACAAAAACCTGCAGTAAAAAAATGTCAAAAGACTAAACAGAAAACTATGAAATGTAATCTTCTTGTAATAAGGAATAAATTGCGATTAATTTTTACTCGTGTAAGTTCTTGAGCATGAGCAGTTGTGACTTGTGGAGAAAATAAAATAACGAGAATTTTAAGTTTTTTTTACAAATATTTCTTTTATTTTATATAGATCTAGTCTTTAACACTGGCATTTCAGCTCGTGTTTTCCTCTAGTCTAGCATAATTCACTGAGTTCCTGCAGTTCTCACACACACACATAGAGTAAGGAGTCCATGATGACGCAGATAGGCCTGGCCTGCTGTTGCATCCAAATCACTTGTGATCACTCACTGATCTGTTTGAGTGTTTGTCTATTGCACAACGTTTGAGTGAAAGATGAGGATGATTGGACAGGTGTGTGAACTGTCACTGTTGCCTTGTGCTGACATAACATGGTTACAACCTGCAAGAAAAAAATGTTAAATTTGAAATCCTCAGAGTCCATGAGAAAAGACAAAAGCAACAACCCGCAAACCTTTCAGCATTGGGCGGGGGAAATGTAGCATGTAGTGTGGGCGGGGGAGATGTAGCATGTAGTGTGGGCGGGGGAGATGTAGCATGTAGTGTGGGCGGGGGAGATGTAGCATGTAGTGTGGGCGGGGGAGATGTAGCATGTAGTGTGGGCGGGGGAGATGTAGCATGTAGTGTGGGCGGGGGAGATGTAGCATGTAGTGTGGGCGGGGGAGATGTAACATGTAGTGTGGGCGGGGGAGATGTAGCATGTAGTGTGGGCGGGGGAGATGTAACATGTAGTGTGGGCGGGGGAGATGTAACATGTAGTGTGGGCGGGGGAGATGTAGCATGTAGTGTGGGCGGGGGAGATGTAGCATGTAGTGTGGGCGGGGGAGACGTAACATGTAGTGTGGGCGGGGGAGATGTAGCATGGAGTGTGGGCGGGGGAGATGTAGCATGTAGTGTGGGCGGGGGAGAGTAGCATGTAGTGTGGGCGGGGGAGGTGTAGCATGTAGTGTGGGCGGGGGAGATGTAGCATGGAGTGTGGGCGGAGATGTAGCATGGAGTGTGGGCGGGGGAGATGTAGCATGGAGTGTGGGCGGAGATGTAGCATGGAGTGTGGGCGGAGATGTAGCATGGAGTGTGGGCGGAGATGTAGCATGGAGTGTGGGCGGGGGAGATGTAGCTCGGAGTGTGAGCGGAGGAGATGTAACATGGAGTGTGGGCGGAGATGTAGCATGGAGTGTGGGCGGAGATGTAGCATAGAGTGTGGGCAGAGATGTAACATGGAGTGTGGGAGGAGATGTAACATGGAGTGTGGGCGGAGATGTAGCATGGAGTGTGGGCGGGGGAGAGTAGCATGTAGTGTGGGCGGAGATATAGCATGGAGTGTGGGCGGAGATGTAGCATGGAGTGTGGGCGGAGATGTAACATGGAGTGTGGGCGGAGATGTAACATGGAGTGTGGGCGGAGATGTAGCATGGAGTGTGGGTGGAGATGTAACATGGAGTGTGGGCGGAGATGTAGCATGGAGTGTGGGCGGGGGAGAGTAGCATGTAGTGTGGGCGGAGATGTAGCATGGAGTGTGGGCGGAGATGTAGCATGGAGTGTGGGCGGAGATGTAACATGGAGTGTGGGCGGAGATGTAGCATGGAGTGTGGGCGGAGATGTAGCATGGAGTGTGGGCGGAGATGTAGCATGGAGTGTGGGCGGAGATGTAGCATGGAGTGTGGGCGGAGATGTAGCATGGAGTGTGGGCGGAGATGTAGCATGGAGTGTGGGCGGAGATAACGTGTGCGGGGATAGTGTGTGCTTATCCCCTAAAATATTATATGCTTGAACCAGCCATTGCAAATTTCATAAAAGTGTTATTACATGTACATGTAGTATTACCATCTACCGTGTGTTTATATAATATGTACATGTACCCCCCCCCCCCCCCCCCTTCCCTCTACATTTGTCCTCCTCCTCACACACATACACACACACTTACCGACCGGCACTGCACTGTGGTGACGACGTGCCTGCTCCAGTTGTAACTGGGCTGCAATGGCACAAAGGCAAATTTCCTAAATGGGATTAAAGAGTTGACGAACAAACAAACAAACAAACTTACACACACACTTACACACACCAGCTTCCACACTACAGGCAGATCTTCTTCCTCTTTGTTTGACTTTTCTGTGATCAGTTACAATTGCCAATAAATTACAACATTCTGTTAAGGCAATAAAAGTGTCAGGTCAGCATGGCCAGTTTGACATGCCGCGTTCTCACCTTCAGAGCCATTTCCCTTGCGTCATTAATGGCTATACACCTGTGGCCGGATTGATCAGCCGGTATTTGAGAAGTAAAACTGGCCAAGTGCAAAGGTTAATGTCTTATAAGGGCAAATTTTACTCCACTTCACGAGACACATCATACCGAGACAATGTTTATCATACTATAATGGAGCTAAGGGTGAAAGTTCTGCCCCCAAAGTCTCTTTTTGGGAGGGCTCCAAAAATGTGGAAGTACTCTCATGGCCTCTAACTCGACTTATTGTGATGTAAGGCAGAGGCAAAGCGTATCCCTCTGCAGAGGGTAATCAGAATTTAAGCTAGTGAGATCCTTACAATAGGACGTATCGCTACATCATATTTACATAATTATAAATGCAGCGACTAAAACAATGAAACGGGTGCTAGGCACTGCAAAATCTAAAGAGCGAATTATTCTTGTCAACAGGACAGGAATGCAGCAATTTACAAGCCAAACTAATCTGAAAATACCATTAATTCTCACAAATAGACGTATAAACGCATAGTTTTCATCCATCTTTTTAAAAATATATTTTGAACGGCAATTTTTCATTGTCATATTTTTTTTGTTTTTGTTTCCTACCATCTCATAAAGTTTCTCGAAAAGGAGACCCATTTACATTAAATGGTAGAAAGTGCTTAAGTGGCATCTCTGTGACACAACAATGTGCAGCGACCTCGGAGAAGTGGCTATCTACCATTGCGGTATAGGTTCGCTCGACCTATCAAGTGAAGTGATGTTCTTGAAACGTTCGACTGATTTTGATCACAGTTGGCTAGATCTGGACTATAATTATTATTATTCTTTGATAGCTCTTGCTGTGTCATCATCATCATTGCCTTTCTCACCCTGGATCAGGGTATAGGCCACCAACAAACACTTTCCATCCCTCTCTTCATGGGCCAGCCTCTTTACATTATTCCAAGTCTTTCCGCTTCGTTGCACATCATTTTCTGCTGTGTGCGTACAGTAAATTATTTTCAGATTACCTCAAATAAACAAAAAAATCCACACAGACTCTTTCACTCTACTCCGTACCTTTCGATTAGGATGAAAACGATCGCATAGTGAAAACATGCATAAATCTAGCTAAAATCAGGTCAAACTTTGATTATAAGCCTATTTTTATCCCCACTATTCTGCTGTCTACGGGGCCACGTCGACGAATACAGGCTATGCTCAAGATAGCTTCTGGGTGTAGTCAAGTCTTCTTCGTCTTTGTTAATCACTGATTATGGACCAGTTCATAAGGTGTAGGTCCCTATAAAGATGCTTTTCGGTGAGGGGTGTTGGGCTATAGACCCTTTTCACTTCCGCGTTACGGTTGTTTGCGGGGAGCCGCACGGCATCGAAAAGCACCGTGTAGGGCAAAAACCTCAACTTGCCATAGTGATGGCATCGGAATATGTGCACAGTCTAAGCAAAGATGCATTTTTATGTCAGAACCAGCACGTAACGGGTTTGTACAGTTGGGTGCCCAACAAGAGGATGGCATCGTTCGACCGTTGTCCACCGCTTCCGCCCTACAAGTGGGGCACGACGCCATTTTGTTGGCAAATCACGTGATATGGAGGACGGTAAATGAAAAGGGTCCATATAACAAACGCAAATAGCGAGATAGAATTGAATCCTGAACTGACAAAATGGACTTGGAGTTGGGCTCGATCTGGAAAGCACAGTAATTCTAGAATTAATATTCGAAGGGTAATCACTGATTATGAGGAAGCCTCGCCCCTGATGTAAGGGGATAATATAAAAATGCTGTAAACTCTGGGTAATTTGTTCATTTTGCATAATTCACACGTAAAATCCGCCACAAACACTTCCGACTCCATGCTTTTAGAACGGGGACACGCTGTTATGATCTATTTTTAGTACCCTGACGCATTTCCCTCATTGTCATTCACTGACGGAAGCAAATTGTGGATTAACGAAAACATGGATCGCCTGTAAACTTTAGCGGAAAAGGGTAAACAAACTCCAGAGTTGGCGCGGAATCTGAGTCGATACTGATTCTGTCATTGTATTTCTTTGTCTGTGGAAGGAACTGTACTTTGTGTCACAGATCTAGATCTTACGCAGTCTAAGTTGTGACAGTGAACGTAAGTGATATTTAGATCTGTTGATTGAACGTTTGTCGTTGCCATTGCGGAGGGAACACTCCACATGTTTAGAGACATCGTGTGCTCATAAGTGGAGCTAGATCTGAATCTAAGTATGAAAGTTCTGCCTTCATAGGCTTTTTATTCGTAAAGTCAATCATGTGACTCTTCGAGAGATAGATCTAATCAATATTCAACATTGTGGATTGTGCTGTTCTGTACTAGATCTACATCTAGATCTGTGTGTCTCTTCAACTCTACGAGAGATAGATCTAGATCTAATCAACATTTAATGACATTCTGGATTGTGCTCTTCTAAACTGCATCTAGATCTACATCTACATCTACTAATCATCGTTTACTGACAATGTCACGAAAAGCATGTCAGAATTTTACACCACAGCGTGCAAAGGTTAGAGAGAAAAACGGCATCGAATGAATGAGCAATATATGCCGAAAATAGACTTGAAGAACAACCAGCGACAAGGCGAAGGGTATTGGGGCCTACCCGCAGGGCCGCTAGAAATATTTCGTTTACTGAAAATAATATTTACCCTTCCCTCCAGCCACATTCATGTGGAAAGTTCAGCACTGTCTGTACATTTTGCAGAGCAATTACATGGAGTGGTGAAAGGGTTGCAATGTGTTGCCAGAATGGCAAGGTGAATATTCCACCCCCTCCACTGGATTTGATGAAATATTTTGACATTCAACAGAATGTTAAGCAGAGCATACAACAATGCCCTTGCCTTAGCATCCATCGGCTGTGAAGAATAGGTACAACCTGGATTCAATCCTATATTTACCATTCAAGGCAAACTTTGTCACAGAATTGGCAGCCTACTTCCTGTTGCCAATGATGCGCCAGAGTTTGCACAGATTTTTTTTCATGATTCCGAGAGTGAACTACCATTTGATACAGATTGGCACAAGCTCAGCAGTTAGATCCCACCATCCTCAGAAGCTTTCAAGAAAATCTACATGCTGTCAACACCTATGTCAGATCATTCAAATTGGCCATAGATGTCTGCCAGACAAATGATGTCAAGATTGTTCTACATGGCAAGAAGCTGGTGGGTCAGAATGGACATGCCCGGACATTGAATTTACCCACAACAAGTGAGGTTGCAGCACTTATCCCAGGGGAGGCAACAGGTAACCTCGATGTAATCATCCGGTGCCGATCAGATGATGGACAGGAGCTCAGGCGGATACACACATGTCACCGTTCCTATGACCCACTTCACTACGTCCTCATGTTTCCAACTGGATGTGACGGATGGCACCTTGGGATGACGAAGACGAACAACAGGACTTTGATGGCAGCAGACTTTTACTCCCATCGTTTGCAAATAAGACAGGGTGACTTCAACACCATTTTCAAACTTTGCAAACTGATGTAACAGTATGCTGTGGACCAGTGGGCCAAAATTGAAGGGAGCAGTTGACTGGGCAAGACTACTGCCATGTCTGGAATAGCAGCGACACTTCTGTCCAGCGGGAGAACATTGCACGGCAGATGTAAAGTTCCAATTTGTGTACATGAACAATCAGTCTGCCATGTGTCTCCTAGGGATGCAACTGATTGGTTACTTCAACAGGCTGATCTCCTGGTGATTGATGAAGTATCAGTGGGCCATAAACACATCTTTGAAGCAATCGACAGGACACTGCAAGACATTCGTGGAAATGAATCTCTCTTCGGTGGCATCACAGTGTTGTTCGCTGGAGACTGGCGGCTGATACTGCCTGTTGTCAGACATGGATCAAGGCCTCGGATTGTGGATGCTGCTCTAAAATCCTCTTATTTGTGGCGTCATGTGATGAAGCTGACACAGAACATGAGAGTCCTCCTGGTTGGAGAATCTTCTGACTTCTTTGATTATCTTTTATCAGTTGGAGATGGGACAGAGGAAATCAATAACCATATGAGAGAATTTGCCATGAAACTACCAGAGGGCAGACTGGTCAACACAGAAAGAGAGCTCTTGGATTTTGCATTTGGTGATCTCGCAAACAAATACACAGACTCCTTTTGGCTGTCATCTCGGTCCATCATCTGTCCAACAAACCTGGGCGTGGATCAGCTGAACGACAAAATCATGGAGGTGTTTCCAGGTGATGAGAAAATTTACCCCAGTCAGGATTCAGTAGAGGAAAATGAACACCAAAACGCTGTTGAATTCATCCATTCACTGTGTCCATCTGGAGTGCCGCCCCACTTTCATCCTGCAAACGGTGACTGCAGTGGGACGAGGTACTCAGTTGATCCACTTCATGAACACATTATAGATGCAAGGATAGCCCGTGATCTGTGTAGCATCTGCGGGCTACCCCTTGCCCTCCCCCGGTTTTGTTGTTGTGCTGGTGGCTGAGCATGTGTCCACTACTTTTTCCATCTTATTGTTGACTAACCGCCAGAGTGTACTGTACTCCGTGACCTGACCTTCTTTTCTAGTGAGTAGTTTTTTCCTCGCTCGCTTGTTGTCAGGTGTTTTGACTCGTTCAGTAAATATTAGTATGTTCCCGAATATTCGATAACGTGGGGGAAACGAATGTTTACGCCAGATTTGGCCTTGAGTGATGTAACCTGATGACGTATTGATGCGTGATTGGTTAGTTTGTGCGAGGGCAAAGGTAACGTTTATTTCGGGAACTTTCTGTAGGAATGTTTATATATATAGACCTGTGTGAGTGGTTGGTCGGTGAGTAAGTGAGTTTCCTTTTGTGTGGCGTAGATATTTAGTTTCGCTGGTGTCTTCCTAGTAATTTATTGTTCTCTATACAGTTATTAAACTTTAGTATTATTTAATCTATCGTCGGATCTCGTGTTTATTTATTTTACAGCTGTAATAGTTTCGTTTTCTAAAGGGTTGTAGTTAGATCAACTAACTCCCCCCTACTATAACGTGCTAGAACAACCTCAGCTGTTACAATCTGCATGCTGGAAAAAGGCTCTTCATTCCGCGAATCGAGGCCATCAGACAATATTTTCTACGTTCAAATGAAAAAGGAAGCAATTTCCTGTTAGAACATCTTTGGCAATCACAGCAAATAAAGCCCAAGGCCAAACTCTTGAGAAAATTGGGATTTACCTCAACCAAGAGTTTTTCTCACATGGACAATTATGTGTGGCTATAAGAATGAGTCGTGTCGGCTCAAGAGATTCTGTGAGGATTTTCTCTACCTGCCCTGTCCCTGGAGTAGCCAACAATCATACAATGTGGTCTACCCAGAGATACTTCACAGGTGACTAACAAGGTAAGTCGCTGTCAGCATTGCCAGTATTGAGGTCTTTATTGTAGGAGATTTCTGCCTTGTGCATTTGCACCTCCTTTTTCTTGTTGCTTTTTCTTGTTGGGTTTTGGTCGCTGCTCTCGTCCTGTGGCTTTCTTAGCCCTCAAAAAGGCTCCCAATCCCATATGGGCATTTTTCTCCTTCTTTCCTTTCCGTCCGGGCTGCTTTCTTTCCTTCTTCCTCACTGGTCCATGGATGGACTGGTTGCTGGTTGCTGGTTGCTGGTTGCTGGTTGCTGGTTGCTGGTTGCTGGTTGGCGCCAAATAAAAACAAAACAACTGAGAAGAGTAAGGATTCCTATCATTGTTTGGGGGGTGGGGGGGGGGGTGGGGGGGGGTGGGGGGGTGGGGGGTGGGGGGGGGGGGTAATGGACGATCCATACAGTATGAAAGGATTTAACCCCATAGCAAGGGCGGTAATTGTTGTTGGTATATCATTGTCAGCATTGCCAATTATACGTAGATATTTTATATTAAAAATCCCCTTGCATCACAATAAGTCCAGTTATGGGCGATGAACATACAACAAGTCGAGTTACAGACGATGAGCATACTTTCACAATCCCAGAGCCTTCCCAAAAAAGTCCTTGAAGGCAGAACCCCCCCCCCCCCCCCTCCCCCCCCCTTAGCTTCCATTACAGTATCATCATGATGAAGTAGCACTGAAGAGACAGGCGATCAATTATTCAGTTTGTCTCTTTAAGATTGATTAATTAAATTCACTTAATTGATTTATGAATTCAATAAAGACAAAATCAGTTGAATACGGTCCACAGTCTCTTCAATGCTAATTATTTTTTCTTTTCCGTTCGTAGAACGGGTATAAATACATGATTGTGATAGAATTTAACAAAAAACGTGTGATTTTGACCAAGGGCGACCACTCCTGACACAGCTCGCATGTGCCTGAAATTTTACAGGTGGCTTTTTTTTTTTTTGTCCTGCCAAAGTTTTTTTTTTACTTAGATTTGCAGACAAATAATGGTGAGGAAATATTTTTATTTTTAGTTTGCTTTGTGTCGCTAATTTGGCTCCCAGATCCTCTCTTTTACACGAACACATGGCATCCTCGCTTGTGCCTGCCGATGTGTTCTCTATTAAACAAACTGCCCTGTGAGCAGATTTCTGCCATTTCATCACAACCTTCATCTGGAATGCTGACAAAGGGACTGCAGTAACGACTTACCAGTTAGACAACAACAACAACAAAATGAAAATAACAAAACAAACAAACAAACAGACAATAACATAAACCAGCGGGTCAAGTCAAACAAAATTGCTAAATCTATTCGAATCCGCCAAGACTGAAACTAATTTAAAACAGATTTATCATGGGCAAGACAGGTGCGCCCTGCACTCAGCTCGTCCCAAATCTGAAATTTCGTCCAGTAAACATTTCGCGTTTTTTTTTCCTTCTCTTGTAAAATTGTCGGCAGTTCATTTGGCCGTTTTTGTTTGCCAGTCGGCGATACGTGTTGGTGTGTGTACGCGAGTGTGTGTGATTAAGCTTGCATGTATGTAACTTATAATGATATGTGTGTATGTATGAGTGTGTGTGTGTGTGCGTGTGTGCGTGTGTGCGGATGTGTTGACGAGACATGGATTAAATTGTGACATTGACCATTCTCTCTCTCTCTCTCCCCCCCCCCCACCCATTCCGTGTTTCAGAGTCAGTTTGTGATCTTCCTAACCCAAGGAGTCATCAACTTCTGGTACGATTGTCCCTATTTTAAAGTATTTGTCACCTCCGCTTTTGTCTACACCATCACCATCCTGCTGCTGTTTATCAACTTCTACCTGCAAGCGTACATCAAAGGCAAGAACCAACAACATTTGGCCGCTCAGTCCAAAGTTTCCACCAATGGAACTGTCACTCAGAATGGAGAACTTCATGTAGCCAATGGAGATGGCAAAAAATTGGACTGATAGCATGAAGAAGTGAACAAATAATATATATTTATATCTGGAGAGAGTCGAAGAGAAAGAGTGAGAGAAGAGTGATAACTTGCCCTGTCTGTCATTGAGTGAATGAAGTCAAGGTCATTTGGAGTTTTGTACTGCCAGCAAATCAGGACGCAGACAAGAGACATTTGGTGCTGGACGCAGACAAGAGACATTGGTGCTGGACATGTTTCCATTTCTGTCGAAATCCCAGGATTTTTGTTGTTGTTGTTTTTGTTTGACTGTCACACAATGTGGGTACCAGTCTGTGTGGTGTCAGTCTGTGTGGTGTCAGTCTGTGTGGTGTCAGTCTGTGTGGTGTCAGTCTGTGTGGTGTCAGTTTGTGTGGTGTCAGTCTGTGTGGTGTCAGTCTGTGTGGTGTCAGTCTGTGTGGTGTCAGTCTGTGTGGTGTCAGTCTGTGTGGTGTCAGTCTGTGTGGTGTCAGTCTGTGTGGTGTCAGTCTGTGTGGTGCCAGTTTGTGGCAATAATGTGAGGATGTGGGTGGATTTGCAGATCACACAGATCATGCCAAATGCACAGCAGCCCCCTCTCCTCCCACAAAAACGCATGAGGACCACACAGTGTGTCTGTACAGAACTGATGCTGTCTGAGATATCATAATACACTGTGGCTGTGGCTGGCGGGACCACTTGGAGGTGACACTTTTTGTCATCCACACCATACTTTTTCTATTTTTTATTCCTATTTCGTGTAGAGAGTGTGGGAGGGAGCAGACAAATTTGTTGTCCACTGATCTGTCCAGCAGGTCGAGCTGAGTGAACATTAAAATGGCTTGGCAAATCTTGGTTTAGAAATGTAGATCAAAGAACTCTGGAGTTTTGAGTATCTGCTGGAATTTGTGGTGCAGTTGAAATCTTGTCTTGCTTGTGACCATTGACTTGTATAAGAATAGATGTGTATATATTTATATACGTGTGTGTGTGTGTGTGCATATATGTATGTTGTATGTGTGTGTTAGTTGAACTTGTTGGGTCCTCACATTTTTCTATCAAACTCTGTAACTTATTTCTAGTTGACAGTACCAGTGCCAGGAAATTCTGTCTCGTGAATTATGAAACAAAAACTGGGTCAAGGAATGGATGAATGTTTGTCTGTTTGTGTCTTCATGAGGTGGAGTGGATTTTGTTGGTCTTGACAGCCTTCACACACACACACACACACTTACATGCAAAACCACACAGGCCCACGTGCGAGCACACATACAGATGGTGTGGCCTTGATGGAATTAGGTAATGAGAGGAAAATCCAAGATTATCTCTAAATAATGTTTGATTGCTGCACACTTCATAGGGAAAATGTTCATGTAGTTTGGATGTGTTTCATTGGTAAATCTGCCCAGTCCTTGTCAAATACACAGATTTTCCTAAAGTTTCTGTGCATGTGGCATTTTCTCAGGTTTTCATTCTCCAAGAGTTTCTACTCTTCTTTTTCAATTCATTATAATTTTTACCTATGAAAATTCTCCCCTTTTGCCAAGTGAACAAATCAAATTTTCCATCCCGGGCAACATTTTGATTGACTACCATTGACTATTATATTTATAATACAATTTAAACAATTTTCACCAAAATGTGCAAGATTTGAAATGATAACATTCGTTTAGTTGTGACTGAAATTACTGTAATCTACACATGTATGTTATATCAGAACTTACACATAAAAACATCCAGATTTTCCCCTTGCACTTGTGTAAAAAAATGACATTGACAGGCTGTAACTTTGGTCCTAAGGTCTGAATGTGGGAAAGTTAGAGAGAGAGAGTGTTTGTGTGTGTGTGCGTGTGTGCGTGCGTGCGTGCGTGCGTGCGTGCGTGTGTGTGTGTGTGTGTGTGGGTGTGTGGTTCTTATTTATGTATGAGTATTTGTGTTATGACCTTTGAACTTTTGGCTATTTAAATTTAAACGGTTATGACAACGTACTCAGGGAAGACTTGATGAGGAGTGAAATGTCACCCTGACGTAGCCAAATCTCGACCTCAGCCGATCATTTTCTCTCAGGAATATTGTGCTATTTTTCCGTCAGATATTGGATGAATTTTTTTTTTTAATGTCCAGTTGTTACTTTACTCATCTCATGCTTTGAAAATGGACCGGTCATCACCATTTCTTGTGTCGGCAGTTGTTTTATTCAGTCTATATATCAGTTCTCCTTCTCCCTCCCCCCCTCCCCCCCCTCCACCTCCTGTCCTCCTGGATGATTGGTGGCTGCTTCTGATGGCATCTCCTCCTGTTCTGGCATTCTCTTATATTCTTTCAACACAATCTGAAGGTCACCTTGTCCACGTGCTCTCACCAAACACTCCCCCCCCCCCCCCCCCCCCTTTCAAGTGTGGATTGTCTGGTACAGGCCTGGATTCTGGTTGAGAAATGCATGAGTGCAGGGGATTTTTGTAGGGAAATTCATAGTTGAAATCAGTTGATTGAAGAGTTATCTCAGCCAGCATCCAGAGGTCAGAGGTCAGAGGTCAAGTCTCATACAGAATTTTGTATGATTTCTGTAGGCTTTCTGGGGTTACTGTACGGGCGGATTTCCTACATCAAACCAACAGTGATGTGATGTCATAACTAGTGGATGTACTGGGGAACAATGGTATTCCTGTGAGCAAACACGAGGTCAGTCCGACCTAGTCAGACTCAGATTGATGCAGGATTTCTGACTGCTACTGGAGCAAACGTTATCTCCCCTGTTCAACCCTTGTAGAGTTTGTCCAGTTGTCTGTTTGTTTGTTTGTTTGTTTGGTTGTTGCACTGAGTCAGATTTAGCTGCGAGGTGGAGCAGAAAACAATGCATCTGTACGTTTTATTCTGATCAAGATGGTTGTGACCTCTTGTGACATCTTGTGACATGACCTCTTTTGTCCCATCAAAATCAGCACAGTTGTTCATTAGTGGTCTCTGGCAATATATGTTTACCCCCCCCCCCCTCCCCCCACCACCACCCATGTCTTTGGAATGTGCTTCTTTGTTTTCATTCTTTGTGACTTGGGGGTGGGGGGAAGAATCCATCTCTACCTTTGTGCAGTTGTGTCACTTTAGTCATGCCAGAAAGTTTCTGTTCTCTGTTGTCTCGTCCATGTTTGTTCTGTCGCTGCCATATCAAACCTTGGATCAGATGTGCAAATATTTGTGTTGTTTACAGTTCTAATGTTTCTGTTGACCTTGAACTGCCGACTTTGAAGACATTAATTATTTATAGAATACAATGATGTCTTTGTCACTGCCGGTTTTGCTTGTGACTGGTGGAAAAACCCATTCTACTGTTGGCTAAAATATTTAGTATTTTTGATAGTCCAGGACAGCTTGAGTCACTGACCTTGCCGGAGTTATGCCCTGTCTTGACTGGAGTTGTGTCTTATCTTGACCTGCACAACTCACCGTGTTTACTGATCACCAGTTGAAAAGTCCACAATTTCTCCGCATTCCAAGTGTAAATGGCAGACCTTGATGACAACGACATAGTAACATGGCTGGGCGCGTTTTATCTGCCTGTCAATCTTTTCTAGTGTCAGAGGTGAAAACTTTACATAGATCACTTGGTCGTTCAGTGGATGAAAATAAAAGCACCAACAGTGATAATAACAACACTATGGAAGTGGTTGTTTGATCAGGTTTTGATCAGGTTTTGATCAGAATTCCTCAAAAACGACTTTTTGTGGTCACCCACTAAATGAAGAACAAATGGAATTATCCCTTGCATTGTCCATTGTTCTGTAACAATTGTGTGAATGTCCGGGCTGTAACAATTGTGTGAATGTCCGGGGCTGTAACAATTGTGTGAATATCCGGGGCTGTAACAATTGTGTGAATGTCCGGGGCTGTAACAATTGTGTGAATGTCCGGGGCTGTAACAATTGTGTGAATGTCCGGGGCTGTAACAATTGTGTGAATGTCCGGGGCTGTAACAATTGTGTGAATGTCCGGGGCTGTAACAATTGTGTGAATGTCCGGGGCTGTAACAATTGTGTGAATATCCGGGGCTGTAACAATTGTGTGAATGTCCGGGGCTGTAACAATTGTGTGAATGTCCGGGGCTGTAACAATTGTGTGAATGTCCGGGGCTGTAACAATTGTGTGAATGTCCGGGGCTGTAACAATTGTGTGAATGTCCGGGAATGTCACAATTTCGTGAATGTCTAGAACTTAACAATTGTGTAAATATCCGGGACTGTAATGATCTTCTGCTGCAAGCTTCTCCAGCTGTGGTCATTTCCATGATAATTTATTATTGTGTATGTACATATCACTGTGTGTGTGTGTGTGTGTGTGTGTGTGTGTGCGTGTGTGTGTGTGTGTGAGAGTGATATGTGTGTCTTTTACGGTCACGAGACAACCATGTGAGTTTTGTATGGTCAGTGATTGTGTGGCTGTCCGGATACTTTGTCCTACTATTCCATTTTAATATCAACTATTTTTCAAAGAAATTCTTTTGTTTCCCAAGGTCCGCGGCCTGGCCTCGGCTTGTTGGTGGCCGGAAATGCAATTGATTTGTGTGACTATGGGCTGTTGTTGGGGTAACATAGTCGTATTACAAAACCGCCTAACAACTGGCAGTCCTAAGACTTTTTGTGACTCAAATATTTGAGAGTTATCTTTCCTTGTAATGGCTGATGACGTCACTCCGCGACAGGTCAAGCTTGTTCCACAACGAACAGCCACTGGGAGGGGAGAGGTGGGGGAGGTGGGGGCAGTGACAAGTTTGAGAGGACAGAAATTGTATTTTGTTATTGTTTTTAATCTTGTGAACAGATCACGTGACTTCTTACATTTTTTACACAGTTTTATAACATACTCTGTGGACCAGTCCAGATGCAAGGACTGATGAAGGCTTGGATCAATTGAGTCAAACGAGAAAATGAAGCAGAGTCACTTATCTCATACAAACAGATCTATGTTCTGTGCCTACCATTGCCATACTCGACCCAGCTACACAACTAGTTGTAAACTAATGCAGACTTGATACAGACAACCAGTCAAGTTCTACACAAGAAATTGTCAAATTGAAACAACACCCTATTTTGACATTTGAATTGACTAAACAATTCGCCAACTTCACATATATACACATACACACATACATACATACACATTTCTACTACCGAATACAACAAATTATTACACTGAGATTTAGGAATAGTACGACAAATAGCACGTGAACTTGTGCACAGTCAACAAATGACATCATCAAACAGGTGGTGTACTCACAGTGGCGTCATCAGCGATCCCGTTAGAGAAGGAACTCAACCATCAATTCAACCCAACAACCACATGCCCCTCAAACCATGCACCAACACAAAAATGTAGAGCAAAACTGTCATGTAGAGCCGTGAGTAGCCGCTAGTTGTCCTCTTTAGGACGATGTAGAAACGTCGTCCTCGTAAGACGTCTTGTACAGTTGTAGTTGTACACCCCAGACGTTTGGTTGTACACACCTCCAGACGTCTACCCACCATATCTATTTATCTATATATACATATATACACACACACAATTTATGCGACTTTTTTTGTGTTTAATTAATCTCTTACCAGAATGAGAGCCCAGGACTTAGACGTCAGCGATACTTTTGTGTAAATTGATTGCCTTTGTTATCCAGACTGATCCAGCAGTCCAGCAATTTAAAGGAAAAAAAAACCACAACTGATGTCGTTGGTTTTTGTTTTTGTTGCTTTCATGAAGTTTTTTGCTTTTATCCACTGCAAGAAATCAAATAAACAGATTTTTTTTTTCTCCGGAGTGTCCAAGAGACTCTAAACATCCCTTGTTTTTGTTGTTTTTGCATTTTCATGTTGTGTGAAGTAAAAGTTCCGTGGTGGTGGGGGATTAAATGTCTACATGACCAGAGAATCACGAGCTCTGACCTTGTCCTAGCACCGTAGGCTCAGCTCGCCTCAAACACCTGACCAGAACAAATTCTGTAACATCCTAAATCCACACATACAACCATATACACACATAAACACACACATACGCGCATACATAACCAGTTTGATAAGAATTTATTTAACCCTCTTGCTGCCACAGGGCCGATATATCGGTCCATCATATGTTACAGAAGACAACTGGAGCAAGCACGTCGTCGCCACAGTGCAGCGCCGGTCGGCGTTTTTTTTTTTTTTTTGGGAGAGGGGGGGTGAGGGGAATCTAGGAATGAATTTTTATTTAATTTTGCCCGGGCAGCGGCCTATCCGGCCTGCTCTTTCGAGTTCCAACTGCCAAGGTATCTTTAACGTGCGCAACGTGCACACGGGCCCTCCGAAATTTTTCGTCTGTCGCGATGTGGGTTACATGGGGATATTTCGACTGACACTCTTTCGAGGTCCGCTCCCACAATCGACGAACACACAAAAATAAATACTTGCACTCTAAAAACTAAATAAATCAATTGCTTTCAATTTTAGCAGAACTGTAGGGCAGTTTAATTACAGGAATTAATGTAACAAATATAATTATAAATATAAATATCAATTCAAAGGCAACTGAATCTAACTAATGAAACTACCGCTTTCTATAAAGACTAACGTATTCAATCTAACTACTTGCAGGTCATATGAGTTATATGCCAAATAGAATCCGCGCACGTGGCGACGGATATAACAGTTTAAATTCTATTAATTCAATGAGACATGTTATGATATGGACATTTCCTCTAGACACGCCATGGAGAATGCTTGTACAACCATGCGTTGTCTGGCGGTAGCTCTGAAACTGTCTTCAAAAGTAAGTAGTGTCACGAGCAGAGTTAGGGTCTTGGGGATGTTACGACTGCACGAGAGGCAGCTAACTCACACTCGGACACAACCACACAAGAAAAGTATTAAATAACTAGAGCGTATATATGTCAGGCCGGTCAGGCCATAGTTTACATAAATATTAATAAAACAAAAGACAATAGGGGTATATATTCAAACCAAAAAAACTCTAATTAATAACTTAACCAATGATGTTCATGTAACTATGGAGGTACTGCAATCAATAGCAAATAGGTATATTATACGAAACTAGATATCAATTTAAAGTGACAGTTGAGTCGCCACTGGCCAGTCGCCAGGCAAACTCTCCATAAATCATATGGGCTTAAATGTTAGGAGAGCCCAGTACGTTCAAAGCCTACAGAAGCACTCTTCGGCTTGTAGGTAATTTAAGCAGTTGCCAAAAGACTATATTTTATGCACAATCACTATTCAATTCATCAACAATGTGCTATATTATTCCAATCATACTATGGCAATAGATCTATGATACAGGACACTCGTGGTCGAGTGCCAGCTGGGGTTTCCTTAGTCTTCCTATGAGGCTGTAGCTCTCTCTCTATCTCCGATCTCTATTATACTTGAATAAATAAGATATATTACCATTGCTCACGCCTACTGGTAGGCGCGAACATCAATATAGCGCAGCGTGGGCTTTCAAAGGTCAGCCCACTCAGACCTTTCTTTCTAGAGCTCAGTCAGTCCGTTAGCAAGGACTTCTTGTCTTCAAAGCACACAGTTCAGGTACTGGTCAACCGGAGATACTTCACGACACGATGCTTCTGCTCGTCTGTATTCACTAAATCTGAACGTTACACGATGTTATATACTATCTAACTACCCAGCGTGCTAGTCCGCTGGCCCAATTAGTTCAGCTATCTCATAGGTCGAAACCTCCCACCATTTTAATTGTAGTAATACGTCTGCACTATTCTACCAGCCAGTTAACGTGCAAAAACTTGTCTAGTCATACTTAACAATGTCAACTGTCCCCACCTTGTTTCACCCCTACTCCATTACTTATTAATCACGAACATTAAAACCCACAAGCGTGAATCTAACAGTTTAACTTTACATTTATTTACTCACCAACTATAATTTGGCGAGGACCGTTCAAGGCCACCAGCCAATTTCTCATGGCCCTGGTAAAACAACAACAACTCACTCTCTGCGTGAGTTTTAACAATATCCGAATCATGACAAGTAGAACGGTTCACTTTCATCATTACAAATTAGTATGGACTCTCACCAATCGGCCCTCACTGGGAGTGAGAGCGCTGGATGTAAACGCTGTGGGTTTATATCAAACCAAGTAGCTTAGGCTCTGGAGCTTTAAATCAGGCTCCTCACAATGGACTGCTCAACTGCGTCTCTATGTCTCTCATCTGGCTGAGGACTATCGCCGACCACCTCGTAAATGGATTGTCTACATGTGGCCCAGAACTAAGTTCTGTATGGCCTTAAATACTGGACTGCATCTGCAGCTTACCGTCTAATTCCTGGATTGTGATTGGTGCAACCACTTCTAGCTCAGCTGCCGAACTGAGTTATTTTAAGTAACAGCCCTACGCAACGACCTTGGGTCGACATCAAAGGTCGAATTACTTCAATACAATATAATATAAATTTTATAGCAATAAATTCTTAACATGTTCAAAACCCCGAGCTTTTACTCTGGATCACGGTTTTTCTGTACGTCAACAGACGTCTCAATAACATTTAATTCCTACTCACCCCTTCCCTCTTTACTAACCCTAGTTCAAAACACGAGATACAACAAGTGCTCAGTCATGCACACCTACGCTGTCCGTCTATCCTTCCCCACATCTTCTGTCTATCTATTATAAAAAAAAACTGTTCAAAACAACTTGTTTACGAGACCAAGTTATGCTGGCTCGCACAATAATTACGTTTGTAAAAATTACTCACTGCTCTCACAAAAATTTAGTCAGTGGAAACATTTATGAATTAAATCTGTTCTTGTCACGTCCCCCACCCCAGTGAAAACTTAGGGTTTGAACGACATAACTGTCTACTGACGTTGCTATGTAATAGTACTTTGGAAAGGGCTATATAGTAAAAAATATATCGTTACTGAAAGTCAAAAAAAATAATTCTAAGAACGTGCATTATCGATGGACAATAGCATATGTATATTTATATGCGACGTTCTGTGATAATATATAATTATTGTAGCACTTAAGAATTAAAGTAATAAACTTCTCTCACACAGACATACTGTAAAGACTGAAATATTGAGCAACTAGCTCATCGCTTCATTGAGCGTAATTAATACATTCATAGAACATGAACGAACAATAGTTAATTAAAGTAATGGTATCCTGGCAGCAGTAGGTCTGGTCGCTCGGTTTGCCATTTTCTCATCTCATTGACCCGCAGACAAAGGCGTCAAGGTTGTCTGAAACTCAGGTCATGGTCAGGATGGACGCTAATGGAAAAAGGAATCACATGGAAATTTTGAGAAAGAATGTCCATAATTGGTAGGACAATATAATGTGAAACCATCCACGGTCTCCGAAAAAGGTGAAAAATGCTCAACCTCAATGTTCAACAGACTATTTTAGAATACTAAATCAAACGGGACAATACATCAGCTTGTAAATTATCCTCCCCAGGTATAGCCCGAATAGTAAATTTGTATTCCTGGAGCGCAAGGCTCCATCTGGTTAGTCGAGCATTCTTGGCTCTGTTCGACTTAAGAAACAGTAATGGTCGATGATCCGTTTCAATTATAAATTCGGACATTAATAAGTATCGAGAAAATGCATCTACCGCGTAAACAATTGCGAGGCACTCTCGTTCGACAATCGCATAGCGCGTCTCTCGATCAAGTAATTTCCGGCTTGCATATAAGCACGGTCGCAAGAAACCGTCACGCTGTTGGAGTAACACGGCGCCTATTCCTTTATCTGATGCATCCGTTCGGACGACGAATGTCTGGCGTATATCGGGTAAAACAAGCAGAGGGAAAGTAGAAAATAAATTCTGAATAGTCTGAAGGGCATCAGCGCACTGAGGCGTCCAGACGACTCTATTTGGAAGATTCTTCCTCGTTAGATCAGATAACGGGGCTGAGAGAGAGGAAAAGTTTGGTATAAATTTCCTGTAATAATTCAAAAGTCCCAACAAGCTACGGACTTGCTTTTTAGTTTTAGGGGGTTGTAGTTTCAAAATATTGGAGATCTTGCGATCGTCTGGAGTCTGAACCCCGTGGGTTATGGTATGACCCAAAAAGTTTATATGCTGATATCCCAGGAACACTTTACTGGGTCGCGCGGTAAGGCCAGCTCGGCGAAGAGCGGCAAAAACTTCACGAAGGGCCATTAAGTGGCCAGCCCAATCAGCCTGAAAAATACATATATCATCGAAATATGATAGAACGCAGCGCAATTCATTTAGTAAGATGTTCATCATGCGCGCGAACGTGGCTGGTGCAGTAACCAGTCCAAAAGGCATATATTTCCATTGCATTAAACCCAAAGGGGTTTGAAAAGCTGTATATTGTCTACTTCCTTCTTCGAGAGGAATTTGCCAATATCCTTTGGATAAGTCTATTTTCGAGAAGATACTTGCATTGGATAACCGCGCGAATAAGTCTTCCTGATTGGGAATGGGTTCGGCATCATAGATGGTTATAGCATTGAGCTTTCTGTCACGAGCAGAGTTGGGGTCTTGGGGATGTTACGACTGCACGAGAGGCAGCTAACTCACACTCGGACACAACCACACAAGAAAAGTATTAAATAACTAGAGCGTATATATGTCAGGCCGGTCAGGCCATAGTTTACATAAATATTAATAACAAAACAAAAGACAATAGGGGTATATATCCAAACCAAAAAAAAAAAACTCTAATTAATAACTTAACCAATGATATTCATGTAACTATGGAGGTACTGCAATCAATAGCAAATAGGTATATTATACGAAACTAGATATCAATTTAAAGTGACAGTTGAGTCGCCACTGGCCAGTCGCCAGGCAAACTCTCCATAATCATATGGGCTTAAATGTTAGGAGAGCCCAGTACGTTCAAAGCCTACAGAAGCACTCTTCGGCTTGTAGGTAATTTAAGCAGTTGCCAAAAGACTATATTTTATGCACAATCACTATTCAATTCATCAACAATGTGCTATATTATTCCAATCATACTATGGCAATAGATCTATGATGCAGGACACTCGTGGTCGAGTGCCAGCTGGGGTTTCCTTAGTCTTCCTATGAGGCTGTAGTTCTCTCTCTATCTCCGATCTCTATTATACTTGAATAAATAAGATATATTACCATTGCTCACGCCTACTGGTAGGCGCGAACATCAATATAGCGCAGCGTGGGCTTTCAAAGGTCAGCCCACTCAGACCTTTCTTTCTAGAGCTCAGTCAGTCCGTTAGCAAGGACTTCTTGTCTTCAAAGCACACAGTTCAGGTACTGGTCAACCGGAGATACTTCACGACACGATGCTTCTGCTCGTCTGTATTCCCCAAATCTGAACGTTACACGATGTTATATACTATCTAACTACCCAGCGTGCTAGTCCGCTGGCCCAATTAGTTCAGCTATCTCATAGGTCGAAACCTCCCACCATTTTAATTGTAGTAATACGTCTGCACTATTCTACCAGCCAGTTAACGTGCAAAAACTTGTCTAGTCATACTTAACAATGTCAACTGTCCCCACCTTGTTTCACCCCTACTCCATTACTTATTAATCACGAACATTAAAACCCACAAGCGTGAATCTAACAGTTTAACTTTACATTTATTTACTCACCAACTATAATTTGGCGAGGACCGTTCAAGGCCACCAGCCAATTTTTCATGGCCCTGGTAAAAAAACAACTCACTCTCTGCGTGAGTTTTAATAACATCTGAATCATGACACATCCCCCACCCCAGTTAAAATTTGCAATTTTAACGATATAAATGATTATCGTAAGGGGAAGGCATGAGTCGAGAAATTGCTCGAAAGGTTAACTTAACTAAGAATACCAGGTAATAACTAAGACTAGTACTAAAGTTAAAAAAAACCTACAGGACGGGTATCCCTGATGGACAAAACTTCATGAAAATCTTAAGATTCCGTCCAAAAGTATATATCTCTCTGAGGATTAAATCTTACCTCTAAATACGTAGACATTAACAATCATAACTCTAAAATTTTAGAGTACAACACTGATCCTGTGCGAATGTCATCAGGAATGCATACATACAATGAATAATACTCAAGAAAAGATAACTATAGTAGCATCGATGGCATTAGTGGATCTGGACTCCTGGTCTGCCATGACTTCTCGTCCTCGACCCTGGGCAACAACGTCTGGTGTGGCCAAAATACGGGTCGACGTCAGTAAAATAGCTGTTGGAACAAAGGAAAGCACAGGGGTAGGTGAAAAGTGTTCACAATGGGTGAACAATATGTGATACCATCCCTCGGTCTCTGAATGAGGTGCTAATCAGTATCCAACGCCAATACATATGACAGACTAAAATACAACAAGATTAAGGTAACCGTGATAATAGGTCGGCATGGACATTATCTCCACCAGGAATGGCCTTTATAATGAAGCGGTATTCCTGAAGGGCCAGACTCCATCTGGTCAAACGAGCGTTCTTGGCTCGGTTCGATTTTAAAAATAACAACGGTTTATGGTCTGTTTCGATGACGAATTCTGTCATAAGTAGGTAGCGGGAAAACGCGTCTACAGCGTATACAATCGCCAGGCATTCTCGCTCTATAATAGCGTATCTCTGCTCTCTCGGAAGTAATTTCCGGCTAGCGTACATACAAGGGCGCAATAAGCCATCTCTTTCCTGAAGCAAAACAGCTCCAATTCCTTGGTCCGACGCGTCAGTTCGGACGGTGAAGGTGCGCCTAATATTCGGTAGGATAAGCAGCGGCGAACTGGAGAACAGTTGCTGCACTGTCGCGAGCGCGGTGGCGCACTGCGTATTCCAGGTAATTTTGTTGGGTCTGTCTTTTCTTGTAAGATCGGATAACGGGGCCGTAAGGGCCGAAAAATTAGGCACGAATTTCCGATAATAGCTTAAGAAGCCTAACAGGCTACGAACCTGCTTCTTAGTATGAGGAGCCTGGAGTTTTAAAATCTTACTTATCTTACTGTCGTCCGGTGTTTGGACGCCTTTGGCGATAGTATGTCCCAGAAAGTTAATCTGCGTATAACCCAGGAAGACTTTGCTAGGCTTAGCTGTAAGCCCGGCATCTCGAAGTTTACTAAGCACTTGACGAAGTGCTTCTAAGTGGCCTTTCCAATCCGTATGGAAAGCGCAAATGTCGTCAAAGTAGCTTAGGACGCATGGTGTCTGCTGCCATAGGATGTTCATCATCCTCGCAAATGTCGCTGGTGCCGTTACGAGACCGAATGGCATGAATCTCCATTGCATGAGACCCATAGGGGTCTGAAACGCTGTGTACTGTTTACTGGCCTCTTCCATTGGGATTTGCCAGTAGCCTTTAGCCAAATCTATTTTCGAAAACACGGACGACTCGGCCAATCGCGCAAATAGATCTTCCTGATTCGGGATAGGTTCAGCATCGTAAATGGTTAGAGCGTTAAGCTTCCTGTAATCGATACAAAATCTAACGGAACCGTCTGTTTTCTTTACTAGTACAATCGGCGAGCAGTAAGGGCTCGTCGAGCGCTCAATGACTCCTAAGCTGAGCATCTTTTCCGCCTCGGACTGTATGGTGTCGTGCGCTTGCAGTGGGCGCGGGTAGGGTTTGACAAACACGGGTACGTCCGAGTGCAACCGGATGACGTGTTGAACTAAGGATGTTTTACCCGGCAAATCAGTGAATACTGGCGAAAACTCCCGAACAAGATTCATGATGTCCTGTGTCTTACTTTGATCCAGCTCTGGATTGATATTAACGGAAGTCGCGTCCTCTGTGGCTTGCAAGGATAGGATCGATCTAGTCATAGATAATGGCTCCCGGTCGTTGTCATCGATAGTGACCATCGCTGCGTTTGCTTGGGCCACAACATGGCATGAATGATCGTGATGAGTTTGATCATCGGTAAGATACTTTTTCAACATATTAATATGGTACACCTTATCGTTACCACGTATGGTAATGAGATAATTAACTCTCGAGAGTCGCTTTTTAACTAGAAAGGGGCCTTTCCAAGTGAGGAGTAGCTTGTTATTCGTTTCTGGTAGCAGCACCAATGCCCGATCTCCGACTGACAGGGTTCTTAACCGACTACCCCGATCGCGATATCCTATAAATGACCTGGTCCGTACGCATGCAAATTGTCGAGCCAGGTCGCATGCATTAACTATTCTATGTCGGAGATCGACTATGTACTGATACGCGGATCGCGTATCAGGAACGTCGGTATCAGAACCGGCGTATAAATAGCGTAAAATGGCCATCGGGCCACGTGGTTTTCGACCGTATAACAGTTCAAACGGGGAAAAACCCGTTGTCGCATTTTGGGAGTTCCCTATATGCGAACAAGATGGCCGGAAGTCGACGGTCCCAGTCACCAGGTCTATCGGCGGAAACGCGTGCCAGCATAGTTTTCATGGTGGCATTCCAGCGCTCGCAACAGCCATTGGACTGTGGATGGTATGGCGACGTAAGTTTCTGCCTAATGCCCGTGAGTTCCAATACTTTCCTGAAAAGGTCAGAGGTGAATTGCGGACCTCTATCAGATAATAATTCGGACGGGAATCCGACACGTGTGAATATGGTCACCAACGCGGAACGTGGAGAAGAGCCAGAGAAAATGATGTGCAACGAAGCGGAAAGACTTGGAATAATGTAAAGAGGCTGGCCCATGATAGAGAGGGATGGAAAGTGTTTGTTGGTGGCCTATACCCTGATCCAGGGTGAGAAAGGCAATGATGATGATGATGAATGCCTCGGCGACGTGATCGGCCGATATTTCCTTTAAAGGGACAGCCTCAGGCCAACGGGTGGCATAATCGATTACTGATAGAATAAACCGATGGCCTCTATCCGACTTCGGTAATGGCCCGACGATGTCGACGGCAACTCGCTGAAATGGAGTGGAAACCGGCGGCATCTCTTGTATAGGTGCCCGCGAAGTTTTTCCTTTGGGGGTCCTTTTCTGGCATGTATCGCAACGCGACACATAGCTATTTATGTCCCCGTAAACCCCGGGCCAAAAAAACAGACAGGACTCTCGATTTTGTTCTCGCTTTGCCTTGGTGGCCCGCCAATGGCGTGTCGTGCGCGAGGCGGGTGATGTCTCGGCGAAATGATCTCGGTATGACCAATTGCAAAATAGTTTCGCGCTTTCCCCGAAAAACGCGATATAGGAGGTCGTCTTTAAGGCAGAACCTGGATGTATCCGGGTTGTCCGGATCAATCTTAGCAAAGAGGGGCTTTAGTGATGGATCTGTGCGCTGTTCGTTACGAAAGATCTCGGGGGTTACATCCAAATCGACGACAGGCGATCGTAATGTGTCGTCACTCTGGCGACGCGATTGTTGTCTTGTCGTGACACACGCAATGTCGTTATCATCCCAAATCCCGAGTTCGCAATGGGAGACGTCCTTTAAGTGGGGAATATTCCCAATGATTAGGTCGGCGACCGGATTTGGTAGCACGCAGGCCGTGACAACACCAGTTATAAACGGTGTGTCAACATATATTTCCGCCAAACGAAAATGTTCAACTGAACCACCAAAAGTAATGCATGTCGCATCGCGATCCAGGAGTTGTGCAGGACGGACCAGCGATTCACGTACACCGACGGTCGTACAGCCTGAATCTCGCAATACGGATGCTCGTATGGCGTTTACTCGTCCCTCATACAATGTCAGCGCGCCTCGCTCGTGGAGGGCGGACATAACTGGAATAACTTTATCTACGGTTTCGGCATTCCTAGTTCTGTAACCGCGGTTTTCGGTGAATGCTACAGAGCATGCATTTGCCGCATCTAATCTAACTCTGCATTGTCGCGCAATGTGGCCTCCGGGGCCACATCTATAACAGTAGACTGGATTATCATCCCTTCGAGGTGTACCTCGATAAGAAGGAAATGTGGGCGCTTGATAGTAGTTGTTACGCGGTCGTCCGGTAGGGAAAGGACGTGTATATCGGGGTTCCCAGTCCCGAGAAAATTTATGGGGATTCGGTTGCCTCCTGCTAACCGGCGGCTCGGACCGTGGACGAACCTGCGGCGACTGTCGAAAGGGCTGGCTTGATTGTCTCGACGGTACCGGTGTCTTAGTAGCAGCGCCGGCGTAACACGGTTCGCTTACTTTAGCTTTAGCTAACGATCGATTAGGGTGAGCCGCAGCATACCGTTCCGCTATCGATGTTATCTCGACGGTAGTTTTGGGGGCTTGTTCCTTAAAATGCGCCACCAGGTCCGTGTGGCAGGACATATATATTTGGTCTTTAATTATCAAATCATATAGTTTCTTGTAGTTTCCCTCTTCCACACCGGCCAACTCAGTCCAACGGCTGAGTAGGTGGCGGAGGCGGTCCACGTAAGTAGAGAAATTCTCAGATGCCTCCGGCTTGCAATCGCGGAAACGCTTAGGAAATCCATCTTCCGTATGTTGGAAACGCTTTAATAGCGCGGTCTTTAGAATGTCATAGTCCCTAGCGTCATCAATAGTGAGGCTATGGAAAACTTCCAACGCTCTCCCTGTCAAAAGATTGGCGAGGCATGACGTGTACTCACTACGCTGCCATCCCGCGCAAACGGCATGGAGTTCGAAGCGGTGTAGGTAGGAACCAATACGATCAACCTTATCATTAAAGGTTGGCAATTTAGGCTTCGTTTTATTATTGGAAGTAACTTCCGGAGCCCCGGTAGGTTGGGCTTGCTTCGCTTCTAACTGTTTCAAAGCGAGCTCGTACTCTCTTTGAGCCTGTTTTTCCGCGCGTTCCGCGGCTCTCTCGTCTCGTTCCGCAGCTTTTTCTTGGCGTAATATCTCCGCGGCCTTTTCTTGGCGTAATATCTCCGCGGCCTTTTCTTGGCGTAATATCTCCGCGGCCTTTTCTTCTCGTAATCTCTCCGCGGCCTTTTCTTCTCGTAATCTCTCCGCGGCCTTTTCTTCTTGTAATCTAACACAAAAGAAAAAATAATGCCTGTCAAAAGTAGGGGAGCTGGAACGACGAACCCCTCAAACGAAGACAAATACAGATGGTTCACTTAACTGGGCAAAATGGACTGGCTCTTTCCTTTGGTCCACAGCGCTGGCCTTGTCTTTTCCTGATGCTAGCTGTCAGTCCCTCGTAGTGGTCCCAGGATCAATGACGAGAGGACATGCCAGACATGTGGGGGAGAAACAAAAAAAAAATTAGCAGTATACAAAACTATAAACTACAAAAATTACATAAATAACAGTGGAGTCTAGAGTGGTAGACCTGCAGCTGTTTACGGGGTCCTCATCAGATGATAGTAGTGTCCTCTAGATGTCAGAGGGTGACGGGTCCTCTTCAGATGTCAGTGGGGTCCCCTCCAGATGTCACGAGCAGAGTTAGGGTCTTGGGGATGTTACGACTGCACGAGAGGCAGCTAACTCACACTCGGACACAACCACACAAGAAAAGTATTAAATAACTAGAGCGTATATATGTCAGGCCGGTCAGGCCATAGTTTACATAAATATTAATAACAAAACAAAAGACAATAGGGGTATATATCCAAACCAAAAAAAAAAACTCTAATTAATAACTTAACCAATGATATTCATGTAACTATGGAGGTACTGCAATCAATAGCAAATAGGTATATTATACGAAACTAGATATCAATTTAAAGTGACAGTTGAGTCGCCACTGGCCAGTCGCCAGGCAAACTCTCCATAATCATATGGGCTTAAATGTTAGGAGAGCCCAGTACGTTCAAAGCCTACAGAAGCACTCTTCGGCTTGTAGGTAATTTAAGCAGTTGCCAAAAGACTATATTTTATGCACAATCACTATTCAATTCATCAACAATGTGCTATATGATTCCAATCATACTGTGGCAATAGATCTATGATACAGGACACTCGTGGTCGAGTGCCAGCTGGGGTTTCCTTAGTCTTCCTATGAGGCTGTAGTTCTCTCTCTATCTCCGATCTCTATTATACTTGAATAAATAAGATATATTACCATTGCTCACGCCTACTGGTAGGCGCGAACATCAATATAGCGCAGCGTGGGCTTTCAAAGGTCAGCCCACTCAGACCTTTCTTTCTAGAGCTCAGTCAGTCCGTTAGCAAGGACTTCTTGTCTTCAAAGCACACAGTTCAGGTACTGGTCAACCGGAGATACTTCACGACACGATGCTTCTGCTCGTCTGTATTCCCCAAATCTGAACGTTACACGATGTTATATACTATCTAACTACCCAGCGTGCTAGTCCGCTGGCCCAATTAGTTCAGCTATCTCATAGGTCGAAACCTCCCACCATTTTAATTGTAGTAATACGTCTGCACTATTCTACCAGCCAGTTAACGTGCAAAAACTTGTCTAGTCATACTTAACAATGTCAACTGTCCCCACCTTGTTTCACCCCTACTCCATTACTTATTAATCACGAACATTAAAACCCACAAGCGTGAATCTAACAGTTTAACTTTACATTTATTTACTCACCAACTATAATTTGGCGAGGACCGTTCAAGGCCACCAGCCAATTTTTCATGGCCCTGGTAAAAAAACAACTCACTCTCTGCGTGAGTTTTAATAACATCTGAATCATGACACTTTCTATAGTCAATACAAAAACGCACGGTATCGTCTTTCTTCTTGACCAAGACAATCGGCGAGCAATACGGACTTGTTGATCGCTCTATGACGCCTAGCCGTAGCATGGCACGTACTTCTGTAATTATCGTTTCGTGAGCGTGCAGCGGGCGCGGGTACGGTTTAACAAACACTGGTACGTCTGTCTGAAGTCGTATTACATGTTGGACTAAAGACGTAGAACCCGGCAAATCCGTGAACACCGTGGCAAATTCTTGGAGCAGGTGTGTAAGATCCTGTTTCTGCGACGGCGCAAGCTCATCATTGATATTAACATCGTTTATACTCTCGGTGGCCTGTAATATGGGCAACGATTTGTCGATACTCAAAGGGTCCTCGTCGTCGACAGTAACTAAAGCCGCGTTGGCCCTTGGGACGACATGAACGGAGTTGTTACGACGATCGTCGCTAGGCAGGTACTTTTTCAGCATATTAATATGAAATATTTTCCTCTGCCCACGAATATCTATCAAATAATTCACTCTGGAGAGTCTCTTAAGGACTCTGTATGGTCCCTTCCAAGTTAGAAGGAGTTTGTTTTGCGTTTGCGGCAAAAGAACAAGTGTCAGATCTCCGACGGACAAGGCGCGCATTTGGGCGCCCTGATCGCGATAAAATTTTGAAGAACTCGCTCTAGCGCATGCAAATTGCAGAGCGGTTTTGCATGCATTAATAATTCGTTGTCGGAGATCGACAACATATTGATACGCGCATCGCGTATCATAATCGTCGGTTTCAGAACCGGCGAACAATTGACTAAGTATGGCCATCGGGCCACGTGGTTTACGTCCGTATAATAACTCAAATGGGGAGAAACCCGTGGACGCGTTCGGGAGTTCCCTATAGGCGAAGAGAATAGCGGGGAGCTGACGGTCCCAGTCTCCAGGTTTGTCGGCGGATACGCGTGCTAGCATAGACTTCATGCTCGCATTCCACCGCTCGCAACAACCATTTGACTGCGGATGATAGGGGGACGTTAATTTCTGTTTAATTCCCGCTAATTCTAGTACCTTTTTGTATAGATCAGAGGTGAATTGTGGTCCTCTGTCTGAAAGAATCTCGGTCGGAAATCCGACTCGCGAGAAAATAGTAACAAGCGCCTCAGCGACATGGTCAGCCGTAATGTCTCTCAAAGGAATAGCCTCAGGCCAGCGCGTCGCGTAGTCGATTACCGAAAGGATGAATCGATGGCCTCTGTCTGATTTACTAAGAGGACCTACTATGTCAACCGCGACACGCTCGAATGGTGTTGAGACTGGTGGCATGTCCTGAAGGGGTGCGCGTGATGCTTTACCTTTAGGTGTACGTTTTTGACATACATCGCAGCGCGCCACAAAACGGTTCACGTCCGCGTATACACCAGGCCAGAAAAAATGAGCCAATATCCGTGATTTGGTTCTGGCTGAACCTTGATGGCCTGAAAATGATGTATCATGCGCGAGACGCAGAATGTCGCGACGGAACGACTTAGGCACCACGAGCTGTTCAATGGTCTCACGTTTATTTCGGAAATTTCTGTATAATAATTCATTTTTAATGATAAACGGAGAGGCATTTCGGTTCTGAGGCTGAACTTTCGCAAACAGCGGTTTTAGTGATGGATCGCTTTGTTGTTCCTTATAGAAAACTGTAGGCGTGACATTAAAATCAAACGCAGGGGTTTGTAAAGTACCATCCGGTGGACGTTTTGACTGTTGTCGTGTGGTGACACACGCAACGTTTTCGTTCCAAACTTTTAACTGGCCGTCAGGTGTATCATTAACCTGTGGTAAATTACTAATAATTAGATCGGCGACCGGATTTGGTAATACGCATGCCGTTACGACACCTGTAATAAATGGCGTGTCGATGTATATCTCCGCGAGACGGAATCGCTCGACGGAGCCCCCGAAAGTAATGCAGGTTGCCTGTTGTTCAATCAGCTGGGTCGGTCTGACCAGTGATTCCCTAACACCGATAGTGGTGCAACCTGAATCGCGTAAGACAGACGCGGGTATGGCGTTAACATGACCCTCATATAAGGTCAATGACCCGTGTTGATGGAGGGCCGACATAACCGGAACGGTGCCCGTCATGGGCGACGTAATTTCAACGGTACGGCTACTCTGTGCAGCCGGAACAATGACGGTGCAAGCATTTGCAGCTTCAAACTGCACCCTACAATATTTTGACGTATTACCTGGTTTATTGCACCGATAACACCTAATGCTGTCATATATATTACGTCTGGGTTGCATTGGAGGTGCATTATATGGATTATTATAATATGCCCAAGGAGGTGGACCTGGTGGGCTCTGATAATGGTAGCCCTCGTTAACGTCACGACGGGGTGGACCTGAATAGCGAATAAAATGTCCCCGAGTGGGAGGTCCAGCACGGCTTGGAAAACCGCGAGCTTTATTGGGCGGCGGTTCGGAATATGCACGCGGAGGCGGCGTCTGGCGATGAACTGGTCGAGAATTTCTTGTACCCATTGGCGCAGTTCCACCGACTCCGGCATAAAACGGTTCGCTAGTTTTGGCTTTAGCCAGCGAACGATTAGGGTGTGCGGACGCGTACTGTTCCACTAAGGACGTGATTTCCGCTAACGTCTTAGGTGCCCACTCTTTAATGTGGGAGACTAGTTCTGAATGGCACGCGTTAAATATTTGGTCCTTCAGAACGAGCTCATAAAGCCCTTTAAAATTACCGTCAGCGACACCAGCCAGCTGAATCCAGCGGTCTAAGTAGTGCTTTAGGCGGTCGACCTGCGTTGAAAAATTTTCGGACGGGTCTGGCTTACAAGTCCGGAATCTTTGGTGAAAACCGTCCTCGGTGTGTTGAAAACGCTTTAAAAGAGCCTTTTTAAGGATGTCGTAATTTTTAGAATCCTCGATGTTGAGGCCATGGAATACTTCAAGTGCACGTCCCGTTAATAAATTTGCAAGGCACGAAGTCCATTGAGTTCTTTCCCATCCGGCGGCTACCGCGTGGAGCTCAAAACGACGAATATAAGAATCGATCTGGTCGACCTTATCATTATAGGTTGGAAGCTTTGGTTTTGCTTTAACATTATTCGTTGGAACACTTGGAACCGCGGTCGGTTGGTTTCCTTGCAGCTCTAATTTCTTTAGGGCAATTTCGTGCTCTCGATAAGCCGCTTTGTCGGCTCTTTCTTCTATTTCTCTCTGTCGTTCTCTTTCTTCTTTTTCTTTTTCTCGTTCGCGTTCCGCGGCCTTCTCGGCTCTTTCTTCTATTTCTCTTTGTCGTTCTCTTTCTTCTTTTTCTTTTTCTCGTTCGCGTTCCGCGGCCTTCTCGGCTCTTTCTTCTATTTCTCTTTGTCGTTCTCTTTCTTCTTTTTCTTTTTCTCGTTCGCGTTCCGCGGCCTTCTCGGCTCTTTCTTCTATTTCTCTTTGTCGTTCTCTTTCTTCTTTTTCTTTTTCTCGTTCGCGTTCCGCGGCCTTCTCGGCTCTTTCTTCTATTTCTCTTTGTCGTTCGCGTTCCGCGGCCTTCTCGGCTCTTTCTTCTATTTCTCTTTGTCGTTCGCGTTCCGCGGCCTTCTCGGCTCTTTCTTCTATTTCTCTTTGTCGTTCGCGTTCCGCGGCCTTCTCGGCTCTTTCTTCTATTTCTCTTTGTCGTTCGCGTTCCGCGGCCTTCTCGGCTCTTTCTTCTATTTCTCTTTGTCGTTCGCGTTCCGCGGCCTTCTCGGCTCTTTCTTCTATTTCTCTTTGTCGTTCGCGTTCCGCGGCCTTCTCGGCTCTTTCTTCTATTTCTCTTTGTCGTTCGCGTTCCGCGGCCTTCTCGGCTCTTTCTTCTATTTCTCTTTGTCGTTCGCGTTCCGCGGCCTTCTCGGCTCTTTCTTCTATTTCTCTTTGTCGTTCGCGTTCCGCGGCCTTCTCGGCTCTTTCTTCTATTTCTCTTTGTCGTTCGCGTTCCGCGGCCTTCTCGGCTCTTTCTTCTATTTCTCTTTGTCGTTCGCGTTCCGCGGCCTTCTCGGCTCTATCTGCGGCCCGCTCTTCTCTAGCTAGGTCTTCTTGTAGTCTACTCTCGCACCAAGAAGCCAGCTGGTCCTCGGGTATGCCTAACAGCTTCGCTGAATTTATATAAGAAGTGTAATCGGCCATTATGATTAGTTACACTCACAATAGGTCTCTACAGGAGATCTATTAATGTTAATGGACAGGTATCCGGATAAATTCACGCAATAGCCCGTCTGACAGTGTACTATGTTATCACTGTAGTATTTACGTTAATCCAATACGCGATAAAAAAAATATTTACTTGTTTAACTCCGCGATTATTTATCCCTGAGGCGATTTGCACTCGTCGGGTCGACGTCCCTAGTAGACGCCAAAATACAAACAATGTTTCTTCTTCAATGAAATCGCAGTGTCCTTTCTGTTATCACTGCCGATGTAATATATAAATACACGTGAATCAACGAATATTAGATCGTTGATTAATATTTTTAGCTATTTTTCTATAGCTCTTGTATAATTGCAATTGGAAAGTAATTTTATTACCGGTAGTTCTCTTTAAAGAACAATAACTTCAGTAATTATATACTGGATATTCAAGGCAGGTGCACAACTGCACTTGAATGGGGAATCAATATTCCCAATATATAAATATATACTCTGGCGTATCAGCCTTATATGTCACAATAACCAGATAAACTCAATCAATGCGTCAATGTAGACACATGACTCACACAGGCATTATATTAAACAAAGGAATGTACCAACACCATAATGATAAAGGTCTAATGAAAAAAAAAATACACCAAACACGACGCTAGACAAACAAGAAAAGACGAACGATAACAGACCCTACAAGTTCTGAATATAATTACAGATAGGTGAGAAGAGGACAAGAGAGACGTCTTCCTAAAACAACGAGGAAGATGGAACGCTACAATCTAAACAAAGTGTACAGATCCCTATCAAAGTCCGTTCTCGCGAATGCGACTTCCCACAGTTTCAATAACCACTGGTGTTGCGAGACCGCACAATCTGTCGTCGAGACGGCAGAGTCTGCGACCAAGCCACCACTTTGGCAGGGGGGACCCGCAAACGTAAGAACGCCCTCGCCACCGCCCGTGAGTTCCTAAACACAGAGAAAAAGTATAAAAAGCCTGTAAAACACGAGGAGGAACACTCAACTCCCCAGACGCAGACAAAATTTTAGGATGGAATCACTTAACTCAAGGAACTGGTGGAGATTCCTTTAGCCTTTGCGTACACCACAGTCAGTCTTTTTTGTCTTTCACCGTTCAGTTATGTTGACGTCTCCTTGGCCTCGATCCTCGGGTCAATGGGAGAGTCGGAAATATGTGGAACAAATAATGAAGAAAGCAGTATACAAACTAAATAATAAATAATTTTAAACTAGCTCAACGTGCGAGACCACGTGAGCACTGAAACTGAAAAGAAACAAAAGTTAATCAAAGAGAAAAACGATATACTCTAATCTAAATAAACTATAAACTAAACAATGGTGTGTAGTGTCCCCTCCAGTGTCGCGATGTGGGTTACATGGGGATATTTCGACTGACACTCTTTCGAGGTCCGCTCCCACAATCGACGAACACACAAAAATAAATACTTGCACTCTAAAAACTAAATAAATCAATTGCTTTCAATTTTAGCAGAACTGTAGGGCAGTTTAATTACAGGAATTAATGTAACAAATATAATTATAAATATAAATATCAATTCAAAGGCAACTGAATCTAACTAATGAAACTACCGCTTTCTATAAAGACTAACGTATTCAATCTAACTACTTGCAGGTCATATGAGTTATATGCCAAATAGAATCCGCGCACGTGGCGACGGATATAACAGTTTAAATTCTATTAATTCAATGAGACATGTTATGATATGGACATTTCCTCTAGACACGCCATGGAGAATGCTTGTACAACCATGCGTTGTCTGGCGGTAGCTCTGAAACTGTCTTCAAAAGTAAGTAGTGTCACGAGCAGAGTTAGGGTCTTGGGGATGTTACGACTGCACGAGAGGCAGCTAACTCACACTCGGACACAACCACACAAGAAAAGTATTAAATAACTAGAGCGTATATATGTCAGGCCGGTCAGGCCATAGTTTACATAAATATTAATAAAACAAAAGACAATAGGGGTATATATTCAAACCAAAAAAACTCTAATTAATAACTTAACCAATGATGTTCATGTAACTATGGAGGTACTGCAATCAATAGCAAATAGGTATATTATACGAAACTAGATATCAATTTAAAGTGACAGTTGAGTCGCCACTGGCCAGTCGCCAGGCAAACTCTCCATAAATCATATGGGCTTAAATGTTAGGAGAGCCCAGTACGTTCAAAGCCTACAGAAGCACTCTTCGGCTTGTAGGTAATTTAAGCAGTTGCCAAAAGACTATATTTTATGCACAATCACTATTCAATTCATCAACAATGTGCTATATTATTCCAATCATACTATGGCAATAGATCTATGATACAGGACACTCGTGGTCGAGTGCCAGCTGGGGTTTCCTTAGTCTTCCTATGAGGCTGTAGCTCTCTCTCTATCTCCGATCTCTATTATACTTGAATAAATAAGATATATTACCATTGCTCACGCCTACTGGTAGGCGCGAACATCAATATAGCGCAGCGTGGGCTTTCAAAGGTCAGCCCACTCAGACCTTTCTTTCTAGAGCTCAGTCAGTCCGTTAGCAAGGACTTCTTGTCTTCAAAGCACACAGTTCAGGTACTGGTCAACCGGAGATACTTCACGACACGATGCTTCTGCTCGTCTGTATTCACTAAATCTGAACGTTACACGATGTTATATACTATCTAACTACCCAGCGTGCTAGTCCGCTGGCCCAATTAGTTCAGCTATCTCATAGGTCGAAACCTCCCACCATTTTAATTGTAGTAATACGTCTGCACTATTCTACCAGCCAGTTAACGTGCAAAAACTTGTCTAGTCATACTTAACAATGTCAGCTGTCCCCACCTTGTTTCACCCCTACTCCATTACTTATTAATCACGAACATTAAAACCCACAAGCGTGAATCTAACAGTTTAACTTTACATTTATTTACTCACCAACTATAATTTGGCGAGGACCGTTCAAGGCCACCAGCCAATTTCTCATGGCCCTGGTAAAACAACAACAACTCACTCTCTGCGTGAGTTTTAACAATATCCGAATCATGACAAGTAGAACGGTTCACTTTCATCATTACAAATTAGTATGGACTCTCACCATGCGGCCCTCACTGGGAGTGAGAGCGCTGGATGTAAACGCTGTGGGTTTATATCAAACCAAGTAGCTTAGGCTCTGGAGCTTTAAATCAGGCTCCTCACAATGGACTGCTCAACTGCGTCTCTATGTCTCTCATCTGGCTGAGGACTATCGCCGACCACCTCGTAAATGGATTGTCTACATGTGGCCCAGAACTAAGTTCTGTATGGCCTTAAATACTGGACTGCATCTGCAGCTTACCGTCTAATTCCTGGATTGTGATTGGTGCAACCACTTCTAGCTCAGCTGCCGAACTGAGTTATTTTAAGTAACAGCCCTACGCAACGACCTTGGGTCGACATCAAAGGTCGAATTACTTCAATACAATATAATATAAATTTTATAGCAATAAATTCTTAACATGTTCAAAACCCCGAGCTTTTACTCTGGATCACGGTTTTTCTGTACGTCAACAGACGTCTCAATAACATTTAATTCCTACTCACCCCTTCCCTCTTTACTAACCCTAGTTCAAAACACGAGATACAACAAGTGCTCAGTCATGCACACCTACGCTGTCCGTCTATCCTTCCCCACATCTTCTGTCTATCTATTATAAAAAAAAACTGTTCAAAACAACTTGTTTACGAGACCAAGTTATGCTGGCTCGCACAATAATTACGTTTGTAAAAATTACTCACTGCTCTCTCACAAAAATTTAGTCAGTGGAAACATTTATGAATTAAATCTGTTCTTGACATCGTCCTTATCCGAGAAGACTAGGTACTCGATCCTACCCCCCAATAGGATCAGGGACACGAAAATCCCAAACTTCCAACATGCCTGCACCGGCCGGGTTTTGAACCCGGGACCCTTGGCATGAGAGGCGAGCACCTTGCCTCTAGACCACCTTATCCCTTGCAATGTTATTGTTACTCCAGTACTTCCTCCTTCCTGCTGTTGTTCTTTCTATCCCACAATCCATTAGTCTGGTAGTTTTAATGAAAGCGCGCGCATTTGGGCTTGGCAGGAAAAGGAATGAATGTCAAATATTTGAACTACACGAGTGGTCAGTGGTCAATTTCCTGTACACGTCAGTTCCTTTTTATTTCCGGCAAAAAGATCAGGAATTTTTCCAAATTGTTCAATGTCTAAGACGTTTTAGCTCTGATTCAGAAGTCGTACTGAGGGGCTTACGCCACCCCCCCTCTCCCCTCCCCCCACCACTACCAACCTTCAAACACACACACACTCCTTGTTGTTGTTGTTGTTGTTGTTAGCTCTCAAACTCTCTGGATGTGAAACGTTTTTGTTCAATGTCTAGAATGAATTTTGTGTAGATATCGTGGCCGCGGCAATTCCCATACAACTTACAACTTACAACATTTTGTACACGACACAGACACAGACGTTTTCACGGCGGTTTTGTCTTCAAACTGTCAAGTTTTTGTTGTTGCCGAAACTTCCGGCCTTGCTGTATTGCCATGTATAGTTTGTTGTGCACTCAGCATTGCTATCAGAGGTTAATCATGCGTGCCAGTTCTCTCTTTCCGAAATTCCGACTACAGAGAGAGAGAGAGAGAGAGAGAGAGACCGTCACACACGTGATCATATGTCTGGCCACTGGCCAATCGGCACAGCCAACACACCCGGATGTCAGACACAGAGCATTTCCTTTTTCTGTTTTGTCTGCCATCAGGTCAAGATCTGACTGATCCCTGCATCAAATGTACACATTTTGCGCTTCGTCGGCCTCCAATGTATTCGTAATTATAAAAGTCATTTGAAATGATTGTGATTGTATCCAAAGGTTTCTGTAAGATCTCACACCAGACATATTTTGTCACCACAGGAAAAACTGCAAGATTGTCAAGGTCACCTGCAATGAGACAAACAAACAAACGAGCACACACAAGAAACTTTTTTTTTTAGTCACCAAGGCAGGAAAGTCACGTGATCAGGACAGAATGGATGAGCAAAATTTCAGTGTACGGGGCCGTCACAGATGCATGTACATGTACTTTTTTTTAGCATGCATGTAGGCCTACTTAACTGTTACGAACCACAATCCAACCAAACCAACGACAACAGAAACTCGTTTCATAAAATCCAAACTGGCAGTTTATTTATTTACACTCTCCCCATTACACATTACTGTCTCATTAATGACAATGGAGCTCGTGGAGAGTACACTAACAAAGTCAGTCGCAGCCCCTTTTCCTCGCGCTGACAACTTGATTCCACACAGCGACCGTGACTGGGTGGTCACTCACAGTCACGTCGCACTGGTCCCCCGCTGGCCACCGGGTTTCACTCACGATTGCGCCTCCAACTGACCTCAAGGCGACCTCCACCGTCGCCAGCAAACATCAAAGCAGCGAGCCACGTTGTCCGACGCCGGCAGCCGGGTCTGTCGCGATGTGGGTTAGATGGGGAGAATTCGACTGACACTCTTTCGAGGTCCGCTCCCACAATCGACGAGCACACAAAAAAAATACTTGCACTCTAAAAACTAAATAAATCAATTGCTTTGATTTTTAGCAGAACTGTAGGGCAGTTTAATTACAGGAATTAATGTAACAAATATAATTATAAATATGAATATCAATTCAAAGGCAACTGAATCTAACTAATGAAACTACAGCTTTCTATAAAGACTAACTTATTCACTCTAACTACTTGCAGGTCATATGAGTTATATGCCAAATAGAATCCGCGCACGTGGCGACGGATATAACAGTTTAAATTCTATTAATTCAATGAGACATGTTATGATATGGACATTTCCTCTAGACACGCCATTGAGAATGCCTGTACAACCATGCGTTGTCTGGCGGTAGCTCTGAAACTGTCTTCAAAAGTAAGTAGAACGGTTCACTTTCATCATTACAAATTAGTATGAACTCTCACCATTAGGCCCTCACTGGGAGTGAGAGCGCTGGATGTAAACGCTGTGGGTTCATATCAAACCAAGTAGCTTAGGCTCTGGAGCTTTAAAATCATGGCGCTCCTCACAATATGGACTGCTCAACTGCGTCTCTTATGTCTCTCATCTGGCTGAGGACTATCGCCGACCACCTCGTAAATGGATTGTCTACATGTGGCCTCTATCTAAGCTCTGCACGGGTTTAAATACTAAAGCTATGTCTCGACCTTCCGTCCAGATTCATACATTTGATTGGTGCAGTCGCTTCAGCTCAGCCTGCAATATTAATTTATGCTTGTCATGGCCTTGCGACAAACTCAAGATCAATTTTACGGTCTAGACAAAATTTAAAATGCGAAACATTAACTACTAAAATCTTCAAACCCCGTGCTTTCTACTCTTATACACGAATTTCCGAACGCCAACTAAGCGTCTAAATAAACTACCTTTACTCGCCCCTTATCTATGTTAATCAAAATCACGGGGTCGAGAACTGCTCTGTCATTCCTAGCTATACATTTATTCTGTCTCGCCCCTCCTTCTCTCCATCCATCAGAAAAAAGGTGTTTCAAAACAAACTGTTCACGAGAACAGCTCAAGGACAAATTACGCTGGTTATAATCAACAAGATCGTAAAAATTAACTCACTGACGTCGTGACCTAGCACGGCATTTATGATCCTAATGTGATCATGACAGGGTCCACTATTTTCGGCTGCCCCTACAACCGCGTCCCTCTTCCTCACGGCAAAACGGCTGCTTGAATGTGTGGAACCTCGTGAAGAAATATCCGGGGCAAACACGTGGTTTTTCACTCAGTTACACAAATACAGAGAGCCTTCAGCATACATCTCACGCTTGTCAACAAATTCACCCCCCCCCCCCCACTAAGCCTGTCCCCGCGGAATTATGCAAAAAAAAAAAAATCCTCAAATCATGCGCATAATTTATGCAAGCCAAAACCCCAAATTATGCAAAAATTATGCGACATATGGGGGTAAGTTCTATCATTTAACTATCTGACCAAAAAAAGCTTAGATCTAATAATAACACAACACCATTGAATTGAAACAAAAAGAACTGACTAACCTGGATATTCGCATTTTAATGGAAAAAAAAATTACTCAAAAAATGACGACCGGCAAAATTGTTATAAAATAGAAACACAAAAGTTTGGCAATGGTGTCCTCCCCCAGGCTTCTCCTCCTCTCGCTGTGAATCAAATTGTAGAGGCTGAAACTGCGTGCCGCATCTGCGCTGTTGGTTGTCGCGAGCATGGATCGGAGAGCAAGCCGTGCCAATGTGAGGACGATGAACACCTTTCCAGAATAGCTTGAGATCAACCCCAGAAGGTGGCGCATTCCAGATTGTTGCAGACTCCAAATCTTCTCTGTAGCGCCTTAACTCACAAGCCGGTACCGCCATCAGCGCTGGAATCCCTGGTAGTGCGGATGCATGTGAAGGCGTGGATCTATCTTTTATCTGACCACTATCGCAGGAATGCAGATCTAAATAAGTAGGTGGACCCCGGGCTGGGTTCATTGTAGTGAAATGTTTTAGGGTAGTAGTTTTTAAAAGTGGTGTGTTCCGTAAGAGTGAGTTTGCTGCAGTTTGCAAAAGAAAAATTCTGTTGTAATTCAGCAACAAATTCCAGTCATGAGTACTTATCTGGTGGTACCAGAAACTTGGCTTTCAAGTCCACTCACTCAACCGCTGCACCATGGAGGTATGATCTCAGCCAATGTATGTACATCGATCGCCAATGGCTACCCCAGCCCCTTTTCGCCTAATTAGTCAATCTGACTACCACCCATTGATACAAACTGACTAGACTCTCACGCCCCCAGGTCCAACAAACATGTAGATCTAGATAAGATAGATCTAGATCTATCGACATCTATGCCGCCATTCGAATATTTATTTTCTTACCCTAGCCTAACTTGGCGATGAAAGACAGCTTTTCATTGGTCCTGGGTCCACCTATCCTAAAACGCCTGTATTTCGCTAGGTACACCCCGGTGTAACAGGCCAAAATATCCCTCCCCCCCCCCCGCCCAGACTATACCCGGGGTTAAACTGGCCTAGCCCAGAGTATACCCCGGGGTATATTCTGGGCTAGGCCAGTTTATACCCTGGGTATACTTTGGGCTAGGCCAGACTATAACCCCCCCCCCCCCCCCCCAGTCCAAAATATCCCCTACTTAAAAAAAAAAATACAAGTCAAGACCACAGTTTATTTCAGCCTTAGTTTACTTTGGTGTACATACATACATTCTCGACTCCTGTAAATCATGATCCATTTTAGAAGAAACAAACATACATTTAAAATGCATTGATATACAAAAGGGTGGAGTATCCATTCAAACTGAGTTTCACTCGTGTATGTTGATGATGTAATTATTATTATTATTACTTTGATAATTGGTTGGCCATGAGTAAAACATGCATTGTATTTTTTGTTGCAATGATGTAGAGAGAAAAGGCCAGAAAAGAACAAACATAGAAAAAAAAACAAAGACATAATGATAATCCAACTGACAAATGTGGCAATTCCATCATCCAGCAGAGATAAAACTAAATAGGCACTAAATTTTTTCGCCTGATGAACTCCACCTGTCTAGATCCACTTGAAACGTTGCAGAATGCTAACCAGTAATATACAATAATAACAATAAGAACACGAAATCATCGTATTTACTCTTGAAAATAAAGAGAAATATCAATATCAGAATCATCATCATCATCTTGGAATAATACAAAGATATGAGAGGGAGGGTAAAAACGGCAGTGTAAAGGCCAACAAATCATTCTAGAATTTATAAGCAGCAATATGTGTGTGTATCAAGTAAAAACGTGTTAAATCTTTTCAAATATTCAAATAAAACTGGACAGAAAGCGTTAGTGAAATAGCCTTGACAGTTGTGTAGGCAGACAAAAGTAGTGCATTGTAAAAGGTAATTAGATCTATAGCATGTTGAGGCAAAATTCGATGGATCATGTTGCATTTTACTTGTTAGTGAGTATTATTCTTTGATAGGTTATTTGTAGAAAGATATTATACATTTCATGTACCTTATGGTTTAAGACACTGGATTAGTTTGCAAGGCTTTTGAAAGGTTGAAACTTTGTGATATAGTGAATAAGGGTAGGTCACTCGCGAGTGAAGTAATAAAAAAAAAAAAGACCTTGTCCGTCTTTACCTTCCTAAGCTTTGACATGTCCCTTGCCAGAGGATTTAACAACTGTGTATTTGTACACAAAAAATCTTTAAAATGACTTCATTATTATGAGTCCGTTAATTATAAATTTCATCCATTGCAACTAAGTGTATGTCAGTGCCAAACAAACAGTACCGTGCAAATTTTACTCATGGGCAACCAACTACAGAAATAACTACAACATGTCAACGAACGTGAGTGAAACTAATCCAGTGCCTTAAACCATCAGCTACATGAAATGTATACATTTCTTTCTACAAATAAGCTATCAAAGAATTTACTAACAAGAAATGTTCACGCAACATGAACCACCGAATTTTTGCCATACATAACATACTGTAATTACTTTCTACAATGCACTGTTGACTCAGTGAATTTAATCTGTCAGTTTACACAACTATCAACGCTACTTTACTAAAGCTTTCTGTCCAGTTCTACTTGAATAGTTGAAAAGATTTAACACATTTTTTTTTTACATGTACTTGGTACAGACATATATTATTGCTGCTTATAGATTCTAGAATGATGTGTAGCTCATTTTTATATTCCCTCTTATCATTGTATTATTCCAAGATGATGGTGATTCTGATATTGATTATATTCTCTTTATTTTCAAGGGTAAATAAGATAATTTGGTGTTCTTATTGTTATTATTGTATATTACTGGTTAGCTTTCTGTAACGTTTCAATTGGATCTGGACAGGTCAAGTCCATTATGTGAAACAATTTTAGTATTTTGTGTATCCAGGTGTACGGTCCCTCATCTCCCCCCTCCAGGTGTATGGTCCCTCATCTCCTCCCTCCAGGTGTACGGTCCCTCATCTCCCCCCTCCAGGTGTATGGTCCCTCATCTCCTCCCTCCAGGTGTACGGTCCCTCATCTCCTCCCTCCAGGTGTACGGACCCTCATCTCCTCCCTCCAGGTGTACGGTCCCTCATCTCCTCCCTCCAGGTGTACGGTCCCTCATCTCCCCCCTCCAGGTGTACGGTCCCTCATCTCCCCCCTCCAGGTGTACGGTCCCTCATCTCCTCCCTCCAGGTGTACGGTCCCTCATCTCCCCCCTCCAGGTGTACGGTCCCTCATCTCCCCCCCTCCAGGTGTACGGTCCCTCATCTCCTCCGTCCAGGTGTACGGTCCCTCATCTCCTCCGTCCAGGTGTACGGTCCCTCATCTCCTCCCTCCAGGTGTACGGTCCCTCATCTCCTCCGTCCAGGTGTACGGTCCCTCATCTCCTCCGTCCAGGTGTACGGTCCCTCATCTCCTCCGTCCAGGTGTACGGTCCCTCATCTCCTCCCTCCAGGTGTACGGTCCCTCATCTCCTCCGTCCAGGTGTACGGTCCCTCATCTCCTCCGTCCAGGTGTACGGTCCCTCATCTCCTCCGTCCAGGTGTACGGTCCCTCATCTCCTCCCTCCAGGTGTACGGTCCCTCATCTCCTCCGTCCAGGTGTACGGTCCCTCATCTCCTCCGTCCAGGTGTACGGTCCCTCATCTATCCCCTCCCCTCCCTCCAGGTGTACGGTCCCTCATCTCCTCCGTCCAGGTGTACGGTCCCTCATCTCCTCCGTCCAGGTGTACGGTCCCTCATCTCCTCCGTCCAGGTGTACGGTCCTTCATCTCCTCCCTCCAGGTGTACGGTCCCTCATCTCCTCCGTCCAGGTGTACGGTCCCTCATCTCCTCCGTCCAGGTGTACGGTCCCTCATCTCCTCCGTCCAGGTGTACGGTCCCTCATCTCCTCCGTCCAGGTGTACGGTCCCTCATCTCCTCCGTCCAGGTGTACGGTCCCTCATCTCCTCCCTCCAGGTGTACGGTCCCTCATCTCCTCCGTCCAGGTGTACGGTCCCTCATCTATCCCCTCCCCTCCGTCCAGGTGTACGGTCCCTCATCTCCTCCGTCCAGGTGTACGGTCCCTCATCTCCTCCGTCCAGGTGTACGGTCCCTCATCTCCTCCGTCCAGGTGTACGGTCCCTCATCTCCTCCCTCCAGGTGTACGGTCCCTCATCTCCTCCCTCCAGGTGTACGGTCCCTCATCTCCTCCGTCCAGGTGTACGGTCCCTCATCTCCTCCCTCCAGGTGTACGGTCCCTCATCTCCTCCGTCCAGGTGTACGGTCCCTCATCTCCTCCGTCCAGGTGTACGGTCCCTCATCTCCTCCCTCCAGCTGTACGGTCCCTCATCTCCTTCCTCCAGGTGTACGGTCCCTCATCTCCTCCGTCCAGGTGTACGGTCCCTCATCTCCTCCCTCCAGGTGTACGGTCCCTCATCTCCTCCGTCCAGGTGTACGGTCCCTCATCTATCCCCTCCCCTCCCTCCAGGTGTAGGTTTTTCATGAGCCATGAGCAAATCCCCCCCCCCCCCCCCCGCGCGGAGTGTTGTTGTTGTTGGTCAGCCGGACATTACTAAGATTCAAGACCACCTAGTCATCAAGTGGGCAGGGGTGGTGGTGGTTGACCCTCAGCGTACAGACACACAATGTACTTTGTAGGTGGCGCCTTGGATGCATATTGTTATGTTGTAGTGTATGGGTGCATACTGTTACGTATGTATCTAGTGTATGGGTGCATACTGTTACGTTTGTATCTAGTGTATGGGTGCATATTGTTACGTTTGTATCTAGTGTTTGGGTGAATACTGTTATGTATGTATCTAGTGTATGGGTGCATATTGTTACGTATGTATCTAGTGTATGGGTGAATACTGTTACGTTTGTATCTAGTGTATGGGTGCATATTGTTACGTATGTATCTAGTGTATGGGTGAATACTGTTACGTTTGTATCTAGTGTATGGGTGCATATTGTTACGTATGTATCTAGTGTATGGGTGCATACTGTTACGTTTGTATCTAGTGTATGGGTGCATATTGTTACGTATGTATCTAGTGTATGGGTGCATACTGTTACGTTTGTATCTAGTGTATGGGTGCATATTGTTACGTATGTATCTAGTGTATGGGTGCATACTGTTACGTTTGTATCTAGTGTATGGGTGCATATTGTTACGTATGTATCTAGTGTATGGGTGCATATTGTTACGTATGTATCTAGTGTATGGGTGAATACTGTTATGTATGTATCTAGTGTATGGGTGCATATTGTTACGTTTGTATCTAGTGTATGGGTGAATACTGTTATGTATGTATCTAGTGTATGGGTGCATATTGTTACCTATGTATCTAGTGTATGGGTGAATACTGTTATGTATGTATCTAGTGTATGGGTGCATATTTTTACGTATGTATTTAGTGTATGGATGCATACTGTAACGTATGTATCTGGTGTATGGGTGCATATTGTTAAGTATGTATCTAGCGTATGGATGTATATTGTTAGGTCTACGTATATATCTAGTGTATGGGTGCATATTGTTACGTATGTATTAAATATGTGTTATAATTTATAACTTATAAACATCCAGACACTTGCCATTCACAAAACGTCTCAACTTATTATAGAAACTAGTAACTGACCCAGTCTTCGAATGGTAAAAAACAAAGCTCACCACTCCAGACCGAAAGGAATCAGCACAATGACATTGATGTCGAGACACTTTGGGTCATCCACATAAAATCGGCGATCAATAGATAGATAGGATAGTATTACAGTAGTACACAGTGCACAGTAGTGCGCACCGAGCATTTTTTCATGGGCTCATGTGTTCGTAAAAAATTATCTAAATATTTACGCACAGTTTTCTTGGTATGAATGAATGGCACTCATCTCATCTGTATAACACTATACTCGGTACCACCAGAGAGTATAGATGTATAGAGAGGGTTCACTTCCGCCAAATTGCGAAACTAGGTCGCTGCGGTAAACAAGAAATTGAAGAATTGAAAGAGACCTTCTTCACCAGAGATAGTGTGCACATCTGTTTAGTGTGGTTTGTTCATATTTTTGGGCTGAATGAAATTATTTAGAGCCGTTTGTAAGCTCCTAAGCCACGTGGAAATGCACAAACCGGTTTTTGTTTACCGCAGCGACCTACTTTCCGCTCCATGCTAACAATAGTTTCGCGGCGCCTCCCATGTCTCGCAGTGTAAATTGACCAATAGTGAACCCTCTCTATATATCTATACTCTCTGGTATCACCATGGAGCTATTAATAACACTGGAGTCCGTACAGCTGATTTCATGTGTGCGCATTAGAAGGCGATAGTCGCCATCTTGTATAGGGCAAGCACGGACTGCGCCTCAGCGTTTACACATCCGTTGCACTACAGCTTCTGCTTTCTACCTTCCCTTTCCTTTTCCTCTGCTAACCCCTTCTTTCTTTTCCTCTGCTCCTGTACCTTCTGTTTCTTCTCTACCTTCTTTCTTTCCTGCTTTAAAAGGAGGGAGAACTGTTCTCATTCAATTTAAGTCAACGAATTTACTATAAACTAGACCTTAATAGCCTATGTATAAATGGATTTTTACCACAATATTATTCTTTGTTTCCCATTAAATTCAGTTGTTTACTATTAGCTGGTGTGCACTGGCTCTTTTGAACTCTTGTTTTGAATACATCATAAAATCATCACAATAAATAATAATGGTGCTAGTGATCCCAGTTGATGCACACACAACACTGATGTCACAATGCAATTACCAGTGATCGCACCTCATCCAAGGTGTCAGATGAATGCATGTCGGTGCAGTCAGTGCCATATGTGCTTAATCATACTCATAATACCCAGAAAACATTTTTTTTAATGAAAATCCACCCGGAGTAGAATGTCCAGAGCACTTCTGTGAGCTTACACCAGACCACTAAATGGAGAAATCTGTAGGGTCACATATTTACCTTTGACTCAAGATGGAAGTTGTGCGAACACAAAACTTGGGAACGTTATCCAGGGCAAAATACAAGCTTAAACAGCAGTCATATGCTATGTGATGTTGTGATCTCTTGATAAGAACTTCACAAAACGTGGATTAGTCACAAAAACACTGGTAAATGAAACTGTATGGAAAAACATATATTGACCGCATCAACGTGCTGTCTGCACCTAGTGCATTGACTATAGATCTAGAATCTAGATTCACTAGGTGAGAGATTGACCTGTAGTCGTAGGAATTTATACATTTTGGTTTGGAAAAGCTGTGGAATGCACAATCCAGCTGTGCTCAAACCTCTGAATAACTAGGTTAAGGCTCTTCTGATTTTTAGTTATATATATATGACTGAGTGAGTACAACCAAGCTTGTTGGTTAAGATGTTCTTCTTCTTGGCCATCCAGATCATTTGCTACATCTCGGCCTATGATTTACATATATTATTATAATTATGTCTCTCGCTCTCTCTCTCTCTCTCACACACACACACACCAGCTCCTGGATCTTAAAGGGTCTATGGCAAAAACCAATTTTCCCCCAGTTCTTTAGCATGTTTTTTGTATGTGTGTGTGTGTGTGTGTGTTTTATAATTGTTATGGGTACACCCTCTCATTGTTGGTTATCTGAGAGAAACTGACTTGTAAAGTTTCCTCTGTCCACACGCTGATTTTTTTTTTCTTTTAACATGACTCATCATGAGCTAAACTAACATGCGGTAAAAAGAGTACTACATAGTTCCCTTCCCTTTTACTTCTAAACGATTGACCAATTAATAAAAATACCATAATATAAAAACAGCATAAATCATAAATTTGTATTTATTATCAAACACTTTAAAAGAAAATAATACAAGTATAATTATTATGATAATCCGTAAATAATATAAATGTTATTATTTCTTTTTGTATCTTTTAATTTTGATCACCACCGTGAAAAGAGAAAAAAACAGCGCTGACTAGCCCCTATCTATTACATACAATAGTGTACTGAGCGGGCCTTGCGCTGCCATACTTTGCCCTACTTTTTCCGCCATCTTGGGGTTTCAATAGTGCGCGGCTCGCAGGGCAAGCGAAGAAGGCCGTGCGCACTCCAGTGTTATTAGTATCTCCATGGGTATCACTATCAAAGTTCTTGGCGCGGCTGCCTAGTTCGAGAGTACATTTCCTGTAAGAGGCGGAAATGACGAAATTGACGGAAGTACATTATCACGTCGTATTCGCAATCATGAATTGATAACTGTTAATTATAACTGAATTTCTGGGAAAAGTAAAGAATTTCGGGAAAAAATGAGCTCGACACGTACAGGCTTAATAAATTTTACATACATGTGCCAAGTTTCATTTCTCTACGTTGCGTAGTAAAAAAGCCTCTGCGGTCGCAAAGTTGGGCCCAAACTCCATTATTATATGATATGAAGCCTCATTGAAGAAATGATTAAATCCTAAAGATTTTGATAACTAGATGGCAATTCTCCCAGCAAGAGAATATAATGTGTGGATTGACAGCTCCCGTAGCCTCAGCCTACATTTCACACTGCAAGAACTTACATACAGGAACAACATTAACCCTCAAGTCTCATTGTCTCCGTCTGAACTTCAAAATATCACAGATTAAAAGACAGTACACTTGTAATAATACCCAATTGTACGATTGAAATGTGAAAGGACTGAATTTTTAGCCACGAACATTTGATTACAGACCACCCTTTTCTTCGGAAAATTCGTATTTTTTTGGATTGGCGTTGTTTTTTCTTGAATGTCGTCACTGAGATATCTAGTTAGCATTGAGTATCATCGTTATTCTGTATTTGAAATTTTCATCTTAAGTGAATGATTTTCGTGGAAATGCCCTTCGAGATGAAAATTTTGTACAACCAAAAGTTTCTTTGTGATCAAGAAATGGACGTAAGACAAAGACTCAAGTGGAGAGGCCAGAGGATGCCCGACAGAAGTCTATCGCATGAAAAATACGTGTATGTCTCGGTCGAAAATTGAGACTGCTGAGTGCTTGCGCTGGTTTTTGTTCCAGTTTTTGGCGAAACACTTGGTTTTCGAAGGGGATTTTAAAGTTGTTGACGAGCATGAAAGGTTACTATCATGAGTAAGGTCGGCGGCCTTGTGCGCCACGAGTCTAGGGGGGTGTGCTTAGCAGCGGAAAACATGGTTTTAAACATTGTTGACGAGCGTGAAAAGATACACACGACTCGCTTTAAACTAGTCCCGTGTGTAGGGCCCTCGGGAGTATAAATAGAGGAGAAGCTCGCCACACGTGGTTCCCAGTTGTTTCCAGAAAGCAGAAGTTAACGGTCCGGACGATCATGTGGAGGTCGTGCCGTGGGGACCAGAATTAGATGTGTGAGGGATCCATTATGTTCCCAGTTGTTTCCAGAAAGCAGAAGTTAACCGTCCGGGCGATCACGTGGAGGTCGTGCCGTGGGGACCAGAATTAGATGTGTGAGGGATCCATTATGTTCCCATTTGTTCTCAGAGGTTAACGGTCCGGACGATCATGTGGAGGTCGTGCCATGGGGACTAGAGTTAGATGTGTGAGGGATCTATTATGTTCCCACAAAAGTTCATTGATAATTGATGGCGGGTGTGAACCGCCTGTTTTCTCATTCGTTTGGAGTAAGGAGTCTTGAAGAGGAGATGGGAACCCTTCAGGAACCAACGATCCACGATGGCGGGTGTGAACCGTCTGTTTTCTTATTCGCTTGAAGTTGGAGATCTAGGAAGGATCGTTGAACTCTGGAGACGTGAGAATTCATCAGCGAGGAGATTAGATGTCGACAGAAACTTTTAAGTATAAATAATTAAGTTATGGACAAAGGGAGTAGACTTAGTTGGCCTAAGAAGGAGTAGAGATTAGTCGTCGTCCCCGATAGGGATTTTTACACATCTTTGTTTTTTTTTTTGTGACTGTGTTTGATTATTATGAGTTGAATGTTTTGGCATAAGTTATTTGTCACGCATTTAGTATTAAATATCGTTTGATTTAAAAATTCACCCCATGTGTCCGTTGGTCGCTGGTCTGCTTGCTTAGCTTGTTAGCTAGGTTTGAAAGGAAAAATAAGTTAAGTACACATCACGCACGTGGTCGTGACAGAAGGAATTTATCCATCGTGTATGATGTAGATAGGCTATCGAGTAAATCTTGATTTCTTGCTGCCGAACGAATGGACGAGGACCACGAGACAAGGTGGTCTAGAGGCAAGGTGCTCGCCTCTCGTGCCAAGGGTCCCGGGTTCGAAACCCGGGCCGTGCAGGCATGTTGGAAGTTTGGGATTTTTCTCATATTTTCGTGTCCCTGATTCTATTGAGGGGTAGGATCGAGTACCTAGTCTTCTCGGATAAGGACGAAAAAATTCGGAGGGCCCGTGTGCACGTTGCGCACGTTAAAGATACCTTGGCAGTTGGAAATCGTAAAGAGCAGGCCGAACAGGCCGCTGCCCGGGCAAAATTAAATTAAATTCATCTCTACCAGTCCCTCCCCCTCCCCCCTCATCTCCCCCCCCCCAAAAAAAAAAACGCCGACCGGCGCTGCACTGTGGCGACGACGTGCCTGCTCCAGTTATAACTGGGCTGCAATGGCACAAAGGCAAAATTTCCCAAATGGGATTAAAGAGTTATACAAATACAAATACAAATACAAATACAAATAATCTGTGTGTGTGCTTGAAGGCCTTGATTTGCGTCCTACCCAAGGGCTGTGTCTCGGGTGCTGCTTCTGTACTTGTGCGCGCATCGAGGGGCCTCAGCTTTCCGCTTACCTGCGTTCTTTTTGTATTTCGCGAAAACAAGGAATAACTTTCGCTGTTTTTCATCATCTGGGACCATTTTTTAAAAAACAAAATGCAAAAAAATTGCGGAAATCGTAAAAATTGCGGCCGCGTTGCGGTAAATGATGAAAATCGCGGCCGCAATGCTGCCGCACCGAACACAAATTTTCCGCGGGGCCAGTGCAAGGCTCTCCACATTCGCGTTACTGAAGTCAAGGGTCATCCTCTGTGTCCACACACCCACTCTCCTACCCCTCCCCACCAGCACCGCAAAAAGAAATAAAGAGAGAGTTGCGGAGAGTTGCGTGGGCAACTTTGGTAGAACAGCAGTAGATCTCGTGCACTTGTTGTGCTCTGGTCGGGGAGAAATGTGTCGATATAAGAGGAAAGAATGGAATAACACGTCGAGTTACCGGGAAATATTTAGTAGCATTAAAGAAGGAACAGGTTGGGACTTAAAAATTAGGTCAAGTTACCCAGAATGTCGAGAAAAGCCACGTCGAGATAAGTGGATTGGACTGTACTATATCAATGTGACATTTCTGTTATTCAGGACCTTGACAAAATAATTCTGAACCCGTTTGTCTCTGTCAATGCCTAAGAAGCGAGCCAGTCGGTCCAATTCGGTTACCAGCGAGTCTAGCCCGGTCCAAACCTCGGCATCTTTGTCGGATATCAGCTTCCCTATTACACCAGAATCTTCTACCTCTATGCCACCCGCACATCTGAATTTGACAGTCATTCGCACAGCTGAGTCAACAAGCTGAGGATTTGACACAACAGACATTCCCACAGCTGAGTCAACAAGCTGAGGATTTGACAGACATTCGCACAGCTGAGTCAACAAGCTGAGGATCTGACACAACAGACATTCCCACAGCTGAGTCAACAAGCTGAGGATTTGACAGACATTCGCACAGCTGAGTCAACAAACTGAGGAGTTGACAGACATTCGCACAGCTGAGTCAACAAAATGAGGAGTTGACTGCAACAACGAGCAGAATCACTTTTAAAGTTTAAAGATTTAGCATTTTCTTCTATTTTATGACTGGAATATTTCCTGTGCTTGGCCTTGATGGCACTTGAAGCTCTATGGGAGCTCTCTGGCTCTGGAGTCACAAAAGGCTTTGAAATACAGCGCAAAATATTTGGGGTAGTACGTACAGGTAACAACGATCTACATAATGCAGAACTGGTTTGAACTTGGTCAGTAATGGACACGATTTGTTGATATGTGTGTCAGTGTAAGAGAGTGAACTGTGTACTAGTGCGTGAGTGAGTGAATGAGTGAATGAGTGAGAGAGTGAGTGAGTGAGTGAGTGAGTGAGTGAAAGAGTGAGTGAGTGAGTGAGTGAATGAGTGAGAGAGTGAGTAAGTGAGTGAGTGAGTGAGAGAGTGAGTAAGTGAGTGAGTGAGTGAGTGAGTGAGTGAGTGAGTGAGAGTGAGTGAGTAAGTGAGAGTGAGAGAGAGAGAGGAGAGAGAAAGAGAACGAGAGAGAAAGAAGGACAGAGAAAGAAAGTGAGATAGATAGAAAGATAGAGAGAGAGAGAGAGAGAGAGAGAGAATCGACCACATATTGCTTGTTGTGTTCTCTCCTCAATTTTTATTTTCACATCTGTAGGGACAAAAACAAACAAACAAACAAACAAACAAAACAAACAAACGTAACAAACAAACATAACAAAAATAACAAACAAAAACACACATAACAAACACACATAACAAACACACATAACAAACACACATAACAAACAAACATAACAAACACACATAACAAACAAACATAACAAACACACATAACAAACAAACATAACAAACAAACATAACAAACAAACATAACAAACATAACAAACATAACAAACAAACATAACAAACAAACATAATAAACATAACAAACAAACATAACAAACATAACAAACAAACATAACAAACATAACAAACAAACATAACAAACATAACAAACAAACATAACAAACATAACAAACAAACATAACAAACATAACAAACAAACATAACAAACATAACAAACAAACATAACAAACAAACATAACAAAGATATTCAAGATTTATCATTTGAATTTAAAATATGAAAAAAAAGCACAAATTAATTTTCCTCTTTTTTTGTTGAAATTCTGGAACTCCCAAGTTTTTTATTCTCATCTCCATGGATGTACCGGTATCTTGGGTATAATAATGTATCTTTCTCATTGTGTCACCCATTCCCGGAACCATTCCTCCCCCCTCCCCAACTTCGAAACTTTGTAGCCAATTGTTCAACTCTCACATTGCCATGAAATCATTTGTCCTGCCCCCCCCCCCCCCACCCCCCAATCCCATTTTTTCTGAGTTCTCTTTTGTCCTCCAGGCCTTTGTTCATCTACCCCCCCCCCCCAGGCCTTTGTTCATCTACCCCCCCCCCAGGCCTTTGTTCATCTACCCCCCCCCCCCAGGCCTTTGTTCATCTACCCCCCCCCCCAGGCCTTTGTTCATCTACCCCCCCCCCCCAGGCCTTTGTTCATCTACCCCCCCCCAGGCCTTTGTTCATCTACCCCCCCCCCCCCCCCAGGCCTTTGTTCATCTACCCCCCCCAGGCCTTTGTTCATCTACCCCCCCCCCCAGGCCTTGGTTCATCTACCCCCCCCCAGGCCTTTGTTCATCTACCCCCCCCCCCAGGCCTTTGTTCATCTACCCCCCCCCCCCCAGGCCTTTGTTCATCTACCCCCCCCCCAGGCCTTTGTTCATCTACCCCCCCCCCCAGGCCTTTGTTCATCTCCCCCCCCCCCCCAGGCCTTTGTTCATCTACCCCCCCCCCAGGCCTTTGTTCGTTTTTCTGCCCCCTCCTCCCCCTCTTCCTCCTCCTCCTCATTCATATGTGGGCGAGTAGACACACGACTCTGCCTCCTGTTCTGTGGTGAAGTGAATGTCCTGATACATGCCGCACTTGGCCAGGTGGTTGCTGAAGCTGCTGTTCCGAGGAAATCGTTTATTGTTGAGTGCGGCCGGTGCCGGGTACAGCCCGTAGGTGGCATTACTGGTACGATAGAGCGGATGTTGGACCGGCTGACCATAGCCCTGCATGCACGTGATGACAAGTGTTGATGACGTCAGTGAAATAGAAAAACAAGAAGAAAAAGCCACAGAGGAAGAAGAAAAAAAACACCAGGAGAAGGAAAGAAAAGACAGAATGGTCAACTCTGACGTAAGACAGAATGGTCAACTCTGACGTCAGACAGAATGGTCAACTCTGACGTAAGACAGAATGGTCAACTCTGACGTAAGACAGAATGGTCAACTCTGACGTAAGACAGAATGGTCAACTCTGACGTAAGACAGAATGGTCAACTCTGACGTAAGACAGAATGGTCAACTCTGACGTAAGACAGAATGGTCAACTCTGACGTCAGACAGAATGGTCAACTCTGACGTAAGACAGAATGGTCAACTCTGACGTAAGACAGAATGGTCAACTCTGACGTAAGACAGAATGGTCAACTCTGACGTAAGACAGAATGGTCAACTCTGACGTCAGACAGAATGGTCAACTCTGACGTAAGGCAGAATGGTCAACTCTGACGTAAGACAGAATGGTCAACTCTGACGTAAGACAGAATGGTCAACTCTGACGTAAGACAGAATGGTCAACTCTGACGTAAGACAGAATGGTCAACTCTGACGTAAGACAGAATGGTCAACTCTGACGTAAGACAGAATGGTCAACTCTGACGTAAGACAGAATGGTCAACTCTGACGTAAGACAGAATGGTCAACTCTGACGTAAGACAGAATGGTCAACTCTGACGTAAGACAGAATGGTCAACTCTGACGTAAGACAGAATGGTCAACTCTGACGTCAGACAGAATGGTCAACTCTGACGTCAGACAGAATGGTCAACTCTGACGTCAGACAGAATGGTCAACTCTGACGTCAGACAGAATGGTCAACTCTGACGTCAGACAGAATGGTCAACTCTGACGTCAGACAGAATGGTCAACTCTGACGTCAGACAGAATGGTCAACTCTGACGTCAGACAGAATGGTCAACTCTGACGTCAGACAGAATGGTCAACTCTGACGTCAGACAGAATGGTCAACTCTGACGTCAGACAGAATGGTCAACTCTGACGTCAGGCAGAATGGTCAACTCTGACGTCAGGCAGAATGGTCAACTCTGACGTAAGACAGAATGGTCAACTCTGACGTAAGACAGAATGGTCAACTCTGACGTAAGACAGAATGGTCAACTCTGACGTAAGACAGAATGGTCAACTCTGACGTAAGACAGAATGGTCAACTCTGACGTAAGACAGAATGGTCAACTCTGACGTAAGACAGAATGGTCAACTCTGACGTAAGACAGAATGGTCAACTCTGACGTAAGACAGAATGGTCAACTCTGACGTAAGACAGAATGGTCAACTCTGACGTAAGACAGAATGGTCAACTCTGACGTAAGACAGAATGGTCAACTCTGACGTAAGACAGAATGGTCAACTCTGACGTAAGAGTTTTTATTTGATCAGTGGGATGGCTATTGGTGGATTGCGCTGGTAGACATGGGAGACTCAGCTAAACCGCAATGAGCAAGGAGCTAACAGTAGGTCAGTGAGGTACACAGAATTGGTACCTTTTCATGGAGAAAAATAGTTTCCCGGCGGCTTTTTTTTTTTTTTACAGCTTTAATCAACCCAAAAATATGAAGAAACAACAGTCGGTAGATCTGCTCGCTTTTTATGGTACAGACGACCGTTTTCAAATTCTTGTCCACCGCACTGACCTGAGGGACCTAGTTTGCCATTAATTTTGGCAGAAAGTGATGTATCAGAAATCCATACTAAATACGATAAAATGGAACAGCCAGGGCGTTTTGCGTTCATGAGTTTTGCAGCGCCACCCAGCGGCCAATGCGCAGGGGATGTAACAATGGCTTATTTACACGGCCGAATAGAGCAAACTCTGAGTTTTGCTGACCTCGCATTTTCTCTCTCTTTCCTTCTCTTTCCCTCGTCTACCCTTTCTGTGTGCTGTATTTTGTAGAGACACTCATGTAGATTAAATATTGTTTATTATTTTAATAACTTGACGTTAAGATTGTCTCTGGAAACGCAACCGATCGGTGTTGTCTATACGAGTATAGTGTAAGAAGCGCTGACTCCTCTCGCAGACCGTGTGTGTGTGTGGGGGGGTGGGGTGGGGGGGGGTGGGGTGGGGTAAAACGAAGCATGCACGTCTTCATAAGAGGTGCGAAAAAAGGACTGTGCTATCTTATCGTATCTAGTATCTTTGGTGATAAATATCTCTATTTGTATCTTAGATCGTACTCCTGGATGGAACATGACGTAACTGACCATCTTTGTGTCCTGGTGGAGTTCTACATAAATGTACATGACGTAATAATGTATATAAACAATTACTCTCTAATCGAATTTCCTGAAGAAACACAAATAATGAAATATAATTACATGTATATCTCTTTGTGTGTGTATGCGTGCTGTTTGCGTGTGAAAGGAGTGGCTGTCTTTGGTTTATGAAATAATGTAAGATGTGACGGTGTGTTTACAATAACGTTATACATTTGAAAGCTACCTGTGATACGCCATGACTTGCAAGCAGGGGCGAAGCATGGCCCTCTGCAGAGGGTAATCAGAATTTAAGCTAGTAAGATCCTTACAATAGGACCTATCGCTACATCATATTCACATAATCATAAATGCAGCGACTAAAACAATGAAACGGGTGCAAGGCACTGCAAAATCTAAAGAGCGGACTATTCTTGTCAACAGGACAGGAATGCAGCAATTTACAAGCCAAACTAAACTGAAAATACCATTCATTCATACTAACACACTTATAGACTCATATTTTTCATCCATTTTTAAAAATATAATTTGAATGGCAAGTTTTCATTGTCATATTCATAGCCAGATATTTTGTTATTCTACCATCTCATAAAGTTTCTCGGAAAAGACCCATTAATATTAAATAGCAGAAAGTGCGTAACTGACATCTCTGTGACAACAACGTGTAGCGATCTCGGAGAAGTGGCTATCTGCCGTTGCGCTATAGGTTCGAGCGACCTATCAAGTGAATTGATGTTCTTAATACGTTTTACTGATTTTGATCACAGTTATATCTAGATCTAAACTATACATCATTATGCTTTGATAGCTCTTGCTGTACGTAGAGTAAATTATTCTTAGATTACCTCAAACAAACAAACAAAAATCCACACAAACTCTTTCGCTCTACTCTTCATCTTTCGATTGGGAAGAAAACGACCGCATAGTGAAAAACCTGCATAAGTACGTAAAATCGGGTCAAACTTTGATTATGATCCTATTTTTTCCCCCCACTATTTTGCTGTCTGCGGCGCCACTTCGGCGAATACAGGATATGCTCAAGCTAGCTTCTGGGTGTAGTCGTCTTCTTCGTCTTTGTTAATCACTGATTTTGGACCAGTTCATATGGTGTAGGTCCCTACAAAGATGCTTTTCGACGAGGGGTGTTAGACTATAACAACAAACCCAAAATAGCGAGGTAGAATAGAATGCTGAACTGACTAAACTAATGGACTTGGAGTTGGGCTCGATCTGAAAAGCGTAGTAATTCTAGAATTAATATTCGAAGGGTAATCGCTGATTATTTGATTATGAGGAAGCCTCGCCCCTGCTTGCAAGGCTGAAACTTTATCAACTTTAACAGGAGCAATAAAATGTTGTCAGGACTGACTCCTAACTGAGTGACACCCGGAGTGACTCACCTTCAACCCCAAGGTGTAACAGTCGGGTCTGGATACAGGGGCGGCGTCAGGGTGGGAGATAAACAGTTGTCTGCCAGGGACGTCACGTCGGCCACAAAACTTGGGCTGACTGAGAATGGGCAAGATTCAAGTTTACACAGATCAAAGTTGACAAACATCAGTCTCTGTCTCAGAGAGCAGAATTGTTTTAGGTTTATCATGAGATAAGACTATCAACCATCAACTATCAACTATCAACCATCAACCATCAACTATATCATGATCAACCCCGTGGAGATGAAAACCACATGAAAAACGACACAAAAACCATAGACAAAACATTGGAAACAGAGAAAATCGAAAGTCCTGCACGTGACACTGACACGTGACACTGACCCGTGACACTGACACGTGACAGCCAACAGTAAATTTTTCTAGTAATATCTTTGGATTAAAACTCTTTCTCGGACATTATTTTGTTTTTTGCCTAATTATTTTTCAAAACAATTTCTCTACACACTGACGACTAGGCAAAAAGATGATTTATACCATGACTTTTCATCCCGAAACTTTCCATCACTGTAGGCTACATCAGTACACGGATATTGTCACGAGTGGAGTGAGTGCAATTAAGGGGATTGCTACAGAGCGGGTGTAGAATAAGAAGAGCTCACGACAGACGGATAGGAAAAGACGTGAAAGGGGAAGAGTAAAAATAACTCATGCAGACAAGTGGGAAAAGCCTGCGTGTATGAGTGGTGTGGAAGTCTGAATGAGGCGAAAGCGCTGGATTACTATCACTGCAAGTTAGAAGGTCCTATGGAGCGGACCTGTGAATAAGAGCCCATCGGGCGGACATAAGGGAAGCAGTCGAGAAGACTAGTGAGACAGTCTTTCCAGTAATGACTGGTATGTAGAATGTGGATTGATTATTATGATTGATGTATTATATTATATTCGTCTATTACCATGATGTGAATAAGTATATGTGAGGAATGTGGAAGTCCTTGATATTGGATATAGCAATGTGCGCCACGAGCGATAGATGAAAGTGAGTTCATGGATTTGTAGCGCGAGTGAGTAGTGTGTACTCCGATGGAGGTGTGTTACCGTCAGATGTGTGGTGAGTGAAAGGTGAACTAGTGTGTGTACGTTTCATGGGTTGTAAGGAGAGGTGGAGTGAATAGAAATGGTAGGGTATTATACCAATGTAATGTTATTCTTGTAGGTGTCGGGGACGGGCCGCAGAGCCACCTCGATGAGCACAGGGGATATAGGCCAGCATAGGGCCGGAGGCCACACATAGGCCAGAAGTGAGGCTGTCAGTGCAGGACAGTAGAGGCACATAAAGTCGTGGCAGTCAGGCCCGGACAGGGACGTAGATATGAGAGTGAATGAGATACTATATTATTGCCATGATGATGGGCAAGTGAACTGATAAGTTGTATGACAATAGGAAGGTGATGTTGAGAGACTGCGGTGCCAGTAAATTATTAATGTGCTATTAAGACCCTGGGGGGAGAGGCTGAGGCCGAAGTGCCTTTAGGAGTAACTACCGGATTGTGGATCCGAGGGAGAGTGTGTGTGAGAATAAGGCCGTTGTACGGCAGTTGATTTCAATAATATACTGTATGTAATTGCGCTATTATATGTATAATTATGTTTAATAAATGTGTGAGTCTGATAGGCTGCTTTGTTAAGTGTTAAACTTGTTTGTTCGTGATTGTCGTCCTGTCATAAACTATTACATCTCCCAGTCTGGGATTTGTGACAGATATATTCACCCCCCCCCCACCCCACCCCCACTTTTTTTTTTTTTAAAGTACGACCATGGTCTCCAAGAGATCAAACTAAACTAGAGGAAATTGTGTAAACATCCACAAATTAACTTCATTAGATAAAAAATTGATGACACGGAATGTTTCAGTACCACAAAAATTTGAGACTTGCAGGAAGTTACAGGTCAGGCAGCATGTGAGCCCCACAATTTGAGGTTGAAATTGTGTTTGACGGCACGCCTTCGCCGGCACGCTAACGGTCACTTTGTGCCTTTCACAGTCTATTTTTTGGGTACTTTCTTGATTAAAATTTAATATGTTTGCTATTTAGAGCTCCATCATTTAAATTTCATAATAGAATTAGATCTAGATAGTCCCGGACAAACTTGATCACACTGGTCAAATTCTCAAAAATTGTTTTGTATAGATCTGAAAAGAATTTTAAATGTGTATGACACACATGAGTCTATGAGTCTATGACTATGAGTCTATGAGTCTATGAGTCTATGACTATGAGTCTATGACTATATGAGTCTATGAGTCTATGACTATGAGTCTATGAGTCTATGACTATGAGTCTATGAGTTTATGAGTCTATGAGTCTATGACTATGGGTCTATGAGTCTATGACTATGAGTCTATGACTATGAGTCTATGAGTCTATGAGTCTATGACTATGAGTCTATGAGTCTATGAATCTAGGACTGTGAGTCTATGAATCTATGACTATGTCTGTATGTGTCTATGAGTCTATGTGTCTATGAGTCTATGAGTCTATGTGTCTATGTGTCTATGAGTCTATGTGTCTATGTGTCTATGTGTCTATGAGTCTATGTGTCTATGTGTCTATGAGTCTATGAGTCTATGAGCCTATGCGTCTATGAGTCTATGAGTCTGTGCGTCTATGTGTCTATGAGTCAATGTGTCTATGAGTCTATGAGTCTATGTGTCTATGAGTCTATGAGTCTATGAGTCTATGTGTCTATGAGTCTATGAGTCTGTGAGTCTATGTGTCTATGAGTCTATGAGTCTATGAGTCTATGTGTCTGTGACTCTATGAGTTTATATGAGTCTATGTGTCTATGAGTCTATGTGTCTATGCGTCTATGAGTCTATGTGTCTATGAGTCTATGCGTCTATGCGTCTATGAGTCTATGTCTGTGAGTCTATGTGTCTATGTGTCTATTAGTCTATGCGTCTATGTGTCTATGAGTCTATGTGTCTATGTGTCTATGAGTCTATGTGTCTATGTGTCTATGTGTCTATGTGTCTATGAGTCTACGAGTCTATGAGTCTATGCGTCTATGAGTCTATGAGTCTATGAGTCTGTTAGTCTATGAGTCTATGAGTCTATGTGTCTATGACTCTATGAGTCTATGAGTCTATGACAACTTTTAAATCAAGTTTTAGATCTGATAGTAGTTATAGTCTCTTGCAGAAGGAAATCTGTGTGTCCACGTCGGAAAATAATTCTTGCATGGGTCTGTAGCCACAGTGCTTTCTTCGGATGTGCATGAAATCCACACATTCAATAAAAAAAAAAAATGTTTATTGATGGTAAACAATTGCAAGCCACATATTCTTGGGGGTGGGGTGGGGGGATGGGGGTCTTCCCGAAGCCCTCTGACTATAAAAACGGTGTGTGAGGTAGGTGTGGCCCAGAGGGAGTATGCTAGTGACAGTTTCATTTTCTGACTACGTTGAGAGGTATATAATGAGCCCACACTCCAAGTAAATCTTGGATAATGTGCAGGTCATTTCTTGTTTGTTCATGCCATCCTTCCTGCCATCTCGATGTAATGAATTTATTAACAGCAGATTTTAAAGCCGATGTGTGGTCTTTTCAGGTGTTCTGGTGGACGATTTTAATGTTTCTTTGGCCAGGCTGTGCACTGTTTCATTTCCCTGGATGCCAATGTGGCCAGGGATCCAACAGAGAACAGCGTGGTACTCTGTGTTGGACAGAGTGTGGCTTCCACTGATTCTTGGTTTTTGAAGTCGTCTGTGTACAAAGGCTTGTGATCAAGGTGTTAATTGATCACAAGATTTTTTTGTAAGTTCCTGGTACGGCATTGTCCTCTGGACATATCGCAAGATCTAAAAATAATGTTTGGTTTGTGTGTCAGCCATGCGCGAATGGCAGGAAATCGCTCATTATATACCACCTCACACGGTGCGATCGACGAATCCGAAGGCAAAAAGAGTGGATGACACTTAGAGAAGTTTTGAATCTGTATTTTGGGTCGAAGGCTAAATGGTAAGCGGGATTGTCTGGATGTGAAGACAATTTTAATCCATATTGAACAGAGAGTTTGTCTCTCCTTTCAGACAGGGTCGGTCCATTTGCCTCCATGTACAGTCTTTCAATTTCATCTGGAGAAGTGCGGAAAGCACCCAGAGCAAGACATAGTCCTTGGTGGGGGACTGGGTCTAGCATTTTCCTTGCAGATGGTTCAGCTGATCCACAAACAATACAACCGTGGTCTAGTCTAGATCTGATCAGGGAGCGATAGAGGAGTAACATGGAATCACGATCCGCACCCGACTCCGTTCAAGAGATGATCTTTAGGATGTTAAGAGCCTTTTGACAGGAACGTTTAAATTGTTTCGTATGAGGGACAAAAGTAAATTTTTTTGTTGGTTGACTGCAAGACCTAGAATTGTGGCTTCCTGCAAGTCCTAGAATTGTGGCTTCCTGCAAGTCCTAGAATTGTGGCTTCCTGCAAGTCCTAGAATTGTGGCTTCCTGCAAGTCCTAGAATTGTGGCTTCCGTTTCCACAGGAACCCGCTGATTCCCATGAAGGCAGAGGTAAGGGTAACTGGGAAATTTTCTCTTATAAATGGAGTGGACAGCGATAGTTTTCTGGGGGGCAAAATTTAAAGCCTTGCGTGTATGTGTCCACCTTTGGACGGTGTTGGGTTGTAGCTGCAGTTTGTGCTCTATTCCATCTTTTCTGGGACTCCTGTAGCAGAGGAGAAACTCGTCTATGCACGGGCAACAGTCAATGTTTTGTAGCAGAGTTTCTGCCATGGAGTTAATTTTGACCTAATAGGGTGGGGGGAGGGGGGGGGGGAGAATGCTTCCCTGGGAGACTCCTGGCTCTTTTCAAATGGGTCAGAGAAGATAGAGTTTATCTTCACCTGGATGGAACGGTCACTAAGGAAATTCCGGACAAAGACCGGTAGGTTGCCCTCCAGGCCAAGACTATGAAGATCCCTCAATGGACGGTGTCTTCAGATCGTGTCAAAGAAACCTGCAACTACATAGGACATGCTCCTTAGAAGAGAAAACTTCTCGGATGAAGGTCTCCAGGCAGACGAAATGGTCTGTCTGTTATGGAGCGCTTGGCGCGAAAATCGCACTGAAAAGGGGAGAGGGACTGGCTGCTTTCCATTATCTAGTAAAGGCGCTTGGTTACCATTCGCTCCATCAGCTTGCAAAGGCAGCCAATGAAAGCTATGGGACGATAATTTTGGGATATGAATGATCTTCGTCAGGTGTTGGGATGAGGACAACGTTAGCCTTCCTCCAGGATGGACGGAAAGCTCCTGGGGTCCAGGTTTGGCTGCATAAAATAAGGAAATAGATCTAGTTGTGCCATGTCGTGGGTAATCGTTTTAGAATTTCATCATGAATGTGGTCGGGGCCAGTATCTGCATGACTGGCCTCACTCAGGTTGGTCATGAATTCATGGATTGAAAAATGTTCGTCGTAAGGAAGGGACTCAATAGTCGAGAAATCCAGAAGCGATTTCTTAGCTTCACTTTGAGTTTCCGAAAGGGGTCGAATGAAGTTGGCTTGAAGAGTTGATTGCAAACCATGAAGCCACTTCATTTACCGTCTCTCCATCTCTTCTGCGAGAGATCCGTCATGCTTTCGGAGGTGACCGACGTCAGAGGTGGTAGCATAATTGGATTGCTGTGGTCATAGGACATGTCCAGGCGTGTCCAGGCGACATTGATTTGGCTTGTGTGGTTGCTTTTGAGAAAGAGGAAGGAGAGAGTGAGGGAAAGACAGAGAAGCAGAAGAAAAAGATGAGAAAGGGTGAGAAGAGAAGAGAAGAGGAAGAAAGAGAAGAGGAAAGGAGAAGAGAGAAAAGGAATGAGAAGGTAAGAGACAATAGAGAGAGAGGAGGGAGCCGAAAGAAAAAGTGTGTGAGAGAGAAACAAGGAGAGTGGGAGAAGAGACAGACAGACAGACAGACAGACAGGACAGACAGACAGGACAAACAGAGAGTATAATTAGACCAAAGAGTACAGTCAGCACCTCCTACAAACATCTTCTCCACTGAGTTGCCGAGGTTGTGTTGACAAGTTCTCCTCTACAGGTGTCACGCCCACATCTTCCTTGACCCGCCTGTCACAACCTGAATATGCAGACAGAACAAGGACTACTATATCACAGGACGCGCACGGCCGATCTTCTGACTTAGCTAGCGAAGGCCATTGCATTGACCCAGTTTCTGATGAATGAATAGTCTATTTTTAGGCCGAACGTAATAGTGCGCTTTAGTGTAGTAATCTAGACTAATAAGATGCGATGAAGTTTATGTCAGTTAAGTAAGTAAACACATTTTCCATACGATTTGTTGGCATTAATTTACTTAGTGAATATCCAACACGCCAAACTTTTATTTTTAGGCCTAGATCTAGTGCAGAAAGCTTGCACTCTTTTTCTCCCGGATGTTTACGTTACCGGAACAAGTGCTTTGGTTGTGTGGGGAAAATATAAACATTGAAACAGACATGTGAAACAATGTGATACTGGTGGATATTTTTTGCAAGTTGTGGGATTTATATTATTTCAAAATGCCAAACAAGTGTGGTGTTGTGAACTGCAAAGGCAACTACAACGAATCCAGCAAATGCCGTGTGTTTAAACTACCTAAAGACGAACAAGAAAAACAGAAATGGTTGAACGTTCTCCCCCCACGTGAGGATTTCGTTGTCGACCCAACAAAATTTTTTATATGTGAGAGACATTGGCCAGCGGATACACCTATGGTCAAGATACCAGGTGGACATACTCGGCCTGTGTTGCCACCAAGTATTTTTAATGTTCCTTCTTCTTGTTTGCCAACACCAAAACCAGCACCACGCGAGCCTAAAGCTGAGGATCAACAGCTGAACTATTCCATCAAGAAAGACAGAATCGCTTCGTTTTCTGAGTTTTGTCCTAACAAAGAGTTGTTAAAAAAGTATGAAAATCTTCTCATATCTCGCCCAGAAGACAAATTTGTGCGTATTTTCATGGTGAAAGATTACAGAGAGAGTTTCTCGTCAATAATTGTTCACAACAAATCTACTTTGTGTTCACCTTTTACTCTTTCTGCTTTCAAGAATGGGATTAACGTGCCTTTGGGTAAAATCTTAAGTCCAAACACTGGTCTGTCATCCTACACACAATTCTTTGAGGCTGTGCACTCAGCGATTAACTATGACCTTCCTGTGGATGGTGTTGTTAAAAAAGTGGCAACGACTCTTCAACAAGTTCAAGCCTAAGAGTCGCTTGAAGCTGCCAAAGGCAAGAAACTCAAATTTCTGACAAGACAGCTTCAACTCATATATGACAAGGCATTCTCGGTGGCAGATTACTGCTTTGCAATTGAATCTTTCCTTCACTGTAATTACCATCAACTGCGTGACTTTCTTGTTCTCCCAAGTAGACGAAAGCTGCAGTCTATGGTCTCTTCTACAGATGTTGACCAAGTACTGGAGAAAACATTTCAGAAAGCAAAGAATGCTCAGCAGAAACATTGTTTTTTGTTAGTCGATGAAGTGAAAATTCGCCAAAGAGTCGCCTTTTCAGGGGGTGTTCTCAATGGCATGTCAAAAAATGACCCAGACTCCAAGGCAAGCTCTATGTTGTGTGTCATGATGAAACGTTTGCATGGTGGACCTAGTGTTATGGTATCTGTTACCCCTGTTCACAACCTAACAGCTGCCTGCCAATTCACTGTTGTCAAGGAAGCTGCTGCTGTTGAGAAGACAGGTGGGATTGTTTTAGGGTCCATGACTGACAATCATAAAATCAATCAGCAATACTGCAAATTATTCACAAGAAGAACTGACTTTGAGACTGTACATCCTTTGAATGATCAGCGAGCTTGGTATTTGTTGTACGATTCAGTTCACTTGCTGAAGTGTTTATTGTCAAGCGAAGTAAAAGACTTCATCCAAGAAGTTTCAAGGGGTTGTTTGACTGTCCCACATGTGTGCACATATGAGTTCGTAAGGACTGGTTTGTGCTTTGTGAAGAAATCCAAACATAAAGCATGCTGCCGTCAAAGACTTGTCAACATTCTTCTCACCATGAACACCTACTATGGTTTTGGATTATTTTCTAAACATCTGCTGCGACGCCTGGCAAAATAAATGTTCTTCTGCATGGGATTCATAATTTGGAAAAGGACCATCAAAGAAATTCAGCTCTGTACCAGACCTCCATCAAGAAGGCACGGCTCGCTGACTAATTTGGGCTGCAACATGGTGAGTTATTTTTCGTTTCTGTACATACAGAGGAACCATTGCTATAAGACTACAGAAATGGTCCTGATTCATGGGATGGGCTATAATTAAGGTGGTTAAAAAAAATCCAATAGAAAAGGTTGATTTCAAGGTCAAATTGCATGTGTTATTACTGTCACATACTGAGGTCTTATGCCAGAGGTTCTACTGTACGGTATCGTCATTAACTGTGGTAAAACTGCTTTATTTAATGAGATTATGTTTGGATGCAACATTGGTTACAATTGGTTAGTCTTAGGTGTCATAATAAGGCTGTAGGTGTCAATAATCAAATGGCCTTCGCTAGCTAAGTCAGAAGATCGGCCGTGCGCGTCCTGTGATATAGTAGTCCTTGAGACAGAATTAAAACAGTCAAAATTTCCATCAATAAAATTAATGACCATCTACTGCCACCAAAGAGATGACAACAGAGTACAGTAATTGTTCTACATCCAGTTTCTCTGTGTAGAAATGTACAGAAATTTTCCTTCTCAAATGACCCAGAAAGAAAAAAAACTGAGACCATCAAATGACCGGCATGAACATCACATTCTCTCTCCTGTGTTTCAGGACCGTCCGACTATTTTGACTTGACACAGATTGACTATTTGACTTGACCCAGATTGACTGTTTGACTTGAAACAGATTAACTGTTTGACTTGACACAGATTGACTGTTTGACTTGACACAGATTGACTATTTGACTTGACACAGATTGACTATTTGACTTGACACAGATTGACTGTTTGACTTGACACAGATTTACTTTTTGAATTGACGCAGATTGACTGTTTGACTTGACACAGATTGACTGTTTGACTTGACACAGATTGACTGTTTGACTTGACACAGATTGACTATTTGACTTGACATAGATTGACTATTTGACTTGACACAGATTGACTGTTTGACTTGACACAGATTGACTGTTTGACTTGACACAGATTGACGATTTGACTTGACACAGATTGACTGTTTGACTTGACACAGATTTACTTTTTGAATTGACGCAGATTGACTGTTTGACTTGACACAGATTGACTGTTTGACTTGACACAGATTGACTGTTTGACTTGACACAGATTGACTATTTGACGACATAGATTGACTATTTGACTTGACACAGATTGACTGTTTGACTTGACACAGATTGACTATCTGACTTGATTGAGAGAAGAGTTAAAACTCTAGGAAAGAGTCCTATACTTTGGACCATGTTTACAATTCTATTTATAACCATAAGGCCTAAGTTACTGATGACTGATGACTGTGTCTCTGGTTGTGCAAATTGTTATATATTATGGACCGATGGAATCTGCAAATGATGAGAATGTTGTGGAAAGCTCACCTGCGGCGTTAGTTTCTGGTGGTTCAGACAGATCCGCCATTATTTTGACAATTGAAGAGTTGTTTAACTTTTCTGTGTGGTCGCATCGACTTGCACCGACTTGCACCGACGTGACTTCATCATTTTTTTCTGGACTTTCCCGTCAATTTTTGCCCAGTAATGACAAATGGAAACACAAGAGAGAGATTTAAATAGCAATCATGTTGATTGGCCGTTGAAAGAAACAAAAGTACAAAAAACCAGCATTGTGAAATAACGTCTGTGTCATCGGTAGCCCCAAGTGTTTAGTCTGGTCAGAATAAGAGAATATCCCCAGACACAGGGCAACCAAAAAATGTGACCTCGATTCAAAATTGGGTCACAGAACATTGGCATGAGCGGCGACTTAAACCTTTTCTATGCGTTGTCTCAAATATCTGACATATCAATTTGAGTGGTAGAAACTGTCACAAATCCCAGACTGGGAGATGTAATAAATTATAACAAGACAACAATCACGAACGAACACGTATAACACTTAACAGAACAACCCATCAGACTCACACATTTATTAAACATAAAGATAAAGATAACAGTGCAATTACATACATTATATTACTCAATTAACTGCCGTCCAACGGCCTTCTTCCCTCAAGCACTCTTCCTCGGGTCCCCAACCCGGTAGTTACTTTTAAAGGCACTTCGGCTTCAGCCTCTCCACTCAATGTCTTAACACATTTAGTATTTCTTTCGCACCGCAGTCTCTCAATAGCACCTCCCTATGGCAATAACTCCTTAGCCTTCCAATAGCACCTCAACATGTCCATAGCACGTTAATAGTTTAATTCACATTAGTATCTCAATGGCACAGTATATTAATATCACATGTAGTACATCTTAAGAGCACATTAACATTTCTATACACATCCCTGTCTGTGGCCAGACTGCCACGACTCATGCGTTCCTCCTGTCCTGCTCGACAGCTTCACTCCACTGGCCTATGCGTAGCCTTCGGCCCTATGCTGGCCTACCCCCTGTGCTGCTCGCTCACCGCGGGTGGCGTCTCTGCCCGACCCCGGCACCAGTCATCACTGGAAAACACACAACAATCTCCCGACTGCCTCTGATCTCACGTCTGTCCCCTGGGACTCCTTAACTTGCAGTCATTGTCAGTACAGCGCTCTCGCCTCATGCCGACCCCCCTAACTCACAACATTTCACGCTTTAACGTTAACTAACAGAAGTCAATATAGGTGAGCAGCCTCACTATCCCGTGAGTCAATCCCTACACTTCCATGCCCCCGTAATCCTTGAATCCCGCTCACTCCACTCGTGACATCATCCCCCACCCCAAAAAAATTAATGCAATTAATTTCCAAATCGCATCAAGATAAATGTCAACGAGTGAGCGTGAGCGATATTTACGTAAAAATGACCTACTCATGCCCCTAGCACATATGATACCTAAATCAGAGGAAAACCTGGCGATCAATTTGCCCTGCACTATGCATATATGTATCACATCATCAATACCTAACTAAAACATAATACCTAATATAGAATCAAAATCACTCAACCTATCAACCATTCCTCATATAATATTTATAATGTCAATATTTTATGATCGCAGAAACGTTCACACAGATCACTGTCAATGTTCATATGTTTCCCAATTTCTGCTGATATACGTTTCCAATTGTGCACAATCTGCGACTCTTCGTTGTTCTGTCTGTCGAATGCTCCTGTCCTCCGATGTGTAAGCTACTGAAATCTTCACCTAGGCTCGACTAAGGTAGTCGGCGATATGATTGCTGGTTCCTGGAATTGGTTGTATAACGAACGTATACGGCTGTAAAGCCAATGCCCATCTAGACAAGCGTGGGCTGGATGAACGATTCTTTGACAAAAACGTTGGTGGCTTGTGGTCTGTCTGGATGTAGAATTCTCGTCCCATCAGATAAAGTCCTAATTTTTGGACGGACCACACAATGGCAAGACACTCCCTCTCTATCACAGAATACTTTCTTTCTTTCTGCAATAACTTCCTACTGACATAACATACAGGATGGAAACATTCGTTCTTCTCCTGTAGAAGACAAGCGCCGACACCAGAGTCCGACGCATCTGTTCTGAAGATAAATTTAGATCGAAAATCGGGTAATATCAGAATGGGTGACGATGATAATGCTGTCACCAATTTATCAAATGCTGTCTGACACTCAGACGTCCACTGGACCTTATCGGGTTGTCCCTTCTTAGTAAGGTCAGTAAGAGAAGATGACAAGGAGCAGAAATTTGGAATGAACTTTCTGTAATAATTCAAAATTCCCACTAAGCTTCTGACTTGTTTCTTTGTTTTAGGGATTTGCAACCCTACTAATTTGTCAATTTTTGTTACTTCAGGTCTCTGAACACCTCTACCCACGATATGTCCTAAGAATACTATCTCTGGACATGCCAAATACATCTTTGCGGGTTTAGCAGTTAACCCAAAATGACGCAATCGTTTAAAAATTACTGTTAGTGTCTGAATATGATCAGACCATGACGACGTATGACACGCTATATCGTCAAAGAATGACACGACATTAGGTATGTCCTTTAATACCAATCTCATTAATCTTGCAAACGTCGCTGGCGCGTTTACCAACCCAAATGGCATGACCTTAAATTGGAATAATCCAATGGGCGTTTGGAAAGCCGTGAATTGTTTCGACTCCTGAGAAAGAGGAATTTCCCAATAACCTTTCGTTAAATCTATCTTGGAAAACCACGTGGAACCAGCCAATGAAGCTATTAGTTCCTCTTGGAATGGTATAGGCTCCCTATCGCCTAGCGTAATAGTATTCAATTTTCGAAAATCAATACAGAACCGCACCGATCCATCAAGTTTTTTCACGAGGACGATGGGTGATGAATACGGCGATGTTGATGGTTCTATCACATCTAACTTCAACATTGACTCAACTTCTTTTATAACTCTATCTCTGGAAGAAAAAGGCAGCGGATATGGTCTAAGAGATACTGGCTTATCCGAAGTCAACTTTATTTGGTGCTGGATCACCGTAGTGCGACCCGGCAAATCTGTAATAACACCTGGGAATGACGACAACAGGGTCTTAAGTTCCCTGCTCATAGAACTCGTAAGGTCAGGGTTAATTTTTACGTCCCTGTAACCTTGTGTCGGAGTTAACTCCGGCAATTGAATTTGTACCTCTTCCTGTGCCTCGGTGTCGCTTACGTCACTGTCTAACTGGTCTACGACCCCCGTACAAGCAATAGAGAAGACAGTCTCCTCTGGTTTCGTCTGTGCACACAGATACTCTGGTCTCTCATAAAATCTCTGTAGCATATTAACATGGAATACCTTAATTGATCCATCAATCTGGATAGCGTCATCTACCTTCGAAACAACTCGCTCAATAGCATAAGGACCTTTCCATGTCATCAATAACTTATTATGATCCGTAGGCAATAACAATAGAACCTTGTCTCCTGGCTTAAAAATTCTCAATTTGGATCCTCTATCTTTATAGTTTTTTGCTCTTTTTGAAGCGGTACTAGAAGCTTCTTCTGCCATAGTGCGCGCTGAAGATAATCTCTCTCTTAAATCAACAAGGTACTGAAACACTGAAATTTGCTCATCGTCTCCTGATGATGGCGACGTCATCATGTCCCGAAGAACATCGGTTGGACCCCTAGGACTACGACCATACAACATTTCAAACGGAGAGAATCCCGTTGACTCCTGCCGTACCTCCCTATACGCGAATAATACTGCAGGGATATATCTATCCCAATCTTTAGGGCGATCAGCAGCTACCTTACGCAGCATCGACTTTAGCGTCGAGTTCAATCTCTCGCACATGCCATTAGCCTGCGGATGATATGGGGTGGTAGTGATGGGCTGTATGCTAAATAAGTGTAATGGGGTGAACCATTACAGGGCTGAGAACATAGCTCATTGTAGTGAAAGGGAGATAAACCCGTTATTTTGATCAGCTGGACCACTAGACGTGGTCAAGGGGAAGTAACCACACAGAAACCATAGATAATCTCCCCTTATTGTTTATCACGCACTGAGATGAGTCATGCAGGTGTTGAGTAACATTGCCAACTGATGTACTCACTGCGCCAATTTTAAATCATAGTCTTAGCGTGGTCTGTATTGTCCAATTTAAGTGACCATCCCTGGTGCCAGAAGTAGAACCTTGTTATGTATCACTACATTGTAAGTTTTGTTTAGTTTTTATCTTGTTAAGTAATATTTCCTTAAGATGGTGTATTTGGAACATACACGAGCAAGATGGTGGTCTTTAAAAATGTTTTTATTTGTTTTAATGTTTTATTAGAATTTGCACTTAGTGAACTGTAAGGAGTGAATGGGTTGCGCGTGTTTGGGTGACGCTTAGATGATAGCGTGGGTCAGTCAGTTCCACCCAAGTCTTCAAGACAGCAGGACGTGTCATTGTGTCCAGACTAACATAAAAGTAAAAGAAGTTGTATAATTTATATTTCAAGATTTGTGAAGTGCCAGCTCTGATGATGTAGGCTCTCAAGTGTGAATTCATTTGGTTAATTCACCGCGCCTATCGGTTGGGTTTATTGTGCTGTTTATTGTCTTCGTAATGTATTGTTTATTGTATTGTGGTTTATTGTCTTGTTTATTGTGCTGTTTATTGTCTTCGTAATGTATTGTTTATTGTATTGTGGTTTATTGTATTGTCATGTGTTTATTGTATTGTGTTTATTATTTGATTTGTTATTTTCTTTTCCTTTTAATAAAACTGTTGTCCTCTCAAAACCTGATAGTTTTGTTTGTATGTTTGACTGTGTAGAGAGCCCCGCTCGTCTCGTCCTGTGTTACATTATTTGGTGTCAGATTAGTTAGCTATGGATAGAGAGAGACCCGCTCGGTTTACCCGTCCCGTCCTGTTACATAAGCGAAACAATTCCTTCATCATCTCCGAAGTAAATTGCGCGCCCCTATCAGACAAAATTTGTTCTGGTATTCCTACCCTAGCGAAAATTCCAAACAACGCTTCCGCGACTGCTTCTGACGTTATGGTCCGAAGAGGAACCGCCTCTGGCCATCTCGTAGCATTACATATGACCGTTAAGAAAAATCGATGCCCGCTATCTGTAGCTGGGTGAATGGGCCCAACAAGGTCTATCGAAACCTTTTTAAACGGCTCCGAAACCGTGGGGATCTTTTGAAGAGGAGCCTGGGGTGTACGTCCCTTATGCGTCGTCTTTTGGCACGCACTGCACGTCTTACAATACAATCGTACATCTCTGTGGTCGGATGGCCAATAAAAATTCTTAAGAACCCTTTCTTTGGTTCTAGCTATCCCCATATGACCCGCTAATGGGACATCATGTGCCAAATGCAATACTGTTGCAATTAGCAACGCTGGCACAACGACATGCTTTAAAATGGAAGCCACCGTAACATACTTTCGGAACAGAATGCCCGCCTGGATAACAAAGGAAGATGAACCGTTCTTATATTTCCTCGTTTTCTCTGTTCGCGCTTCCCCAAAAGATGGACTCAATGATGGATCCTCCTTTTGTAATCTCGCCAAGCGCTCTGGTGTGATATCCAGGTTGACCGCTGGCGTTGCCAAAGGTCTAATTTTACTGCCATCACCTACCTGTCGACGTGTCTCGACTGCGGCACAAAAGTCAATACCTTTTGATTGTGACCATGCCTGCACATTCTCTTCGGAAGGGGAAACTACCCGAGACACATTACCAATGATAAGCTGGGCGCCTGGAAAAAAACCAACGACTGCTTCGACTTCCCCGCTAAGGAAAGGCGTATCAATCACTATCTTTGCCAATGGTAATTTCTCAATGGCCCCTGAAAATTGAATGCACGGGACAGTTTCACCTGTAAGCTGCGAATCCCGAATGCAGTCTCTATGCACCCCCACAACGGTAGATCCTGTATCCCGTAAAACCGAGACCGGTTCGTCCCCAACAAACCCCGGATAAACCCTAAGACCACCTCCTGTATGACATGAATTTATAACGGGAATCTTTCTCCCACAAGGTAAAACACCAGAAGATAACAATTTCTCACAACTGGGACACTTAGAATACTGTCCGCCTCCGTTGTCCGATGTAATACACGCGGCCGCATGATGAAATTTATTAGGGGAACATGGAGTGGAGCTACCGTGATTGCCATCCACGTTCGCCGCTATCCTATCGGACGAGCCCCCAGTGTCACAAATCCCAGACTGGGAGATGTAATAAATTATAACAAGACAACAATCACGAACGAACACGTATAACACTTAACAGAACAACCCATCAGACTCACACATTTATTAAACATAAAGATAAAGATAACAGTGCAATTACATACATTATATTACTCAATTAACTGCCGTCCAACGGCCTTCTTCCCTCAAGCACTCTTCCTCGGGTCCCCAACCCGGTAGTTACTTTTAAAGGCACTTCGGCTTCAGCCTCTCCACTCAATGTCTTAACACATTTAGTATTTCTTTCGCACCGCAGTCTCTCAATAGCACCTCCCTATGGCAATAACTCCTTAGCCTTCCAATAGCACCTCAACATGTCCATAGCACGTTAATAGTTTAATTCACATTAGTATCTCAATGGCACAGTATATTAATATCACATGTAGTACATCTTAAGAGCACATTAACATTTCTATACACATCCCTGTCTGTGGCCAGACTGCCACGACTCATGCGTTCCTCCTGTCCTGCTCGACAGCTTCACTCCACTGGCCTATGCGTAGCCTTCGGCCCTATGCTGGCCTACCCCCTGTGCTGCTCGCTCACCGCGGGTGGCGTCTCTGCCCGACCCCGGCACCAGTCATCACTGGAAAACACACAACAATCTCCCGACTGCCTCTGATCTCACGTCTGTCCCCTGGGACTCCTTAACTTGCAGTCATTGTCAGTACAGCGCTCTCGCCTCATGCCGACCCCCCTAACTCACAACATTTCACGCTTTAACGTTAACTAACAGAAGTCAATATAGGTGAGCAGCCTCACTATCCCGTGAGTCAATCCCTACACTTCCAAGCCCCCGTAATCCTTGAGTCCCGCTCACTCCACTCGTGACAGAAACTTCATACATGACAAAGAGCTATCTCTTTGTTTGTCTTAGTGTTCGCGCGTCTGTCCGCCCATCACTCTGTTTCTCGATCTTTTTCTCTGTCTGTCTGCACCCCCCCCCCCTCCACACACACACTCTATTTCTTAATCCCGCTTAAATTAAACATTCCCAGCGTGTTCCACACAGACAGCACAACACAGGCCACAGCTTGTTCCATGCAGACAGCACAACACAGGCCATAGCTTGTTCCACACAGACAGCACAACACAGGCCATAGCTTGTTCCACACAGACAGCACAACACAGGCCATAGCTTGTTCCACACAGACAGCACAACACAGGCCATAGCTTGTTCCATGCAGACAGCACAACACAGGCCATAGCTTGTTCCATGCAGACAGCATAACACAGACCATAGCTGGTTCCATGCAGACAGCACAACACAGGTCATAGCTTGTTCCATGCAGACAGCACAACACAGGCCATAGCTTGTTCCATGCAGACAGCACAACACAGACCATAGCTTGTTCCATGCAGACAGCACAACACAGGCCATAGCTTGTTCCATGCAGAGAGCACAACACAGACCATAGCTTGTTCCATGCAGACAGCACAACACAGACTATAGCTTGTTCCATGCAGACAGCACAACACAGACCATAGCTTGTTCCATGCAGACAGCACAACACAGGCCATAGCTTGTTCCATGCAGACAGCACAACACAGGTCATAGCTTGTTCCATGCAGACAGCACAACACAGACCATAGCTTGTTCCATGCAGACAATGTCGCGATGTGGGTTAGATGGGGATAATTCGACTGACACTCTTTCGAGGTCCGCTCCCACAATCGACGAACACACAAAAAAAATACTTGCACTCTAAAAACTAAATATATCAATTGCTTTGATTTTTAGCAGAACTGTAGGGCAGTTTAATTACAGGAATTAATGTATCAAATATAATTATAAATATAAATATCAATTCAAAGGCAACTGAATCTACTAATGAAACTACAGCTTTCTATAAAGACTAACTTATTCACTCTAACTACTTGCAGGTCATATGAGTTATATGCCAAATAGAATCCGCGCACGTGGCGACGGATATAACAGCTTAAATTCTATTAATTCAATGAGACATGTTATGATATGGACATTTCCTCTAGACACGCCATGGAGAATGCTTGTACAACCATGCGTTGTCTGGCGGTAGCTCTGAAACTGTCTTCAAAAGTAAGTAGAACGGTTCACTTTCATCATTACAAATTAGTATGGACTCTCACCATGAGGCCCTCACTAGGAGTGAGAGCGCTGGATGTAAACGCTGTGGGTTCATATCAAACCAAGTAGCTTAGGCTCTGGAGCTTTAAATCAGGCTCCTCACAATATGGACTGCTCAACTGCGTCTTAAATGTCTCTCATCTGGCTGAGGACTATCGCCGTCCACCTCGTAAATGGATTGTCTACATGTGGCATCTATCTAAGCTCTGCACGGGTTTAAATACTAAAGCTATGTCGAGACCTTCCGTCCAGATTTATACATTTGATTGGTGCAACCACCTTTAGCTCAGCTGCCGAACCGAGTTATTTTAAGTAACAGCCCTACGCAATGACCTTGGGTCGACATCAAAGGTCGATCCACTCAAGACAATTAAATGTAATTTTATAGCAATAAATTCTTAACATGTTCAAAACCCCGAGCTTTTACTCTGGATCACGGATTTTCTGTACGTCAACAGACGTCTCAATAACATTTAATTCCTACTCACCCCTTCCCTCTCCACTAAACCTAGTTCAAAACAGGAGATATAAAAAGTGCTCAGTCATGCACACCTACGCTGTCCGTCTATCCTTCCCCACACCTTCTGTCTATCTATTAGGAAAAAAACTGTTCAAAACAAATTGTTTACAAGACCAAGTTATGCTGGCTCGCACAATAATTACGTTTGTAAAAATTACTCACTGCTCTCTCACAAAAATTTACTCAGTGGAAACATTTATGAATCAAATCTGTTCTTGACAGACAGCACAACACAGGAAATAGCTTGTTCCATGCAGATAACACAACACAGGCCATAGCTTGTTCCATGCAGACAGCACAACACAGGCCATAGCTTGTTCCATGCAGACAACACAACACAGGCCATAGCTTGTTCCATGCAGACAGCACAACACAGGCCATAGCTTGTTCCACACAGACAGCACAACACAGGTCATAGCTTGTTCCATGCAGACAGCACAACACAGGTTATAGCTTGTTCCATGCAGACAGCACAACATAGGTCATAGCTTGTTCCATGCAGACAGCACAACACAGGCCATAGCTTGGTCCATGCAGACAGCACAACACAGGTCATAGCTTGTTCCATGCAGACAGCACAACACAGGTCATAGCTTGTTCCATGCAGACAGCACAACACAGGTCATAGCTTGTTCCATGCAGACAGCACAACACAGACCATAGCTTGTTCCATGCAGACAGCACAACACAGACCATAGATTGTTCCATGCAGAGAGCACAACACAGGCCATAGCTTTTTCCATGCAGACAGCACAACACAGGCCATAGCTTGTTCCATGTAGACAGCACAACAGAGACCATAGCTTGTTCCATGCAGACAGCACAACACAGGCCATAGCTTGTTCCATGCAGACAGCACAACACAGACCATAGCTTGTTCCATGCAGACAGCACAACACAGACCATAGCTTGTTCCACGCAGACAGCACAACACAGCCATAGCTTGTTCCATGTAGACTGCACAACACAGACCATAGCTTGTTCCATGCAGACAGCACAACAGAGACCATAGCTTGTTCCATGCAGACAGCACAACACAGGAAATAGCTTGTTCCATGGAGACAGCACAACACAGACCATAGCTTGTTCCATGCAGACAACACAACACAGGCCATAGCTTGTTCCATGCAGACAACACAACACAGGCCATAGCTTGTTCCATGCAGACAGCACAACACAGGAAATAGCTTTTTCCATGCAGACAGCACAACACAGGAAATAGCTTGTTCCATACAGACAGCACAACACAGGAAATAGATTGTTCCATACAGACAGCACAACACAGGAAATAGCTTGTTCCATGCAGACAGCACAACACAGGAAATAGCTTGTTCCATACAGACAGCACAACACAGGAAATAGCTTGTTCCATGCAGACAGCACAACACAGGAAATAGCTTGTTCCATGCAGACAGCTGTTATGAATTGAGTGTCCCCTCCAGTTGTTACGAATTGAGTGTCCCCTCCAGTTGTTACGAATGGATTTACTTGTTATTATCGATGGTGTTATAATGTTGTGTATGTGTTTGTTCGACTGCATATTTCTAATTGAGAGGTATTAAGTTTAACCCTAACTTCCATATCATGCCAATTACTAATAAACAAAATGGGTTAAATTCAACAATAGGGCCTGCAGGGCCACATTTTATTTATGTAAAGTTTACTAACAATTTCGACTAGAGATATAATATGTAGTAATGATAAATATCAGCAGCATCAATTTCATACTCAAAAAAATACGTCATTACAAGTCTAGCTCTAGGGTTTCCTATAAAATCATTTAACTTCTGTTCTCGCTCTAATTATCTAAATAATAATTATAGACCTAAGATCTGGTCTGCTTCCTGTATGGCAATCAATACACTGCTATAGTCTCTGGAGACATAAGGTCATCTCAGATATTTAGATTCAAATTTATAGGTCTAGGTCTCGCCCGTCGAATTGACGTCGGCACAGTTAAATATAGATCAAGGATGGGCTGGCAACTCCCAGCCTCACCCAGACAATTCAATTACAATTATATGATTCACACATTAATACGAATTGCAGTTCTAGGAATCACAGCTAGATCTATATATTTTGCATCTTGCATTCTCCGGCAAGCACTCCTGGTATTTCATCAAGTGATCAAGACTCCTACTGGATAACTGTTATGCTTTTCGCCTCACTAGATCTATTCACAATCATCACGAGCTTCGGTCAGATCTTACTTACGATTGTTCTGGCGCTAAGGCCAGAAACAGTAGATAAAAGCGGTGTCATATTCAATGAGCCATGGATTAGTGGCAAGATATTCATCCAGCCATGCTGTTCATTATAACTGGATCCACTCAAGCGGGATCTGCGCTGAGACCTTCGCAGATGGACTTTCTGCCTGGAATGAATAATAAGTCCTGCCCGCACGGTTTGCACCGCATCGCGATCCTTACGCATTGGTTAGTCCTGTAACGCTCAATGACGTAAGCGAAAATCTAATCCCTTCTTCAAAGTAAAACTGGGGCTCTAATCTTTCTCCCAAAACCCAATGCCTTTTATTCAACTCTTTACTAGCTACTACTATACATGTTTACTTATTATTATCAATATATGAAGATTTCTGTACTTGGTTGTTAACTTCCTATGTGCTAATTTGTTAAAAGTTAACAATTGACATAGCAGACGACCATTCTTTAAGGCCACTCTAATAGATATTCTGGTTTTTCACAAAAGTGGTTTTTACTCTGAGGCCAACGTATTTAATCTGCATATCCCACTCTTTAAGGCCACTCTAATAGATATTTTGGTTTTTCACAAAAGTGGCTTTTACTCTGAGGCCAACGTATTTAATCTTGATATCCCACTCTAGGTTATATTAATTAGGTTATTTCCCTTTGACCGTATTTGATTCTGACAACAGCACAACACAGGAAATAGCTTGTTCCACGCAGACAGCACAACACAGGAAATAGCTTGTTCCATGCAGACAGCACAACACAGGAAATAGCTTGTTCCATGCAGATAACACAACACAGGCCATAGCTTGTTCCATGCAGACAGCACAACACAGGCCATAGCTTGTTCCATGCAGACAACACAACACAGGCCATAGCTTGTTCCATGCAGACAACACAACACAGGCCATAGCTTGTTCCATGCAGACAACACAACACAGGCCATAGCTTGTTCCATGCACACAACGCAACACAGGCCATAGCTTGTTCCATGCAGACAACACAACACAGGCCATAGCTTGTTCCATGCAGACAGCACAACACAGGCCATAGCTTGTTCCACGCAGACAACACAACACAGGCCATAGCTTGTTCCACGCAGACAACACAACACAGGCCATAGCTTGTTCCATGCAGACAGCACAACACAGGCCATAGCTTTTTCCATGCAGACAGCACTACACAGGCCATAGCTTTTTCCATGCAGACAGCACAACACAGGCCATAGCTTGTTCCACGCAGACAGCACAACACAGGAAATAGCTTGTTCCATGCAGACAGCACAACACAGGCCATAGCTTGTTCCACGCAGACAGCACAACACAGGCCATAGCTTGTTCCATGCAGACAGCACAACACAGGAAATAGCTTGTTCCATGCAGACAGCACAACACAGGAAATAGCTTGTTCCGTGCAGACAGCACAACACAGGAAATAGCTTGTTCCGTGCAGACAGCACAACACAGGCCATAGCTTGTTCCATGCAGACAGCACAACACAGGAAATAGCTTGTTCCGTGCAGACAGCACAACACAGGAAATAGCTTGTTCCGTGCAGACAGCACAACACAGGAAATAGCTTGTTCCGTGCAGACAGCACAACACAGGCCATAGCTTGTTCCATGCAGACAGCACAACACAGGAAATAGCTTGTTCCGTGCAGACAGCACAACACAGGCCATAGCTTGTTCCATGCAGACAGCACAACACAGGAAATAGCTTGTTCCGTGCAGACAGCACAGAGACTGAGAGAGGGGGAGAGCTTGGTCACGTGATTTCCAAACATAATGGTTGCCAGGGGACGTTATCACAAAACTATTGTATTTTAATTGTTGCTGCCAGAGTTGTCTGGAGTCAATGAAAAATTATTTATGTGCTTTTTTTTTTTTTTTTCCTAATCGAATTTTGTGATCCAATTTTTCTGCTTTCCTTTCCCAGAAAGTTGCAGTGTAAAGAATTTCCCACATTTACAATTCTCCCTAGCATCAGTCACTTGACTCAGTTTTCTCACGCGCCTTCTCCTTCCCCCCCCCCCCCCCCTCCAAAAAGTACTGATGAAATTTCCTGAGAAAACTGTGTGTCATTTATTCTTCATTGGAGAATTTAAATTTTCGTTTGAGTCCAACTGCAGCAACATCAGCGCTGTATAAATTGTATTCTTTATGTGCTCTTCATTGGCCCACAGACCTGATGTCTGGCAACTTGTCCAGTGTAGGCCTAGGCCACTTTCAGCTTTTGAGGGGAAATTTCCAACATAAATAAATGTAGGCCTAGGTGGGTACGTGTGCGCTGATGAACGTGGTGGTCAAAATGTTCTGTCTGGAACTGTTGGATGCTTGGTCGATGGTCAATTCTGTATAACAGTCTGTGGCTGCTGGTGCAAAGGTCAGGCTTTGAGGCCACACAAAGTGTCATCATGAGTTCACATTACACAAAACATCAGCGCCTTTTCAATGATCTCTGCCGTCTGTCCTGGCTGGTAGTAACTAAAGTATTCAACAGATTTTTATCATATGTACGGGATTCATTTGGACTGATACTTACGGGCTATTCCCTGTTAGATTGTTAACCTCATTTTTATTTGGTCTTAGTTATAGGAATCTGCGAGCTGAAAGTTATAGATCTATACATGTACCAGGGGAGGGTGCAGGTGGGTGAAAACTTTCAATATTCAACAAATCCACCAGCTTTTTCGGTGCGAGACAAGCTAGGGGAAGCAACCCGTCCTGATACAAGCCAATTTCAGGACATCAGTGAAAATCAGGACCAAAACAGACGCATTTTAAGGATCAGAACTGACTGCTTTTGTTAGCTAGATCACTTGGCTTCGAAGATGAAAAAGGTCAAGGGACGTTATCATGAAGATGGTTTCACTACGTGTCAGAGTTGTCTGTAGTCAATTTGCTGCTTGTTTTCTTCTTTTTATTTTATTCAGTCTATCTATCCATCCATCTATCTATCTCTCTATCTGTCTATCTATCTATCTATCTATCTATCTTTTTTTTAGACTAAAATGAGACAATTATTGTAAAGTATACACATGCATGCACTGTAGAAAGGAGGTGGGGGTAGTCATGTATATTAATATAATACATGTAAAAAGATCTACAGCAATTGTATGGAGACTCGCCGCTCTCAGGTCGCGATCTGCTGCCGGTCCCCACTCACTCCGACAGGACTAACGACACTCCCATCTGTGTTACCATCTCACCAACTACATGTAGTCCCAGGGTCACCTCAGGGCCCAGTAGGAATTAGGACCCGCCCCAGCACCAGATGTTCCCCTCTGCTGTTTACCTTCAACCCACTCCCCCCCCCGAAACCAAATAAAGCTCAAGTATTTCCCCACCACCCCTCCCCCTCCTCCCAACAGTAGAGACGTCTCTCTCTCCACCCTGTCTACGCTATGGCGCCAGCCTTCAGGAAACAGAAGGAAAAGAAAGAAGCAGCTCAATGAGGAGCTCTTCTGAGGGCTAAGGAAAGAAAGAAAATGAAATGAAATAATAATAATAATGGATGGCAGCGCATATATCCATTGCCATTAGAAATTCTCTATCTCTATGTGCTTTACAGAAGCTCTCTCACTCGCTCTTTCTTTCTCTCACCCTATCTCAGTGAGCTCAGAGCAAATTGCAACCGCAGCCTGTTAAGTGTTAGGCGCAGTTCACAACTCACAACTTGTATTCTAAAGTATTATTATAATAATATTTGAATATCTATTAATATTTATTTAATAATGAATAATACATTTTTTTGTTGGTGATATGGGGGGGGGGGGGGGGGGAGAGGGAGGAGGAGGTGATATGGCTAATTTTTAATCTATTAATTTTAATTTCAATTTTCAGTGGCCTGTACGGCCTGCTCTTTACGATTTCCAACTGCCAAGGTTTCTTTAACGTGTGCAACGTGCACACGGGCCCTCCGATTTTTTTCGTCCTTATCCGAGAAGACTAGGTACTCGATCCTACCCCCCAATAGGATCAGGGTCACGAAAATATGAGAAAAATCCCAAACTTCCAACATGCCTGCACAGCCCAGGTTTTGAACCCGGACCCTTGGCATGAGAGGCGAGCACTTTGCCTCTAGACCACCTGGTGCCCCAGTCAGACAGAAAAAGACAAGAACGTGGGCGTTGACACCTTTGGAGGGTCAGAAAGGGAAGAGGAATACAACAACAACAACAACAACAATGGAACAAGTACACAAGTACATAGGAGTACAGCGTACACACGAGTGCAGCGTACACACGAGTGCAGCGTACACACGAGTACAGCGTACACACGAGTGCAGCGTACACACGAGTGCAGCGTACACACGAGTGCAGCGTACACACGAGTGCAGCGTACACACGAGTACAGCGTACACACGAGTGCAGCGTACACACGAGTGCAGCGTACACACGAGTACAGCGTACATCACTATGCACAATAAATTAAGAGAAACAAGAACAAGAAAAAGGGAGAGTAATGAATGCCAAGGGCAGTAATCCTCCTAAAACAAAAACATTCCGCTACACACACAAATAAAAGTCACAATAATAAAGACAGAAAATGCAGGAATTATTATTTATTTTCATGAAGAGATTTTTGGTGTCACACTTGAATTAACAAAGTCACAAACACTTTGGAAGGTTCAACTACAAACAAACATAGAGAGACAGCTGAACTATGTCAGATAGGAATAAAAATTGTGTTGAGTGTTCGACTTTTCCTTCTTGACATCACAAGGGGCGAATTCCAGCTTTGAGCAATATTTTTTATTAGCTGAAAAGGTGTGTGTGTGGGGGGGTTTTTAGATCATCAGAGCCATTCTAACAACAGCAGTGGAGGGGTGGTGGGTGGGGGAGGGAGGGAACACGTCAACATGAGCACGGATCCGGACTATTGGCTAAACAATTACTGGGAAGTGGGCAAACGCTCATACAAACATACACATCTGCTGGGAAACACACTTTACAAACATACACATCTGCTGGGAAACACACCTGCTGGGAAAAGAGCACATTATACATGTATACACATACGTGAACACACACACACACACCTGCCACAAAATGAACACAATACACAGTCAGACTCACACCTAACACATCTGGTGGGGGAAACGGACACACATGCACTCATGCATGCACACACATACCTGCTGGGAAGAAAGCACACATGATGTATACACACTCACACACACAAATCTGACACACTCACCAGTGATCACTACAACAAATAAAACAAACTGCAATCTTCAATTCAAATGTTCAAACATGCAAAGTCTGGTCATAAACCACAACAGTTACAGTGCATAAAAAAGACTGTAGTATGTATGCATACATGGAGCTACTATGTAAATTTGGTACATGATGTAATAGATGGCAAAATTCTCATTTTACTTTCACAAAAAAAAAAAAAATGAAAAAAGCTACATTACAAAGCTTTTGTGTGGATTAATTGTTCTGGAGAGTAATTAGATGGAAAACAAAAATATTGTGGAGCTGTGGAATTCCTTCCCAATATTAAAAGAATCTGATTCTCGATTACATAACCCAGCACTGCTCAACCCTTTTTCACAAGACCACACCCCCTTTCTGCCTGAGCAAAGGGGCACTACTTTAACTTTGAAAATACACATGACATGTAGATCTAGTAGTGATGTATTGTATTCACTTTCTAAAATAAAATAAAATACTTAGAAAGTGATTTTTTTAAGTTTAGTTTTCTGTTTCTGCATCGCTGTCACTATTTTCATTCCCACATCCATAACTCTTGTTCATTTGAAGTTCTCGTTTACTCCCTTAACTCCCAAATAAAACGAAAAATTGCTTGAAATGCCGTGTTTACAAAGTTTGAAAAATTCTCCAAGGAAGTAGAAAGCTGATAAAATTTTTCTGTGTTCACAAGAAAGAAAATCAAAATCCTGTCTATCATCACATGCATTGTATAGTTCCAGTACTGAGAAGCCTCGCTGCCAGGAACGCTTTTAAAAAAAACTTTACGTTGAATGTGCCAGATGAATCCACTCCCCTCTACCCACTGCAGTTTTAACAGTGCTACAAGGTGTGTAAGGCAGTGTAGTAGGTTAATTAGGTTAAGCACCACATAACTACCTGTAGGCCTACATGTATCCCAACATCATAAAAGGTAGGACAGAACTTTGTACTTTATGTGTCTACTAAAGAAAACAAAACAATTTTACGCGAAATGGTTAAAAAATAGTCAAAATGTTTTGAGTTCCTTTGCAGAAAATCTAACAATAAGTTACAATTTTTCTTTAAGCCTTAGAAGAGAATACATGTATTAACAAGGCCTATGATTGGCCAAGTTATTTTACAGCGAAAAAGAGGACGGGGCTGATCAGCGGCCCAACTGTGCGATAGTCAAAAAGAGGAACAATCCATTGATTGGCCCATTGAAAAAGCTGTTAAGTTATGATTAGTTGTGTCATGAACTTGTGGCCAATTAGAATGCTGGGGTTTCATAACATCTACAGATCTGTACATGAGATCGGGGGAGGCTATTCCAGCTGTTGTAATCACATTATCGTATTTTTGGGTCCCTTGAATCCGCGTCTTTTTACATGAGTAGCATCCAAAATACCCTCTTCCCCAAAGGGTTAAAAACTGATACATGTACTGGTAGCGAGTTGATTGTAGTTGTAGACAGGATTGCAAGTCTAGAGCACTTGAAGTTTATATCAGTCCTTGCTTGACCAAACTTTAGGACTTGTCTTTCGTGCACTGGACTGTAACAATGATAGAGTGAAGTACATGTATATATGTACACTATGTAGTGAGGTCCTGCTGTCTGTATCATATAATCATATATACATGTACATGCATGATATTCAAGAATTGGTCTAACAAAAAATAACAGAATTAGTGTGGGCCGCCAGCTGACTTAAAAAAACCAATTCCATTTCCCATTAAAGACATTTAAGTAGATCTAGAGTTGCTTACAACATACATGTCATGTCATACAAAAAAATCCACAGGATTAGATCTAGTACTTTTCTGGACAACATATTATAAAAGATGCTGGTATGACCACCCAGCTGCCAATGACTGAGTGCTGTCCTCTGGATGACCACCAGATGGCACTACCACTACCACTACCACTACTAGGGCCCAGGTTTGAGCATGGGAAAACAATGTAGATCATGTAGAATTTTTCTGCTTCAAATGTACACCTGTTATAAGTTCATAGTTTCTCTGCCAGTAGTACAGCGTGTACCAGCAAATTTCTTCCTTCTATTGCAGGACTGAAAATACACTGTATGTTACTGATACAGACAAATGGTTACTTTCCTCAACCACACATGCGTTGCTTTCCCTAACTACACACACACACATCCTACATGTACCTGGCAGATAAAGCCAGAGACTGTGACTGACCACATCATGACTCATTGCCAAACTGCTAGGTTTAAAAAAAAAAAAAAAAGCAGCTTCGGTTGTTCACAAAGGCTTTTCTGATCCCATTTTAAACAAAATAAAAAGCCAAAAGTGAAAAGTGATACAAACACACAAAAAACAACAAAACGAAGGCAGCGAACTGAAACTGTAAAATTCTGAAAATACTTCAGTGTGATCACAATCAGTACATTGTACAGAGATGCCACTTTTGGGCTTTCAGAAATTTCCTTAATATTTCACAGCAAGTGGGACTGCAAGACTGGGAGTACACAACTGAGCCAAAAAGTTGACATTCCATACATCATGAGAATACATGTATTTCATACACAATCCACCTTTAAAAAATATGGGCTCTAATAATAGTCAAGTACATGTAATAAATTAATAATGTCTAAATGTCTGCAGAAAGTTTTTACTTTGCCTAACTGGAAATGGTGCTGGTGCATCTCTCGGGCTTTCCCCACATTTCTTCTAGGCTAGTGCTATAACAGCTATAGTAGGATGCTTCATCTCTCTGTTTTAGCAATTTGAAAATCCAGTAGTTTGTCCCTACGATCCAATGGTATGCTATTTTATAAAATTTCACTTGAAAAGTTCAATAGATGTCTTTCTCTGGCAACCAGCATACACTGGTAGACAGGATTAGTGGAGATTGCCAGTCCACCATGTTAATGGTGAACAGTTTTGTTCATATCCTAATATTAATAATCAGAAAGACTGTTCAATATAGACCTGGCAGGCCTGGCTGCTACCACAGCTACATCCTGGACGTGTCTGGACAAGCTCGAGGGCTTGCCTGGCGCTTGTCACCTGCATGTTTACGGTTTTTCAAAAGCCGTATTATATCGGAGTTTTCTTTCAGACACTATATGTATTGGCCCACTCCGTCAGGTGTGTGACGGCTTCAGATACATAATTTTCCACTTTACTCAAAGATTGTGAGAATTTCATATTCTTTCAAGAGCCACAATTGATTTCATTCACAAATATAAACATTTCTTTAGGCATATATATATGCAAAATTTCAGAATGCTCTGAGCATTTTTAGATTGTTTCGAGGAACCTAAAAATTGTCACGTGTGTGACAGCGCAAAACTTGACCCCTCAAAAGTTTGTTAAATTTAATTTTGTTTTCTGTGAAGTTCACAATGTGACAATGTCTGGATCTGCTGATTTCTGGTTATAAAACATTTTTTTCTCTAAAATGCATTTATTTTCCTCTAAGAAATACATTTATGGTATTGATTATTTAATATTTTGTGTGACATCAGAGGCATGTTGAAGAATGTCACGTGTGTGAGACACATCTGACTGAAAATAAACTGAAAAATCCATTTACATGTACAGACTACACATTATTTCAAAGCAGGTTTGATTTGCATTGCTAGTGGGATATGGTCACACGACTTTGCATCCCATAATTCCATTTCCAAGATAGCTGACCAAATAACACATGGTTGGCCAGTTCCAGCTAAAGGTGACAGAAATCAAACAACTAATAAAGAAATAAGTTTCCAAAAATGATAAAAAACATTATACAAACATTTTTGTGATCCTCAAACTCCAAATTCTCATACAGACACACAACCAAGCAAACACATAGCAACACTTTAGCCTTCATGTTCATGGGGAAGAATTGCTGGTGGCAAGCAAACACATAGCAACACTTTAGCCTTCATGTTCATGGGGAAGAATTGCTGGTGGCAAGCAAACACATAGCAACACTTTAGCCTTCATGTTCATGGGGAAGAATTGCTGGTGGCAAGCAAACACATAGCAACACTTTAGCCTTCATGTTCATGGGGAAGAATTGCTGGTGGCAAGCAAACACATAGCAACACTTTAGCCTTCATGTTCATGGGGAAGAATTGCTGGTGGCAAGCAAACACATAGCAACACTTTAGCCTTCATGTTCATGGGGAAGAATTGCTGGTGGCAAGCAAACACATAGCAACACTTTAGCCTTCATGTTCATGGGGAAGAATTGCTGGTGGCAAGCAAACACATAGCAACACTTTAGCCTTCATGTTCATGGGGAAGAATTGCTGGTGACAAGCAAACACATAGCAACACTTTAGCCTTCATGTTCATGGGGAAGAATTGCTGGTGGCAAGCAAACACATAGCAACACTTTAGCCTTCATGTTCATGGGGAAGAATTGCTGGTGGCAAGCAAACACATAGCAACACTTTAGCCTTCATGTTCATGGGGAAGAATTGCTGGTGGCAAGCAAACACATAGCAACACTTTAGCCTTCATGTTCATGGGGAAGAATTGCTGGTTTGAACAAATGATGCTCTTGGCTGTTTTTCACAAGTATTATTGTTCATGTTTGTAAGACCTATTAAAAATACATTTCTCATTTAATTTGTTGACATCTTATGTTTGAACAGTTAATGACACTGTGTAGCATGTAGCCACACTGAGAAACTAGTATTGCTGAACTTGTAATATTGAATGTTTGTGTGTGTGTGTGTGGATGGTACTGTAAATCCTTATATTTCACTGTGTCTGTCACCATTACAAACTTGTGCTCTGAGGTTTGAGTTGGAGCTTAAAAGCCAGTCGTCATGACAACGGCCACTTTTTGCTTCTCAAGGTTTTTTCCCTCTTTTTGGGCTAGCTTTCAGCCCTGAGTTGCCTGTAGATAAGATCAGATAAAAGTAAAGTAAAGATCTAACGGGGAAAGGCCTGTATTAAAAATCTATCGGGAAAAGGCCCATGCTGAAAAGTATGTCTATGAATTTTGTAGAAACTTGGGCAAGACGCCCATATATGTGTTTGATTCAAAGTACATGGATATTATGACTATATAGTATCTTCAGACATTTTGCACCATGAAAGCTGATTCTATTTTCTTCAAATATAAAATATTGATGTTATTTTCCTTCTCCCGCATCGACTTCAGCCCAAAGAATGAAGAAAATGAGAGCCAAGAGAAGAGATGAAGATCCTTCAGTCAAAGACACAAAAAGCAAAAGGACTGAAATTCTTAGAAAAGAAAAAGTGGCAAGCATGACTCAAGAGGCAAGCATGACTCAAGAACAACTCAGAGATTATCGTAAGAAAAGCAAGAGACAGAAAACACGGTTAAAGCTGAGAATGAAAGGAAACACTGGTGGCAATCAAACTTCACCAACAAAGGCATTGCTTAAACATCCCCAGGCATTTGGAAAAGCAGTGAGGAAAGTTGAATAGAATCTTCTGTCGTCCCCAAGGCAACAAGTAACAATCATCAGTGGATTGGCCAAACGGTTTGGTATTGTTCTTGCAAAGAAGGCAGAAAAAGCCATGGGCAGGAACCAAAAGTTGGACGATGACACTGAAGAAATGTTGAAGACATTCTTTTCTAGAAGGGACATTGTTTGTTTGCACTGCAGCAGGTATGTATCTATGACATGGACAGTCTGGACAAAATACATGGCCAAAAGACAAAAGTGAGTAGAAATATTACTGTGTACTGAACTCTGTGTTTCTGAGCGTGACTCATGCTGGCTTCAAATAACTTTATCCAGCTAGAAAGATTGGTTTTACATGTAGTAAATTTTATGAATTTCACCCCAAAAATATGCTGTTACTAAGGAACATAGTAGAGATCAGTGTAACGGTAAATTGCACGAAAATTTCAAGAAACTACTGAAAGCCCTGAATACATGTGTCATGTACTGTATTAGTTATCAGTTTGCTTGGCTTTTGGCATGATTTTTTTGTATGATAGTTGTAACAGGGTGACAGATTGGCAAGGTATAAATAGCGTGGGAAGATAGTTGACGGCGGGGAGACAGAGTTATTGTATGCCAGAGGGGGAAAGTAGGGAATGTTTACTTGGCCGCCGTACTTGACGATCAGATCACCTGGGAATTGCTTGGGGGGTAGAGATGCTTCAATAGTATTTGACGTGGAGTCGACGGGGGTGGCTATTAGGATAACTAATGTACACTCGGTGAGCGTCTTGGGACGCTACCCGACTGGGTATAAATCCCCGAACGCTCCTTCCAACTTCAGACCGCTGAGAGCACCCACCAGCTTCGTGCCGAAGAGGAGACCACAACTGCAACTGTAACTTTGTACTAGTCTTGTGAGTGGGGAAGGTCAGGGAACCCGCAAACATCCTTTGTCAGAGCGTGGTATCTTTGGTATCTTGTCGGCATTTGAGCTGTTGCTGAGTGGTAAGTTAATTGTACGATGTATGTGTATTTTACTTAATGTTCATGATTGTAGAACCTAAATCTAGTGGGTTTACTTTGGTATAACTACTGCCTCTGAGAGAGTCACGGAAACGCCGTTACATATGTGTTACGAAACCTTATAGGATGGGGTCTGTTAGAGAGAGCGTTATTCTTCGTGGGGAACGTGTAAATATCATTAAAACTGTATTGATCGTTTATTCTATTGCCTATATGGGAGTCTATGGAGTATGGGAGCTGCAGCCTGACTTATAACAGTGTCAGCGGTTTAAAGTATTAATGATGAATATCCGTCATGGAGTAAGTATGGAAGTCATGCCTTCCAGCAGTAAATTAGGAAGTTGCGATTGTTTTTCTACAGAGGAGGAAGAACACCTTCTTGGCTTCTCAACTTCTTGTCCTTTGATTTACGACATCGTGGCGTCTTGGCTTCCCGACCTATTGGCACCTGCTGATACCTGTTGATCTAACTGCGCAGTCAAGCCAGGGTAGAGAGGAAGAACCAGTGCCCAGATAGCGCCATACACCCCTAAAGGAGAGGTTTCCTTGTGCTGAATGTACCCATGTGTTTTATAAAATGCGCTAGAAACTGAATATTACGAAGCCCTTTTAATTATCATGTACTGATTTGCATTGATTTTATTCCATCGAAATTCACGTGAAATTGTATGACCTATGTTCCTATTATTATTGAATGAATGAATAATTATTGTATAGATAAGCAATACGGATATCGTTTGTTATAACTTATAGAAGAGAGATAGTGTGTTTGTGCCGTGCCTATCACGGTTGGTGTCAGAAGAAAGTTAGTGAGAGGAAGAGTGAGAGAAAGTGGAAACATCACAATAGTCATGACCTGACAGGGCCCTGTTGTCACAAAGAATGTAAGACTTGTTCTGACGGGACAGGAAGCTTCATTTGTTTACTGGAGAGCCTGAAAAAGATACTGTGTGAGAACAGTGGGTGAAAGACGAAAGTGGTTGAATGAAAATTGAAATTCAGAAGGGCTGTGTGGGAGAGTTACAGCAGTGTGTGAAAACAGAAATTTCAGAGTTTCATGAACACGTTCGACCCTAACGTTCGGGTAAAGAAAATTCAAGCTGCAGAGTTTGAAAGGGTGAAATGTACATGTAATAGTAATCCTAGCTGCAGTGTTTTGCAACTGGACTTATCAGCATTATGGAGCCATAAGAGTGTCAATCTGCTCACAGCTGCATTGTTTGCAAAGGATAGCCCATGCAAACCTTGTTCTCTTGTATTGTCATGACAGATTTCAGTGACAAAGGCAAAGACACAGTTTCAACATTTCTTTGGAAAATGAATGATTACTTCATAGATCAAAAGTGTGATCTAGGACTGAAAGCCTTACAATATTTACAGATGGGGCGTCAAGTGAATTTAAGAATAAATTCATGCTCAGGTTGTTTTCAGATGTAGAGAAGAAACTTGGTCAATGTATTCCTGCAAACTGGGCTTACTTTGCAACGCCTGGTGGTAAGGGAGTAGTGGATGGCATTGGAGGCTGTGCTGAGTCATCTGTGAGAAACCAAGTTATGGCTGGTAAAGCTATTATATTGTTCAGTCTCTGATGACTTTTGCAGTGTAGTGAAGCAAACGATGCCTACCCTGTCTGTTTTTCATATATTTTACACAAGAGGAAACTGATAAATTTATAGAGAAAGCCAAAGGTTGGGAAGACATTGTACGTGTATGTGGTTGGAATGGAATATGTTAAATACACATTTAATAATGAAACTGAAAGGGGATGGTGTCCATCTCTATCATAATTCTCTTGACCAAGAAGGAACAAATTGTTGACAAATATTGCAGCACTAGCAATGCCTTTGCCTTTGAAACTGGAAACTGGGCTGTAGTGCTAGTAAGTTACGATGGTAAAAAAACTATCCTGGAAATTGGAATTGTTATCAATATCAGAATGTCTGGGAACCTTGTTAAGTGTCTGCATTAAAATGTCCAAAATTCAGAATATTTTCTGGCAAAGTGGCATCTCTAATGGTAATACATTGTACACATGGTTTGATTGGGGCATGTTTGACAGTAAAATTACTGGATTCAAATCCCTAACCAAAATTTTCCCTGTCAATGTCATTAATTTTTCCTGACTTTTTTTTTTTTTTAAATCCTGTTTGTCCTTGACAAAAGTGAAATTTTTCTTTGATTATTAACTACAGAAGATGAGACTTGAGAGAACTGAAAAATCTGTGGATTTTCATTTGGTCTCCTTAACAAAAAAATCACAAAATTTGATAAGAACAAACAACTGAAGACTAAGAGTTTTACTAAGACTGGCCAGTCACTAGATCTAGTTTAGGTCACTGGAGATCAAAGCTGACAAAAACAGTCTAGAGCCACTCACAAACACTTATATTCCTCACACTTTTGTCCACCATGGATCCATAATGTATAAAATGATATGAATGACATAAAATAAAAATGCTTCAGTTATTCTCAAATATTTACAATAATATGTACACAATATTTACACATCTGATCTTCAAATGCTGAACAGCCACATCTGTAAACTTGCTGCCTCTCTGTTGCTAACACATTTTCAAGGTGACACAACTGTGATATGCACGTCCCTCCTGCATAGGGTTTTCTACAGTCCACTTTTCAGACACTGGGTCAAAACATTCCACTCTATTTGTTGGTTTGGAATCAATAAGTCCACCTGTCACAAAGATTTTGCCATTGACCACCGTGGCCCCACTGTAGATCCCAGAATGTTTCATGGAAGGAAGAAGTTTAAAAGTACGTTTCTGGGCATTGAGTGCAATCATTTTCTTGGTATCTTCCCAGATGATGTAGAATACTGCATTGATCACAACAATTTTAGCAAACTGAATAGGTTCAGGTAGGACAAACTGTTCTCCACTAGGTCGTATTGTGTCCCCAACAATATGATAACTGTCCATCGTCTTGACTACAGCTTCCTCCCCTTGCAGGCCCCCAACCTCAACGATGGTATTGTTATAGGGCACAACACAAGACTCTTTCCGTGGGAACATGGTCCTACCAGCAGCTGTCCACTTGTTGGTCCCGGGATTGTAACATTCAATGGTCTCAACACTCAGCATTTTACGTTCATAACGCACCCCACCCAGCACATACATTTTATCTTCAATGATAGCCGCTCCATGTCTGGCTCGGGGTTTGAGCATTGGGGCCACAGCCTGCCATTTTCTGTCGAGGGAATCGAACTTCCACACTTTAGCAATGATCTGACCATCTAAAATACCTCCAGCCACATAGATGCAATTGCCTAAAACAGCTATGCTGCACTGCATGACTCTCTGAGGAAAATCTGCCAGACTAAACCATTTCTCCTTGTGAGGATCATACATTTCCACACTGGTTGTCACATAATTGTCATTAGAAATACCTCCCAAAACCACCACTACTTCTTTGGCCACTGTAGAAGGGCGGGGTTGTATAGAGGAATCTTGCATGCTTCTTCTTCTTTTCCCACCTTGGGTTTCATGGAATGCCTGTTTGAGCTGCTGAGCCTCATGCACTAGAGATAAACATTTTTCAGAGGCACAAACCAGTGGATTCATTTCAATGAGTTTCAAGTTGGATATATCCAATACAGCTAATCTCACATTGACCAAAAGCTCTGACAGATATTTCTCTCTTTCATCTAAATCATATTTGACCCATCTGATGACTGCATGAAAGACTGTCTCTTCTGTTCTGACATCAATCAAGTCACTAGAAATGTACTCTTGCAATCGCTCCAGTGACAGGTCCAAAAACTCATCATTTTCTACTACAAGAGTGAAATTTTCCAGGGTAAATTGGTGAGCTTTTTCCTGCAGTCCTGTACACATGTGAAGTTGAGCAAACAATTCAATGCCTAGACAGTTGGATGGATGAAGTTGTTGGACTAGAAACTCCTCACAGGCTGTCACAATGGCTGGATACTGGAACAAGCAAGCGGCTGCAAGCATTTCCTGGGCATTGCTGGCAGTAATGTCAATGTTGCCACTGTAGGCATAGTCAATGACACGCTTCAATGTCCAGGGGGACACTTCATTAAAACTGATACGGTTTTCTCGACTTTCTCTCAAATCACTAGTAAACATTGCCTGAAAATAAGGGGAGCTAACGGCTAAAACATTCTTGTGACATGGAAACTCTTCCTGGCCAACACACAAAATTGCATCTGTGAACAAACGCCCATGGCGGAATTCATTCAGCTTCATCAACACAGTGTGTCCATATTCTGTTTCCTGGACCACATGAGAGTTGACTGTAGGTGGTGATTCCACTTGGGATGCCATAATAACACTCAAACACTGACCGAACAATGCAGAACACTGAAAGTTTATAATGTAAAAGGTGATGGTAGAAGAGAATTACCCACAACAAAATAAATTATTGTCAATGTTTGCTATCTCATGATGAATGTCTGTGTAGACTGAACTAAGCAGATATTTTATCTTCAGTTTATTTTTCATCCACTCTTCATTTGCCTGAGCACGTTTTCATGAATTCTCTCTGGACTCCCTACCTGTGAATGAGAAAAAGTTGGAAAAATCAATTGATGGCCAGAAAACAGATGGCAGAATAATTCTCATCCATGTTGTACATAAATATCCCTGTAATTGTAATTGTAATTCCGTACTTACTTGACTATGTACCCTCCAGTGTAGCCTATAGGTCTCAGGGTGCCACAAAATGTCAATTCTTGTCATGTTACTTTTCTTTTCCCCCAACCTCCCGTTTAAAATTTTTTTTACATAGATTTGACCCTTTACAATAAAAATTATTATTTTTCACTGAATTACTTTTACTGACTGTTTAGTCATAATGTTTAAGGCCATTAGTGGACTGAAAATATTTCACCATTGGTAAACGTTACAGAAAACCATCTCTCAGTTTCAGATTTCTTCACCAATTTAATCCTTTTGCTGCCAAGCCCAAATGCCTCTCCTTCCTTCAGACTACCAGAATAATGGATTATTGGGTAGAAGACAGCAGGAAACAGTAAAATTCAGAGTGCCAAACATGCCGCAACAATGTCAGCCAATCTATCGGCTTGTCTGCGGTTTCAGCATAATATGGTAAGGCCATGTAGCAGTCTTCTGCAATGAAGGATGGGCATACATATCGACCCTGTGGCAGCAACAGGATTAAATAAGAACTTGTGTTTTAACTCTCACAATCAACAGTCCACTATGACTGGAACAACAGGACTGAAAATGTAATTCACAACTTTAAACATCACAGCCCATAGCAGATGTCAGTTCGTACATTTTCACACACTGCCTGTGCTTACAATGCAATAAATTAGTCAAATGTTCCTATCTCCTTCAAAGCACTTCACCTCTCCTCACATAAAGCCACATGATACAACTTTTGCTACTCAAGTTTACATGTTAATGTTAAATTATCAAAAAAGATTTTACAAACAGTAACGTTGTTCCTCTACCATTGTTTACAAAAACTCACAAGTAACAGCAGAGGTTGGAGTCTGTGCACGTAATTCATGTTATAATACTGTAGTGTAAGGCTTAAAACCCTTTCAATTTCATGACATTAGAAAAGTATGTGACAAAAGATGCTCTTCTAAAGTGTAATGTAGGCTACATAATAATTCCTCCAAGGACCTTTATCACATTTTATTCGTTCCAGTTCCAAGCTGGTTCAAAATTAACAAGTCTAGACATCTCATCTGAATTCAGCAAATGTTTTTCAATAGAGTAAGGATGCATCTCTTTAAAGTCTTATTCAATTCACGACCAAACCATGTACATGTTTCCTTTTTTGTTCCTCTTCTTAACCTTCTGAAATTTGTGCACTTTGTCTGAAGTTTGTGCGCTTCATTCAAGCTATGTTCAAACCAAAACTGATATTATTATGGTCAAAATCAATCTTCAGTGATCATGCTGTTAACAAAGTACTGTTCAAAGGAAGGTGATTTTGATGTGATGATGACAATTATGCAGAGTAAGGGAGTGAGCCCCCTACAAATTCCCTGCCTCCATAAAAACATCTCGGGAGAGGAGTTCATTTGAGCCACATAATTCAGGTACACTACATGGACGCGACTTTAAATCCTTAAGAATTAAGAGCATTTGTCCCCTACATGGATGTTTTTATAGCAAATGCGGGATTCCGCAATTAACACCCCGAACATGAAATATGTGCTCAACTAAAGTTCTGTAACTCATATGCAGGTAGGCCTACTTCTTGAAGTTCTCCCAAGGTCAAAATGAGTGCAAACAGTTAAGCAAAATAACACATATTGGTGTAGGGGTGAGGTCAGAATTTACTATCTGTCATTTATAAGTTGTTTAGCAGACCTGCCTATAATATTTAACATTGCCAGACCACACATCAATTTTTTTTAAGCAAGCAGAAAACTTTTCACAACAAAATTATGACATCAATCATCAAGACTAGATTCCAGATAATATCTATCTTATCATCTAGACTAGATATAGGCCTACAGCAAACGCCACTTTTGTTCTTATAAGTGACTCGTCTAGCGCCATTTATTGCCGTTACGAAGCCGACACACTGAAGAGCCCCAACTTCAAACGCCTGAGAATTCACCGAATCTTTGTTTACTTCTGTATTAGACTGTAACACTACTCTAGTAACAGGTCCATCATATGATAACGCCCTACGTTCATGGATACGAAATCAAACAATCATATACGAAATGTACATAAAGCTTGTTTTTCTTCTATTCCTGACCAGTTCTGTTCTATTGGTACCCTCTCAACTCTACAGAAAAGAGCAACATGGCCACTACGGATTTGTCTTTGTTCTTCTGCTTATGCTACTCCCATTGTCCAATGGATACGGTCAGCGCCATATTGATGTTAGGAAGTGACGACATTTGGCCAATAGCGCCTGTACTTCAACGTTTTTTTTCGGCCATTTCAAAGAGTGTTGCCTATCAGGGTTGCCAGATTGAAATTTTAAGTTTAAGCCAAACAGTGCTGGAAAACAAAAATTCATTAAATGGTTTTCATACTGACATCACAGGAAAAGCTCCAAAAAACCAGTTAATATCATTCTCCCCACTAGAATGAGTGGAACATTTGTGTGTTGTTTTTTTTCAAAGTACATGTATTTCTGGTGATGCAGTGAACTGAAAGCCTTTGCATAATTTTTTTAAAAGCATTAGTTCTGCCCCGATTCTTACAATAGCATCAAGATGAAAAAGCTGTTTTAATGGAGGATAAAAGAGAACATAGCCTCTTAAGTGCAGATTTGCTGTCAGGGATTATCAGGCAAACAAAGACAAAGGTGACCAGCTCTTTATATGATTCACGATGAAGTAAATCAGTCCCAAACTACAGTTTGTGGAGAAAGTCCTAAGATGGGTGACAGTCTTTCAAAAGACCATAGCATTTTAAACAATCATATAAACCACAGAAACTCCAGTGTCAAGTGCACACTGCCCCTGTTAGTTGACTTTTTCTTGACAATTAGAAGCAGAAATCGTGGCATGTAGGCCTACATATATGTAACTGACCAAAACACATTTCCTCGATAGGAGGTGTATCAGAAAAAGCATAACGTGTAGTGTATGCGTCTGGTAATCCTGCTGCACGTCGTTCTTTTTCGGGAATAGGCTTAGTTTGATAGTTTCCTCGGGGCACGTCTCCTTTGAATTGCCAGATAAGCACATTGTAAAATTGGAACTAGAATTATCAATTTCTGTTTGTTTTTTCCTTCTTTTTTGTACTTAGAGAAGAATTTTAAATTGTAGATGTCTTCTCATTAAAAATTTTATTTCAAGATATACCGCTTAATCTGCTTGTAATGTGGTCTGTGGACTGAATTTAGAGATAATGATTTTTTTTTGAATTAGTATTTTATCTCTCCAAGAAAAGTAAAGCAACTGGCATCACGGAACCGGGAATTTCAATATGGAGACCGTGGCAAACAGTAAACGAACACTAACTTCTTTACCGAAAGACTACTCCACACCCAAGATGACTGTGGTAATTACAGATAAAACATAAGTAATGAATATAGGCTTAATATCTTTACTGACTAACCGTTCAGGCTAGATCTTGATCTGCTAGATCTAGAATAGATCTAGATCTAGACTCTAGATCTAGATCTCGATTCTAATGTGTGCTGGCTAAATGAACTGCCCAATGCCAATGGGGAGAGTATTAGTTACTTCTTCTTTTATAGTTGATTCGTCTATAATGACGATTCCTCAACTACACTTGGCGGCTTGACGTCACCCCTCTGAGGCTGAAAACGGTAAAATCTTTAGATATATTCGGCCCATTTAAAAAGTATAGAGTATAGAGTGGCGTCAGCACTACCAGACAGTTGGCGCACCCAGACAAAAATTGTTAACTGCCTCTAACATCGCTTCAGAGTTCACCTTTTGTGCAACTGGATACGTCATCGGGAAAAGGAAGTGAAAATTTTTCGGTTCGTAAATTGTTAACACTTTGCGTTGCGTTTCCGGTCAGAATTTTATTTCACCTGTTTTGTGGCTATAGTATAGAATTGGAAACGTGAGTTCTTACGGAAGTTGCAATCTCATCTGAGTCATCCTCCTGCCCTAAGCCAATAGAATCCAGGAATTCCAGATAAGACCTATTTATAAACATTGGGGGAGTTTCTGATACTGATACAGTCACAGTCTTTATTTTTAGTAACCAAAGAGGTTTCCCCTTTAAGAGGGCATTTCTCTGCTTGACAGGGGGTGTCCGGACGACCCGACCCCCGGACGCGCTGTTCGGACAGACACGCAGGTTAAGAAATGCCTGCGTCTGAAGCCTCTCAATAGATTGGCTGTAACAAATGTCCCTGATGGTTTCACAGGCACTGCACTGACCTCGATCTGAGCCATCATCATTGCCTTTCTCACCCTGGATCAGGGTATAGGCCACCAACAAACACTTTCCATCCCTCTCTATCATGGGCCAGCCTCTTTACATTATTCCAAGTCTTTCCGCTTCGTTGCACATCATTTTCTCTGGCTCTTCTCCACGTTCCGCGCGGCCTTCCTCTTGATCTCTTGCCCTGGGGATTCCAATCCAATACCTTCTTCGTGATGCTGTTTCCTGGCCTCCTGAGAGTGTGGCCGATCCATCTCCATCGCCTCCTACCAATTTCCTTTCTGACTGGGCTCTGTCTTGTTCTTTTCCATACAATTTCATTGCTGACCTTGTCTGTCCATCTGATCTTAAGTAGCTTCCTCAAACATCTGTTGGTGAAAACTTGGATTCTCTTTATGCAGGCCTGGGACGCATTCCAAGTCTCACATCCATACAACAGGACTGACTTCACGTTCGAGTTGAATATCCTCAGCTTTGTTTTTAGAGATATATCCTTGGTTCTCCAAATCTTGCTTAAGGACGTGAAAGCTGCCTGTGCCTTTCCAATTCGTGCTTTGACTTCTGCCTCTGTTCCTCCCTTATTGTCAATGATACTACCAAGATAGCAGAAGGACTCTACATCTTCCAGTGGTTGATCTCCTACTCTGACTTGTTCGCTTGGGGGTGCAACAATTTTTAGGACCTTCGACTTCGCAGGATGTATCCTCAATCCAATAGATTCTGAAATTTTGTTTAGAGCTGTAGTCTTTGCTTGCATCTGGTCGTGCGTGTGCGACAATAGTGCCAAGTCATCTGCAAAATCTAGATCGTCCAACTGTGTCCATGGGGTCCATTGTATGCCATTTCTTCCTCCACTGGTGGTTTCTTTCATAAGCCAATCAATCACCAGAATAAACAGAAATGGGGACAGCAAACAACCCTGCCTAACACCAGTCTTGATATCAAAGCTGTCAGTAAGCTCACCATCGTGTACGACTCTGCAACTTGTCCCCTCGTATATGCTCTTGATAAGATTCACCATCTTCTCTGGGATTCCATAATGTCTCAATATTCTCCACAGTGTTTCTCTATCGATGCTATCAAAGGCCTTCTCGTAGTCAAGGAAGTTCACTATCAGTTCGGAGTTCCACTCTAGCGACTGCTCTACTATGATTCTCAGCGTGGCGATCTGCTCGATGGTTGATCGATTACTCCTGAAACCAGCTTGCTCCTCACGAAGTTTTGGGTCTATTGCATTCTGTATTCGCTTGAGAATAATGCGATTGAAAACCTTTCCTGGGATGGAGAGAAGTGTGATTCCTCTGTAGTTACTACAATTGCTGAGGTCCCCTTTTTTTGGAAGCTTCACGAGGTGTCCTTCCTTCCAGTCCTTTGGAAACTTGCCTCTGATCCAAATCCTCGAGAATAGTGAGTGCAGACCCTCTGCAGCCCCAGCAGCATCTGCCTTCAGTGCCTCTGGTGGGATCTGGTCTGGTCCAGCTGCCTTGCCTCGGTTTAACTGCTTTATGGCATCATTAATCTCTGCTTTAGTCGGAGGGTCGCAACTGATCGGTAAATCATTTCTTGCGGGTAGAATGTCGGGTGGGTTGCTTGGTGGAGGTCTGTTCAAGAGGCTGTTAAAATGTTCTATCCATCTTTTTGCCTGAGCTTCCTTTCCAAAAATAGCCTTCCTGTTGTAATCCTTGACAGGAACTTCAGGTTTTCCATATTTTCCAGCAAGAGTCTTTGTAGTCTGGTAGAGGATCCTCATGTGTCCTCCTGTTGCTGCCTTCTCTGCTTTCTCTCCTAACATTCCTATGAACTCCTCTTTGTCTTTTTTAATTGATTTTTTTTACCTCTTTAGCTGATGCTCGGTACTCTTCCTGGTTACCAACTCTTGAGCTTCTTGTACGACTGGCATTTACCTGTTCTTTTAGGTCTCTTCTTATCCTTATCAAGTCCAGTGATTTTTGACTGATCCATTCCTTGTGTTCCACTTTCTTTTCCCCAAGAACATCCTGACATGTCAATGTAAATACTCCTTTTACCTTAGCCCAGTGAGTCTCCAAATCTACTGTCTCTTCGAGGTCAACAAGGGGTTTGAATCTATTCCTCAGTGTCAGCTGGAACGCTTCCTTCTTGTCTCCATCCAGATGGTTCACTTGAAACTTTCTCCTCTTTGTTCCTGCTCTGGTACCTTGTTTCTTGAGGCGGAGTTTGAGTCTTGCCAGCAGCATGTGATGGTCAGATCCAACATCAGCTCCTCTCTGTACTATGACATCCTCCAGTGAGCGTCTGAATCGTCGGGTGATGCAAAAGTGGTCAATCTGGTTTTCAGTTACTCCATCCGGTGAAATCCAAGTGGCCTTATGGATCCTCTTGTGTGGGAATACTGAACCTCCAATCACATAGCTGTTAAATACGCAGAAACTTGCAAACCGCTCTCCATTATCATTCATTTGTCCCAAACCATTGCGCCCCATAATGTCCTCATACCCTGTATTGTCCTGTCCTATCTTGGCATTGGCGTCTCCCATTATAATGTTCACATCTTTTCTTGGCAATGTGTCAACTATTTCCTGAAGCTGGTTGTAGAAATCGTCCTTGTCCTCATCGGTTGCTTCATTTGTTGGGGCGTATATCTGCACAATGTTCATGTTGATGTTCTTGTTCTTTGTAGTAAATGATGCCAATATAATTCTCCTTCCGTAGGGTTCCCATCCCCTCAGTGACCTCTGGGCTTGCTTGCTCAAGATGATCGCTACTCCTTCTGTATGCTTTTTGTCCTCCCTTCCAGAATACAAAATCTTTTCCCCAGAATTAAGTTGTTTCAGTCCGGACTGTATCCAGCGGGTCTCGCTAACTCCAAGTATGTGCAGTCTGTATCGCCTCATCTCCATTGTAACCTGGGCACTCTTTCCTGCTTCATACATGGAGCGGACATTCCACGACGCAATCCGGAGTGACTTGTTTGATGAGGGAGCAGTCGGGCCAGTGGAGTCCTTTCGGCTTTGTCCATTGTCCTTCATTGAATCTACAGGTGCAGATGCTCCCCCTTCTCCCAAGATAAAAGACTGACTTAAAGTATTTGCTTGTGTTTCTGTAACTGGTTTATTTTTACAGGGTGGGTAGTTGGCCCACCGCCAACTGGCTCTTCTCGGGAGACCAGGACCTTTGCACCTTTAGTCGCCTCTTACGACACGCAGTATCACGTCAGATGTATTCTTTGCTGTCCCTCTTCTGCAAGAGGGCCCCGCATCTGCACGGGCGGATCTGAGCCATAATGATTGTTAATTGTTTGTGAAACCATTATTTTGTGCGGCCTCAAGTTGCAGCTTTTTCATTGGCTCATTTACAAGGATGTCTCATTGTCTGGGAACTGCCGACAGCCTTTATGGGCTGAGCCGACAGTGTCCGGAAGTGTACGATCAACTTCGTTTCAAATAAAGATCCTTTACTACTTTTGAATGTTATATGTAAATTAGACATGTTAAAAAGTATAACTAAGCCAAAACCAAAAAAACAAAAAAAAACAAAACTGAATGGGTGAGTGAGGTTTTTGCTTAAGTTTCCGAGGTGTCGACCTCTCTCTATATGGATGATCTATATACTATATCTCTTGGTATCCAGCTTGTGCACAAAATATACCCGCACTTTAGTTACAGTGATAGATCTAGCTGCAACCGATAATTATTCTTTAGCTTAAATTGTCAAAAGCCGTTGCAGACGGTAGTGTTTGGACTTCTGCTGGAAGGTTGTTCCACATCCTGATGACATTAGGGTAAAATGAATAAAGATGACTGTTAACTCTCCAGCTTGGGATGTTATATTTTATGTTATCCCTTCTGTTGCTTCTAGTATTAATGGTGAGGTGATTCAGCGGGATATGGATATTTTCCTCCCTCCCAATGTAGTTCATGCCAGCGCTGGCCTTAATTGTGGACTAGTTGCATGGTGCAAGGGGAGAAGAGGGGTGCTTGCAGTGAAACTGTGTCTGAAAAACATCAACAAACCAACTTAAAGGAATGTGGAAGTTCAGGTAGATCCAAATGCAGGGATGTAACTCTTTCAAATTTTCTCTGACTTCAGATTTTTTCATGTTGTTGAATTTTGAGGGTAAATTCCTAGATCTAGAGCTAAATCTCCTTATTTTTTAGTTATTTCAGGTTGGTTTTGTTTTCTTTATTCACTGATTTAGTGATATTATATATTTTTTCAAACAGTAACAAATCGAAACCTGAAAACTACGAATAAAAACAGTTAATTTCACAACTACATTAATACTATTGTCACGACCTTGGTTTGCTATTTGTACGACGAATTTTCAGAGGAAAATTCTCTGACCGATGAGTTTCCTTCACTATCGTTAGTCCGAGAATCTCAGGTTTCAGAGAAAAATTCTCTGACCCATGAAAATAGCCTAGCCAAGGGGGAAATAGATGTAAGGCAAGGGAAGTAACTCTTATTGTTTTTAGTTGTAAACAACATCATGGCGTGTTCACGAAGATTTCCCAAGTTTGTTGAACGAGATACATCAGTTGATGCCATTGATCTAGAGTGTAGGAACAAGTTTCTAAAGATGGGATTGGTTGTTGTTGAAAGATGACAACGGCAATTATTTTTCAGATTACTTCCTTAAGATAGACAAAGATGGGTTTGCTTGGTGCTGTTATTGCAAGTGTGAGATTAAGTAAGGCAGTGGTGGTGTGCGTTGTTTAAAGGACCATGCCAACCGATCTAAAGCTCACGAGCAAAACTGTCGTATTTTTCGATCTAACCAGAGTCTTCCTTTTGCAATGCAAGCAGCATGCAGTAAGATTTCTGGTACTGCAGATATCAGTAGTCAATCTCTGCCTCGATTTAGTTCTAGTTCAGCTGTACCTCCCTGTTTGCCTTATTGTGATGCTCCCAACATTGAGCATGAACACAATAGATCTAGGGCAGATTTAGAAGTAGCTTCAGTGCCCAAACCAGTCTCTCTCAAGGATAGGGTCACTCATCACACTAAAGTTAGAAGTGAATTTTTTATGTGACTCTTGACAATGAAATAAGAACTATAATCAACCAAAACTTGTAGAAGAATGAAACATCACATTTACCAAGCAAAGTAAGGTATGTACCTTATGGCCATTGCTTTTTTTTCTTCTGAAAGTTATTCTCGTACCACTCATTAATTGTCCAGTGTAGTCTTTTCTAGTTTATTTCTTCCTTTCTACAGTCTCTTTATCCCTATTAATTTAACCAAATTCTGCTCAGGAGAGGCCAATTTTTAAGCTGTAAATGTGTGAACATCAATTTCGGCTGGGGGGGCGAAACCCCACACCACCTACAAAGGGCCTACGCGCTCCTGGCATTTAATTTTCAGAGCATTTTTTCAAATGTCATTTACACCCCTGCAAATGTAAATGCTGTGGAATCCGCTTAATTTGAAGTCGTCCGGAAATGGATAAAACCAGGATTTACCAGAGTTTGAATCACCTCTGAGCAAGAGAAATTAACCATTGTTGTGCCGTTCTTGTTGCAAATCACCCTCTGGCAAAAATGGATTTGGGATTACATATTTCATAACTTCATATTATTATTTATTACATCAGGAAAGCGATTGGGCTGTATTGACTTTATTCTGTTGTATTCCCACCAGGATGGACCCCAGAGGAAAACTCTGCAGACACTTCAACCATCAGCATGTGGAGACAGCCTCAATGGTGGAAAAACTTGCCCTACAAAAGCAGCAGTAAGTCTTTGGGGAAGGTGCCGCCAGCATATGGAAAGTGTAGTGAGGGGACGATGGGTGGAGGGGTTGTCTCAGTAACATACAGACAAATTTCAATGGCAGTGAATTAAAATGAAACAGATGAGTTTCCTGTATCCTTCTGTAACAGCTTGAGTTGTTCTATAGGAATATTGAACTAATCCATGCAAAATGTCACTTAGAGATTTAAAGCATTAAGGCTTTTCACAGACATTCACAGGCCGTTCACATGACAACTAATACAAGGAGGTGTTTGAGGAGGCCAAGGGTATAGATAGAAGTATTCTGCATGGGAGGATGGGGTGTTAAAAAATGTCAAAACTCGAGTGTTACATACTTTATGATGACCTTGGGGGTGGGGGGAAGAGGGGGTGGTGACGTGCTATAACAGAATGTATCATGTGGGGTGGTAATGTGCTGTAACAGAGTATCATGTGGGTGGTAATATACTGTAACACTTAACAAAGCGTGTCATGTGGGGTGACCTGGTAACGTACTGTAACAGAGTGTATCATGTTAAGTCAGACGTCCCAGTTGTGTCAGTATTTGTGCTGTCACAACATTTCTTGTTCTCTGTCAGAATGGCAGACCTGCCAACTGGCCCATATTTTAACTCATTTCTTCCCAAGTAAATTTGGCCAAGTTGCTCCAGCTGGCCCAAGTAAATTTTGCAATTTTCATGCTTTTATAGGGTGCGTTAAAAAAAAATTCATTACTCGCTTATTTTTTAATATTTTTCAATTCTATTTGGTGGAAGTGTTTATAAATGAATGCTATATGATATTCTGTGGTTGTTTTTGTTATTGTATGGGTATAAAGTAGTAATTGGTAAATTAGAATTGAAAAAAAAAAAGTAAGGTCGGGGTAAAAAACGTGGACTCCCCGTTCGTGGTACAGCTCAGCACGAAAGACGAAAACGGGGATTCCCCGTTGGCGGGGAGAAATGAATTAAAGGCTTGTCCAGTATTTAGGGTATTGGGAGGGATGTCAAAAATATTTTTCAAATGAATAAGAATATCCTGCCAGTCCAACAAAGTGCAAGATTTTACATAGTTGTCATGTTGCACATTATACTGTTCTTTTATCTGACCACTGAAATGCCTTCTTCTTCCTATGGAACTTACTGACATTATACTGTTCTTTTATCTGACCACTGAAATGCCTTCTTCTTCCTATGGAACTTACTGACATTATACTGTTCTTTTATCTGACCACTGAAATGCCTTCTTCTTCCTATGGAACTTAATGACATTATACTGTTCTTTTATCTGACCACTGAAATGCATTCTTCTTCCTATGGAACTTACTGACATTATACTGTTCTTTTATCTGACCACTGAAATGCATTCTTCTTCCTATGGAACTTACTGACATTATACTGTTCTTTTATCTGACCACTGAAATGCATTCTTCTTCCTATGGAACTTATTGACAGTTTCAGTTTGCCCCCGTAAAGCCTGGATGTGTGTGGGTCCTTTGTTGAAGTGGTCATATGCCGATATGGGTGGCAGATCTATAATGGTGACCAAATAAGTCATCTGACTAGCCTGACATAATATGGGATTTTTTCATGTCCAGATTATGTGGGCTTTGAGAGATTGCTTGTGCCAGTGAGTGATGTGACCAAAAAAAAAACAACCCAAAACAAAATCAAACCAATAAGAAGAAAGATTGTATGTTGCAAAGTGGCACATTAGATGCAAAACAATGAAAAAACCAGAATTTCAAAAGAATTAAAAAAGGAAGGACAAAAAAAAAGCGACAATTTTCTTCACTTTTAAAAAAAAACAACTGGTCAGCTGGAACAATAATTGTGAAAAATTGCTAAAACAAATGACCAAACATCTAACGACTACTTAGCACCAAGAGGAAGGCCTGCTGCTGCTCAGAAAATGATTATGTCACAAAGATTTTTCTGTGCTTTTTCAACTATTTTGTTGGTGACTGGTGCTGTCCTCATTTTCTGAATGCAGGAAGTGAAGCTGAAGATTCGACTTTACCATGAAGATGCAAATCTTGTGAAAACAATGCGCACGTCTGAACAGGCTGTGAAAGTTTATGAAGATCCCGTTGGGTCCAGTGGAATGGGGCTGTCACGATGTTCTCGCATGACCCAAACTGATGACTCCTGGCTACCAGATGTTTCCAGGCAACACTTTGAGCAGGCTGTGAATGATTCAGAAGACAGTGGAAGAGAATCGGGATACATTGATCCTGAAGCTTATGATCTACTTGTTTCTGGTGAGTAGTCCTTGACTGTCTGTCCAGTTCATGATGAGTAATCCTTGATTGTCTGTCCAGTCCCTGTTGAGCAATCCTTGATTGTCTGTCCTGTCCCTGTTGAGCAATCCTTGATTGTCTGTCCAGTCCCTGTTGAGTAATCCTTGATTGTCTGTCCAGTCCCTGTTAAACATGTTGAGCAATCCTTGATTGTCTGTCCTGTCCCTGTTGAGTAATCCTTGATTGTCTGTCCAGTCCCTGTTACATCTCTATCTTGATAATTTCTCTTTCTTCCTTCTTTCACTCCCGCTATGCCTTTCTGAGCACTAACTAGGCACTACAATTTTAATTGGCCTCATATTTTCTCTGAATTGTCCTGTCCAGTGTTCTGCATTCTGTCCCTGGGCTCTTTGTAGTTTGTTAGATTCTGACAAACAACTGACATTGTCTTTGATTGGTTTTCTTCATTGAGTAATATATTGTTTATTTACTTGTTGTTGTCCAGAAGAAGTCTCTGACAATTATTGGAAAGAGCTGGCAGAGGAAAGAAGGCGAGCGTTGAGAGAGACCCTGATTGAAAATGAAAAGGTTCGTAGCATGCAGTTGACAAATGACAAGTACTTGTGTAATCACCAGAAATACTACTGGCTATTGTGTATTTATGTACATTGTAATTGTTCCTGTTGCCTCCTAGTCTCATAGTCTGTGGATATCTATTAGGGTTACAAGTTTCTGAGAATTCTCGAACATCTGAGGGAATGGGTCTGTTTGGAGAAATTTCTGCAGTTAGGCCAATGAGTGCCAGATCACTGGCCACAGCTGGCATCCAAACCCAATAAACACAATGAAAATATGTTGCCGGTTGGCTGACTGGCTGTCTGGCCATTCATGTAGGGTACTAATGTGTAATCACGTCCATTGATGATGCCAACACTCAAGAAATCGCAAAGGCCAGGGGACAACATTTTTGATCAGCTGTATCTGTGTTTTGTAACCTTAACCCTCGCCGTACGTCGCCTTTTTACTACCTTTCCCGTACGTTGAGGGGTCTGTCACAACCCCACATTTTACATAGCGTTTTTTCATCTCACCTTCCCCGTACGTCGTGGGGTCTGATACTACCCCACATAACAGTACCTAGAATAGCATTTTACTGACACACATGGTGTGTTACTGTGGTGTGTTCCTAATACAATGTACTACTAATAGCAACTGAGTAGAAAAAAAAATACTTTAAAAAGACAGTTTATTGTCATTGCCACCACATGCACATGTAAACAATATGTTGCACATGTTTTATAAATTTTTGGCTTTTTTTTAAAAACGTGGTGTGTTGTGTGTGTGTGTGTGTGTGTGCGCACGTGCCTGCGTTTGTGTGTGCTTAATTATAATGGAGATATCTTATTATTTTAAAAAAAATATTTTTTAACCCAATATTAAGACCATTATGCACACTCAACATCAAACCAACTGACCATCAGGATTTCACAGTGCACTGTGAATACATTTTGTTTCCAATCAACAAACATAAGGACTTCAGTTGATACCTTACTCCACTCTCCAGCACTTTATAATTAGTATAAGTGAGGCAGGAAAATTGTTGTAAAGTCAAAAACGTGATCCTCAATAGAAAGGACTTACAAAGATTTGCTTGGAGGCTTCGACGTCAAACCTGATCTTCAACCAGCGCCTGTGCAATCGATATTTGAAACCCTCTACGGTTGTCTTTGTGGGCTGTGGAGTCCTCTGGCATCCTGCACCTGAATATTACAAGTGCAGCAATGCTGGCCACATCTAGCCTGTTGTAGAAAAGTCGCATTGGCCAAGGTTTTGTAGATCTCCGAGTAGACAGGACAGCAGCCATTATGCCCATAACATCAACACCACCTTTGGTGGCATTGTAGCAGGAGACAATTTCAGGAACTTTCTTTCTGCTGTCATCCACCGATAATGTGTGATGCATGGTGCCGAGAAGTATTGCATTCTTCTTGCTGCCTGACTTGTAGCTAACAAGAGAAGCTTTCTTCTGAAATCCGAAAATTGAATCATATTTTGGGATTTTCTTGTTTGGGATTTCAGGAGGTAAAAACCTTTTGTTTCTCCTAACAGTAACAGTGCCTACTAGTGTCATTCCATTTTTTGCTAGACAATCCGCTAGTTCCATGTCAGTGACAAAATTGTCACATATCGTGTTTCTAAATAAACCAAAGAAAGGTGTACACAATCTTGTTGCAACGTTCCGGCCTAAATATTTCCCAATTTCCCTGCCCTCCTTCCTAAGATAAGGTTCGCCTTCTAAGGGATAAAATGTGTCCGCATCCGCTGACCAGAAAATCTTAATGCCATACTTTCCTGGTTTGGAAGGCATGTACTGTAGAAACTTACAACGGCCTCTCCATGGCACAAGCTGTTCATCTCTGGTGATGCATGGTCCTGGCAAGTAATGCCGTTTCAAATTTGAATTGAAAATGTCCCACACTTCACGGAATGCAGCAAAAATGTCTCTTGCCCTCCTAGCCGATCTTGTTTCTTTGTCATGAAATCGTAAATGTTCTGACAACTGCAGAAAACGATTCCTTCCCATGACGGATCGCACAGAATTGTTGCCATACACCTTGTCCTATATCAGTGTTGTTGGCATGAAGTTTTGGCCCATGGCACCGAGGTTGATGAAACAACCAATCAGCACCTCAATTTCTGTCTCATCGGTCTCCACCCACGTTGCACCTTTGCTCCTTCTTCCTTCCAAGTTTGTGCATTTCACTATGATGGAAATCCCAGCATTCTGGTCAGGAAGAGACGGAATGCAGTCACAGGGGAATGGATGAATAAACAGTTGATGGCCTTGTTCAGTGGAGGTCTGAATGTGTTCCTGGCTGGGGTTTTTGTAACTGCCGGCGGTTTTTCACTCCACTTTGTTTTGTCATTCCCTCCATTATGATGTCCCCTGATGATGTACCAACATCTTTTGTTGGTTCCAGCTCAGTTAGGGAGTTTTCTTCCTTCTATCTCATGGGCTCTCCCTCCTCCTTCTCCTCCCCATCCTCATCATCAGCATCACTTTCTGACAGTTCTGGGGTTTCTGTAATGAAAACGTTTTCCTCTTCATTGTCAGTTGACACATCATCCATTAGCAGGCGAAAGATGTTCTTACGGTCCATCTACAAAATGTAGTAAAAGAGAAAAGTATGAATTATATCAATATAAAAATGATTGTATATATAGAGCTGCCCCACCCTCCTTATCTAGCAGGCCCAAAACCCTTTACAATATTTATCTCCCCCGGAAGGCCAAACCATTCCAAAATCCGCCTCAACATCCAAGGGAGCAGCCATTTATACTCAAGCACAATATACTCCCCCCCCCCCCCCCCCCCCCCCCCCATTTATCCTCAGGCATGCACACACACCCACACATAATAATAATAATACACACACATCACTGCTTGACAGGATCAAGCAGTGAGTTCATTTCAAGATGTATGCTACATTCAGAACTTTCGAGCTTTTCTCTGCTCCCAAGCAGCACGCATTTATCCACATATGAACCCCGGACCCCACGATCTCATGTCCAGCAGCCTAGCCACTAAGTCACTGGCGCCCCAATACTATATTCCAGTATACTAGTATAGGCTACAGTTCTTATATTATCACCAGGCCGGTTCCTAAACTCTGTGCGCAGAAGTCACAGCGCAATGCCTTTTTCTCGTACCTCACTCATATATAATATAATAATAATAAAAATTTGTATAGCGCTTGAAATGTCGAAAAGGGCATCTCAAAGCGTTTTACAATAGACCCAATACAATAAAAACTAACTACATTGTACATTTGAAAAAAAAACCCCATAAAATATGGATGTTTATACAATAATGAGCTTTATTATTTTTATGTGGTAGGCCTACTCACCTTGAACTTGCTGATGAGTTGTGAAATTGTGTTTTCTTAGAGGTTAACACACTTTTGGCAGTTTTTTTTTTTTTCTGTAGCAATCACTGAGTCAATGGTATCAGATATTCTGGGCCTCGACACTTTCGTTGACCTGTCATGTCATGTCCATCAGTCCTGCAAAAGTTGTCATTGGCTGAGGGATCACATGTATGGTCAGTCCCGTTGAGAGAGTAGCATACAGCTCAGCATAGAACTGCATCGTGGCATCGAGTGGTGAAAATAAAATGCTGTATAAAATATGGGGTCGTGTCAAACCCCACGACGTACGGGAAGGAATGAAGAATATTTTGCTATATAAAACATGGGGTCGGGACAGACCCCGCAATGTACGGGAAAGGATAGTAGAAATGCACGTGCATTGGTGAGCAAAGATTCCAATGCTTTGTAATTTTGAATATGTGAGTAGATGGGCAATGACGTCATTGAGGAATACATGGAGTCTCGAGCTCCTGGAACTAAAATTGAATTAATGAGAGCACATTTTAGAGGGCGTGGGGTCTCTAATGACCCCCGACGTATGGCGAGGGTTAATGGTCAGATTTGGGTGATCACAGTCACAGGCACAGTCAGTAAAGTACAACCCCCCCCCCCCCCCCCCCCCCCGCCCCGGTCATCTAGGGAAAGGAAAAAAACAACAAAAATCTTGAATCTACAAACTAACCCCAACCCATGCAGCGTATAGGATGTTTATGATTTGGATCTACTGTTTTTTTTTTTTTTTATGTTCCTGCATCAGCTGATGATTGAGAATGACAGACTCAAGTTAGAAAACAGTCAACTGGCTGAGTTTGCTGACAAGGCCAAAGCTTTACAAAAGTTGCTTCAGGTAAACTGTGTGAATGCATGCTAGAGTTAGGTATGTATTGTTGTCTGTATGATGAATTGGCATTAACCTAGGCAGTTCAGTGAAAAAATTCAAATTTCATCAAAGACCATGAAACTATGCCCAAAACAATAGTCTTGATGCCCACATTACAAATCTTTTTGAATTTTCTCAAATATCTCCATTTGTTGCAATGTTATGATTTTTTTCTATGTTTATTTTTGGCTTAATTTTAGCACTAGCAGCTGTGACAGGATTTTCATAAAATTACATGTGTCAGTCCATAACTTCGCAACCAATAAAGATAATTTCTATTATCATACAGCATTGCGTTCGTTAACATCTCCACATGAATTTAAAAGACACAAACAGTTATGTATCTTCATAGGGCAATTTTTAATAATTAATTTCCAACATGAAGTAGTATGAAATTTGAAACATTCCATGATCGGATTCTCATAAAATTTCACGCTTCACTCCAGACCTTCTCAACCAATAAAAGTAAATACCATTATTTTATTTTGTTTTGTTTACTACCGTCTGCACATGAAATTAAATGACAAAAACTTTTCAAAATCCAAGTGGAACAATTTTTATATGTAATTTCTAAAGGAAATATTATGACTGAAAAATTCCACGAATGGATTCTCGTGGCATTTCACGTTTATGTACATAACTTTGCAAGCCATTACGATATTTTCAATTGTTATACAGCATTTTGATTGTTAGTTTTTATAAGATTTTAAAAGACAAAGCATACTTACTAAGAAAAACTTCCTTCAATTGAAAATGTTTAAAATGTAAATTACAAAATTAAACAAAAAAATTCCATGACGCAAACATCGTTCATGTTACCCAGGTACTCAATGTAGATCTGTGTATTTTTTTATCAACCAAAAAACCAAACTATAAAAGAATAAAGAGACTCATAGTATCACTAGTATTCACTCATCAAAAAGCCATTCTCCACAGATAGGCTACAAACCCTACGAAAAAGTTATGCATTCAAGAACAACAATTAACATCAGCAAAAAACATGTCTGCACCAACAGTATAATGGACAGAATTAAATTCTGATTCAGCCATTGCCCAATAGCCAAGCTCTAACTTGTCCTCATTCACGTCATTGTACTTGTCATGTAAAAAAAAAAATCAGATGAAAAGAACAAAGTCTGAAGTGGCAAGCCCACTAATAATGTAAACGCAGAACAAGGTAGCTATACTCATCAAAGCATTAACAATAAGTGATAAAATACCAAGTCTGATTAGATAAGTAAGTATAGATCCAATGAGAGGAGTCTTCTATTCTACTAGTACTACAGTAGGTTTAGACAATAAAAGATCTGGAGCTTGTGAAATGTTCCCCCTATTATTATTAATAAGTATTTTACTGGTGTCAACCATCTTATAAACAAATATAGAAAAAAACAAAATAAAACTAAACAAGAAAAACGTACCTAAACATATTTTCAATTATTCTGTCAAATTATTATGAATGGCACTGGCGTGATATAAACGAGATGCCGAAGTTACGAAGCGCCGATTGAAACAGTGAGAGCGAGGGGATGAAGGTGGGGGCGAACGTCTAACGGTGTTGCATGTAAAGATGCATTTTCGCGCAAAGCCCAGCGCCTTGCTGCATAGTTCAATTAACTGAATTTTTTACCACATCCGGGAGAAAAGGTCGTTAAAAAGATCTAAGTGAAGTTTCAAAAACCTAAGACAAGTAGATTTTATGCACTCACAGATTCAAATTTACCTCATTTTTGAATCAAAATATCTCTGGAACTATCGAATCGACACAAACTTGGAGTACTTCATTTTGAAGAGCATTCATTCCCCTTTAAAAATATGTATCGGAAGTGCCGACATGGCGACAAGTCGATGTTAACGAAACAAAAAGGATGGTTTTCGAGACCATGTGAATGCGCGACAGTTACGGCCGGTCACAGTTAGCTACGGGCGAAAAAGGCTACCGCGTGCGAGCCTATCGGAGCATCACCGAACTGTCTAATTAACCCTTTCCTGTCTTAAGCTGGTGAAAAAATAGAATCCCAATGCCCAAGGCACGGTGTCCTATTTGGACTCAAAACCGGAGTTTGTTTTCTGGGCGCTCTAATTGCACTTGAACTCGTAAATCATGACTGGGTGAGCGCCTGAGACAGCGCCGACACCTGAGCGTTCCCGAATCCACCGTGGACCAATTGTACTCGATGTTATTAGCCAGATATGTCCATTCAGCCCAAGCTCATAGTGGCCATTTAAATATAGGCAATAAAAACGGGGGATACCACCATCAGTAGTGGTTGCACATGGCAGTGGAGGTAGAATTTCGTTTGCTCATTTGCACTGGATTTCAATACTCTAAATTCCACTGTTCATACAAAATGTGTTCCATTTCTATTTTGCATTTCTATCTTCACTATAAGCACTTCAGATTACTGAAAACCCTGTTTCTCTGTGATCAATACTTTCCTAGCTGTGATCTGTTAAAGACCCTGTGTCCATTATTTAGTTCTTGCTATTTTTCAGAGTGAAAAATTAATTTAAAAATTCATATCTCGGTTCTCAAACGATGGATTTAAAATTTTGATCTGGAATTGTTTTTTGGGGTGTATCTGGATTTCATGGCAAATCTCTCATTCTCTCTTCAATTACCAGTCAAATGCCAGCCACTGATTTTACTGGCTGGTATCTTCACCTCTGCCTGTCAATGTTTACTCATCAAATGGAAGTTTGACAATTAGTTTATTGCCATTTTTAATTAAGGAATACACGTTACAGGGGCACATGACTCTTTTAGGCCTTAATTACATGATGTGAGCCAAGCTGTAGTGTACCGTTTGTCATATGACGGTATATATACTGTCCGAAGCAAGAATGACCCTAGCATCATTTGGAACTGCTTTTTCCCGCGGAGGTCGGCGAGTGTGCGTGCAGTCGGATATCGTTCAACACACACCTGTTCACGCCCGCCTCGTGTCAGTGTCCTAAACGAAGATTGAAAGAATGCTATTAAAAGCTGTTTTTATTGAAGTAAAATTTTGCGGGCATTAAATTGTTGGCTTGAATTGAGACCTCTTAGTAAACACCATAGGTGTTACCCATTACATTAGGTCACGAAGCAGCGTGTGATAATCTTTTTCGCGGATGTAACGGCATCTATCTCGTCACAGCAATTGTGAATGTTATGTCCTATCTGTCTGTCTGTTGGGAATGTTATGACCAGTCTAGTTGTTTCAGTCAACATAAGGCATTGTGTTGCTGAACTAAACAGATCTTGTCTAAATCTAGATTTAGTTTCGATCTAGATTTAGAGGTGAAATGCAAACAAAAGAGCTATTCTTAATTTATGGTTGATGAGAATTTATTTCACAAAGTTCAGTATAATTAAGGGCTTTGTGCTTAAAATTGTCCTTTCTAAAAGATACAGATTATCCAGTTACTTTCACATGCTTCAGACATCTTCTGTATATATCCTTGCTTGTACATGTAAAATTGTACATGAAAGACTTTCGTTGTAAATGTTACATCTGTCACTTTGTTATATTTAATAGAAATGGAAGAATAACTGGCTAAATTCATAACATTCATACATTTTCACACAGTCTGTAGCCACAGAGAGCAAACCTAGCTTCAGAGAAAGTTTAATATTGACTGCACTAAGAAAGTGAAAATCTTGAAATCGCAATCTCAAGGTCGTAACTCTTCACAACATGAGCATGCCAATATTAGTAATATCATGAATACAAATCACAGTGACCAGCCTATTTTTATGTCACATTATAATGAGCAGGTGTAGTAACCAATGCTGACCTTTATTAGCCTGTGTTATGTAAATATTGTGCCATACTGTGTTTAATTGTTGTGACGTGTTACTTCTGTGAGATTCAGACGTATTGGCTACGATCATGGGTTATTGAAATACACCAGCAACTGTTATGTTTTAATACCTGGAACTTGATAGCTGAGTCAGTGAAGTTCATGTTACATTTGCCTTTGATGAGTTTAACCTTTTCCGTACGTCATGGTAAGAAATGTTCCCACAGCCCTCTTTAAAATTCAATATAAAAAATACAATTAAATACCACGGTACTGAAACTCCATGTATTCTTCAAGTTTCATCAGAGGATTTGTCTGTTGCTATAGAATTGAATGTTTGTTTGTTTTCATCATCATCATCATTGCCTTTCTCACCCTGGATCAGGGTATAGGCCACCAACAAACACCTTCCATCCCTCTCTATCATGGGCCAGCCTCTTTACATTATTCCAAGTCTTTCCGCTTCGTTGCACATCATTTTCTCTGGCTCTTCTCCACGTTCCGCGCGGCCTTCCTCTTGATCTCTTGCCCTGGGGATTCCAGTCCAATACCTTCTTCGTGATGCTGTTTCCTGGCCTCCTGAGAGTGTGGCCGATCCATCTCCATCGCCTCCTACCAATTTCCTCTCTGACTGGGTTCTGTCTTGTTCTTTTCCATACAATTTCATTGCTGACCTTGTCTGTCCACCTGATCTTAAGTAGCTTCCTCAAACATCTGTTGATGAAAACTTGGATTCTCTTTATGCAGGCCTGGGATGCATTCCAAGTCTCACATCCATACAACAGGACTGACTTCACGTTCGAGTTGAATATCCTCAGCTTTGTTTTTAGAGATATATCCTTGGTTCTCCAAATCTTGCTTAAGGATGTGAAAGCTGCCTGTGCCTTTCCAATTCGTGCTTTGACTTCTGCCTCTGTTCCTCCCTTATTGTCAATGATACTACCAAGATAGCAGAAGGACTCTACATCTTCCAGTGGTTGATCTCCTACTGTGACTTGTTCGCTTAGGGGTGCAACAATTTTTAGGACCTTCGACTTCGCGGGATGTATCCTCAATCCAATAGATTCTGAAATTTTGTTTAGAGCTGTAGTCTTTGCTTGCATCTGGTCGTGTGTGTGCGACAATAGTGCCAAGTCATCTGCAAAATCTAGATCGTCCAGCTGTGTCCATGGGATCCATTGTATGCCATTTCTTCCTCCACTGGTGGTTTCTTTCATAAGCCAATCAATCACCAGGATAAACAGAAATGGGGACAGCAAACAACCCTGCCTAACACCAGTCTTGATATCAAAGCTGTCAGTAAGCTCACCATCATGTACGACTCTGCAACTTGTCCCCTCGTACATGCTCTTGATAAGATTCACCATCTTCTCTGGGATTCCATAATGTCTCAATATTCTCCACAGTGTTTCTCTATCGATGCTATCAAAGGCCTTCTCGTAGTCAAGGAAGTTCACTATCAGTTGGGAGTTCCACTCTAGCGACTGCTCTACTATGATTCTCAGCGTGGCGATCTGGTCGGTGGTTGATCGATTACTCCTGAAACCAGCTTGCTCCTCGCGAAGTTTTTGGTCTGTTGCATTCTGTATTCGCTTGAGAATAATCCGATTGAAAACCTTTCCTGGGATGGAGAGAAGTGTGATTCCTCTGTAGTTACTACAATTGCTGAGGTCCCCTTTTTTTGGGAGCTTCACGAGGTGTCCTTCCTTCCAGTCCTTTGGAAACTTGCCTCCGATCCAAATCCTCGAGAATAGTGAGTGCAGACCCTCTGCAGCCCCAGCAGCATCTGCCTTCAGCGCCTCTGGTGGGATCTGGTCTGGTCTAGCTGCCTTGCCTCGATTTAACTGCTTTATGGCATCATTAATCTCTGCTTTAGTCGGAGGGTCGCAACTGATCGGTAAATCATTTCTTGCGGGTAGAATGTCGGGTGGGTTGCTTGGTGGAGGTCTGTTCAAGAGGCTGTTAAAATGTTCTATCCATCTTTTTGCCTGAGCTTCCTTTCCAAAAATAGCCTTCCTGTTGTAATCCTTGACAGGAACTTCAGGTTTTCCATATTTTCCAGCAAGAGTCTTTGTAGTCTGGTAGAGGATCCTCATGTGTCCTCCTGTTGCTGCCTTCTCTGCTTTCTCTGCTAACATTCCTATGAACTCCTCTTTGTCTTTTTTAATTGATTTTTTGACCTCTTTAGCTGATGCTCGGTACTCTTCCTGGTTACCAACTCTTGAGCTTCTTGTACGACTTGCATTTACCCGTTCTTTTAGGTCTCTTCTTATCCTTATCAAGTCCAGTGATTTTTGACTGATCCATTCCTTGTGTTCCACTTTCTTTTCCCCAATAACATCCTGACATGTCGATGTAAATACTCCTTTTACCTTAGCCCAGTGAGTCTCCAAATCTACTGTCTCTTCGAGGTCAACAAGGGGTTTGAATCTATTCCTCAGTGTCAGCTGGAACTCTTCCTTCTTGTCTCCATCCAGAAGGCTCACTTGAAACTTTCTCCTCTTTGTTCCTGCTCTGGTACCTTGTTTCTTGAGGCGGAGTTTGAGTCTTGCCAGCAGCATGTGATGGTCAGATCCAACATCTGCTCCTCTCTGTACTATGACATCCTCTAGTGAACGTCTGAATCGTCGGGTGATGCAAAAGTGGTCAATCTGATTTTCAGTTACTCCATCCGGTGAAATCCAAGTGGCCTTATGGATCCTCTTGTGTGGGAATACTGAACCTCCAATCACATAGCTGTTAAATGCGCAGAAACTTGCAAACCGCTCTCCATTCTCATTCATTTGTCCTAAACCATTGCACCCCATAATGTCCTCATACCCTGTATTGTCCTGTCCTATCTTGGCATTGGCGTCTCCCATTACAATGTTCACATCTTTTCTTGGCAATGTGTCAACTATTTCCTGAAGCTGGTTGTAGAAGTCGTCCTTGTCCTCATCGGTTGCTTCATTTGTTGGGGCGTATATCTGCACAATGTTCATGTTGATGTTCTTGTTCTTAGTAGTAAATGATGCCAATATAATTCTCCTTCCATAGGGTTCCCATCCCCTCAGTGACCTCTGGGCGTGCTTGCTCAAGATGATCGCTACTCCTTCTGTATGCTTTTTGTCCTCCCTTCCAGAATACAAAATCTTTTCCCCAGTATTAAGTTGTTTCAGTCCGGACTGTATCCAGCGGGTCTCGTTAACTCCAAGTATGTGCAGTCTGTATCGCCTCATCTCCATTGTAACCTGGGCACTCTTTCCTGCTTCATACATGGAGCGGACATTCCACGACGCAATCCGGAGTGACTTGCTTTTGTTTGTTTTAGCGGGTTTTATTTACGCATACTTTTCGGTACCCCTTACCGTACGTCGTGGGAACAAAAATTACCAGATTAGTGAAGAAGAGATAAATAAATCCAACGCGTCCATACGTCGTGGTAAAAGATGTTCCCATGCAACAGATACTGTAAAGAGTGAAACAATCGCATCGTCAACATCAGGTTTCCCCAACATATACATGGGGGACATAAGTTGAAGACATGACCCCACTGTCACACCAACCAGACCCCTCCTGAAATGCAAGCAACAGTGGTTTTTGAGGAGATCAAATTTCTGTGGTATGTGTAATATGGGGTGACAGGAACAAAGTATAGTGGCATCGGACGACCAAGCCTTTCATTCTTTGTTGCGGAAAAAAAAATGAAAGTTAGAAAAACCTTAACATCAGGTATAAGTTCACTGTGGTCGAGTAAGTTTGCAGTATGTCTCTTTGTGTAATCTGTAATCGGGTCATCTTTATGGGCGATTTCCAAGCCTCAATATCTATCGACTGGGCAACATTCTGGTGATATTGCTGTGTTTAGTTTTTGATTTGGGACTTAGTTTTATACGGACAGTACCTAGTGAAATGTCTGTAATATGAACAGATGATTATTTCTCAGTGCATTGTTTAATTTTATGACCCCTTTATGTAACAACATTTGCAAATCTCTTCATTTTATGTATTATTTTCCCCTCTTATAAAATGAAAGGTTATCAAAATTGACCATGTATGAACTTGAAGTTTTCATTTCTGCTCCGACGGAAAGTGTATTGTTTGATAAAACACCGTATGTAAATCTTGTATTTTCCAAGGTTTTGAGGGAACAATTAGAAAATTATGCCTGAAGCTATAAAATACAGCGCTGTCGGTAGTGAGTGCAGCCTTCACCCACACTGCCAAGTGAGTGTTGACGAACTGACTTGAATGTGAAGCCTGTTAAATGCACAGGTATTAACTGGCGAGTGGGACAGTGAGTGGCACATAGTGACGAAAATATAGTGCTGACAAGATGGTCATGAAAGTTGATAGAGCTTCAGCTAGTGCTACTCAATCTGGGAAGGAACAACATGTAAAAATTTTACACGCATGTGAGGCTGTTGCCGAAGATTACATGAAGAAATCAGGAAATTCGTTCACTGTCAGCCATTTTGAGGCCTGTCATTGGAAATGGCAAGTCATTCCAATGGTCCTCGCGTCCCACATTTTGTTATGTTTCCTACTCAATTCTGAATAGCCTGAAGAATAGTTTCCTCAACCATAAGTCAATGGTTGAACGTTCAACGCGTGGACAACGACAGGAATGTTAATTATTTACTGCTCATTATTTTAATTTTTATAATTTTTATGTATTTTTGTTCCCGAAAACATCATTTATAATCATTAACGCCCAAATCAGAAACATTTGCATTTCTGGGAATCATTGCACTTTGATTTCACCATTTGACTCTTTCCGTATCTCTTAAGTGATTGTCTTTCTCATGGACCAGACAGCCCATTTACCGCCTTTGAAGTTCATTTTGTTCAATTTATTATGCAGAAAGGGATAGGATAAACTGACATTGATTCATGTTCTTATCCTTCTCATTGTCGCTCTCGCCTTATCTTCTAGTGCAGTAGGGTTTGATGAGGCAGTCTTAACTTTTATAGAAATATTGGACCCACATTACGTCAGTCCTTGCCCCCAAAAGACTGTTTTCCGCGTTATGGTTATACTGTGTTTTCTCAGACTTTACTTTTTTGGACGGCACCGTAATAGTGTCGTTCAACTGACCTCGACTCATTGTTGCAGCACGTAACTAGAGGTGAAAAAAATATTGTGGCTTTCTTACTATGCTGTGCTCATGACCAAAATGACAACGATAGGTCTCATCCCACAACATAATTTCAAACAAAATAATACAATACTTAACAATTTGTTACAGAAAAAAAACAAAAAAAACAATTAGGACATGGTGAGGGCCGGGTATAATGAGAAAGTTCAGGTGTAGCAGGTCAGATTATACCCCCGCCAGATTATACCCCCGCCAGACTATACCCGGGCTTAAACTGGCCTAGCCCAGAATATGCCCCGGTGTCAGGGTTAGGACTAGAATTGTCGTGCTGGGTCACGGTTTGTTTATTTCAGGGTCGCGTTGATTTTAGCCAGTGCAAATGTCCTTGAACTATTCTCGTGGACAGTTTGTTTTTGTAACGCTTTTTCTTAGAGATGGAAAGAAAGTGGGGCAGGATAGAATAAAGGGATGAGTTAACAGTGACGGTGCGGTTTTCGACCCCGTGATTTGATAAACTTTAACAGGGGTGAGAAAAGGGAGTGAGTAAATTCGTACATAAAACGTAGAGGGTTTAGAGACTTTGGCAAGGGTTTTGATATCTTAATTTGACCTTGTCTGTTACTATTAATAGAATCTATTAATACTACGAGCTGAGCTCGAAATGGATGCACCAATCAAATTTGGGCAGTTGGCTGGGGAAATGCAGATGGCTGCACAGTATATAACCAGAGCCATTACTATGTTTGAGCACTCCATTCAGAATTGTTATCCATCTGCGAGGGCAGTCGGCTGGATTCGGCCTGAGAGAATCAGAAGATTGTTAAAGCCATGTCTATGACCTTAATAGACATTGGAATGAGACCATACGCTATTATGAAATTAACTACTGCTATTATCTCCAGCTCCCTGATCTCGGATCAGGGGCCAATCGTAAGTTTCTAGATCTACATACTGATTCGACGATGAACGTGAATCTGACCTTTAAGTTTCCATTAGAAGTGCTACCAAAGAATGCAAGACCATAATGTATTTTACATGCAACTAGATCTAGCATGAGTGTCTGGTATACACATTTGTAAATTGAAATTGATGTGTCTGGATGAGGCTGGGGATTGCCAGCCCATCCTAGAGTAGATCTAGATCTAATGTAATTACGTCAGTTGTGTTGACGAGTTATAACCTTTTTAAGCGGTAGGCTCAAATAACTGTGTTAACATTGTCGTCTGAGACATTAAGATATTATTTATTAGATAGTAGGTAGGCCATATCTGAAAGATAAATAAGAGTAATTAAATTGTGAATGAGTCAGAATGATATAATCTTTTAAGAATCTAGAGGAGACTTCTAGTGATATATTATTGTGTTTTTATTTGATGCTGCTGATGTTGTCCCTTTAGAATGTAAGAGCTAGACGAAATTGTTAGGGAATTTAAAGTAATAAATTTGTGGCCCTGCAAGGTCCTTGATAAAACTTACTTGAATCGTTATTAGTATATGTGGCATGGCATGAAAGAATAATGTCTAAAACCTCTCGATAGTTTAAAATGCAGTCGAACCTATAATTCATAATAACCACCCTGTAACACTCGAGGACCCAACCCGTAACACCCGGGGTATAATGAGATAGTACCGGTGTAGCAGGTCAGATTATACCCCCGCCCAGACTATACCCGGGCTTAAACTGGCCTAGCCCAGAATATGCCCCGGGGTATAATGAGATAGTACCGGTGTAGCAGGTCAGATTATACCCCCGCCCAGACTATACCCGGGCTTAAACTGGCCTAGCCCAGAATATGCCCCGGGGTATAATGAGAAAGTTCAGGTTTAGCAGGCCAGATTATACCCCCGCCCAGACTATACCCGGGCTTAAACTGGCCTAGCCCAGAATATGCCCCGGGGTATAATGAGATAGTACCGGTGTAGCAGGTCAGATTATACCCCCGCCAGACTAGACCCGGGCTTAAACTGGCCTAGCCCAGAATATGCCCCGGGGTATAATGAGATAGTACCGGTGTAGCAGGTCAGATTATACCCCCGCCAGACTATACCCGGGCTTAAACTGGCCTAGCCCAGAATATGCCCCGGGGTATAATGAGATAGTACCGGTGTAGCAGGCCAGATTATACCCCCGCCAGACTATACCCGGGCTTAAACTGGCCTAGCCCAGAATATGCCCCGGGGTATAATGAGAAAGTTCAGGTGTAGCAGGCCAGATTATACCCCCGCCAGACTATGCCCGGGCTTAAACTGGCCTAGCCCAGAATATGCCCCGGGGTATAATGAGAAAGTTCAGGTGTAGCAGGCCAGATAATTCCACTATAAAAACGTGTGACCTTGATCCCATGCCTGCTCATGTACTCAAAACCTGTATTGATCTTGTCGTACCTCACATTACTCAAATAGTAAATATGTCACTTGTCACAGGCACAGTGCCCAGTTCCTTTAAACAAGCCATTGTAAAACCATTATTGGAAAAACCTGGGCTTGATGAAAATGACTTCAAAAATTATCGACCAGTATCCAATTTGCAATTTGTCTCAAAAATTCTGGAAAAGATTGTCTTAGGTCAAATTTTGGCACACTTTGAAATAAATGGATTGCAAGAAAAATTTCAGTCTGCATATAAAGCTCAACATAGTACCGAAACTGCACTCATAAAAGTAACCTCTGATTTCTTAGATTATATTGACAGTAAGAAGCTGTGTCTTTTGACCCTTTTAGACCTATCTGCAGCTTTTGATACAATCGATCATTCTATCTTACTTACAAGACTTGAGCGCTCTTTTGGTATGTCGGGTACTGCCCTGTTATGGTTCAAGTCGTATTTACAGAACAGAGTTCAGTCAGTGCAAATTAAGAACAGTTTTTCTAAACAAGTTGCATTAGACTATGGAGTTCCACAAGGGTCTGTCCTTGGTCCTGTGCTTTTTACACTCTATACGCAGCCCCTTGCAAGTATTTTACAAACTCATGGACTACAATATCACTTTTATTCGGATGATGTTCAGATATATATTGATGGCACCATTCAAGATCTGTCAAATATGACTCTCGCCACTAAACAATGTGTTCAGGAAATTAAAATGTGGATGACAACAAACAAATTGAAATTAAATGAAGACAAATCAGACATAGTTCTATTCCACAACCCACGATTAACAAAAGATCTTGAAAATGTCACCATTGATTTCAATGGCCATGAATTATCATGCAAAGAAGTTGTAAAGAATTTGGGTGTGTTTATTGATCACCATTTGTCAATGGGTTCAGGTGTAGGATCTCTGTCTAAATCCTTAAATTTTCAGTTGAGAAGAATAAGCTTTGTCCGAAAATACCTAAATGAAGAGACCACAAAAACATTAGTTACATCCCTTATCTTGTCTAGACTGGACTACTGCAATTCACTTTTAGCGGGTATTCATACAAAATTTTTGAATCGTCTACAGGTAATCCAAAATAATGCTGCCAGGGTGATAACCAAATCCAAAAAACGAGATCATATCACACCACTCCTGAAAGAATTGCACTGGCTCCCCGTGAAGCAAAGGATAATTTTTAAAATCTGCATCCTGTGTTTCAAATGTCTGAATGACTCGGCTCCTTCTTATTTACAAGATTTGATAAAACTGTGTACACCAGGGAGAAGTTTAAGATCCTCCACTGATTCCACCATGCTAGTGACACCTGTGAAATCATACAGATGTTATGGTGAACGATCATTCACATATATTGGCCCCTTAATGTGGAACAAGTTACCTATGGAACTGAGACAAACAAAATCATTAGTAAGTTTCAAAAGGCAGCTAAAGCATTTTTTGTTCCAGCAGGCTTATTTTTCTTGACTTACCTGAGGGGAGAGAGCATGTGATAGAAGGAGTGAGAATGTGATGGGAAGAGAGAGAGAGGGGGGTGGGGAGAGGGAGTGTGGGAGAGAGAGGAATGAGTTTTTATTACTTGTAAAGCGCATTGAGCATTTATTGGAAATGCGCTATATAAATGTAATTTATTATTATTATTATTATTATTATTATACCCCCGCCAGACTATACCCGGGCTTAAACCGGCCTAGCCCAGAATATGCCCCGGGGTATAATGGGATAGTACCGGTGTAGCAGGCCAGATTATACCCCCGCCAGACTATACCCGGGCTTAAACTGGCCTAGCCCAGAATATGCCCCGGGGGTATAATGAGAAAGTTCAGGTGTAGCAGGTCAGATTATACCCCCGCCAGACTATACCCGGGCTTAAACTGGCCTAGCCCAGAATATGCCCCGGGGTATAATGAGATAGTACCAGTGTAGCAGGCCAGATTATACCCCCGCCAGACTATACCCGGGCTTAAACTGGCCTAGCCCAGAATATGCCCCGGGGTATAATGAGAAAGTTCAGGTGTAGCAGGCCAGATTATACCCCCGCCAGACTATACCCGGGCTTAAACTGGCCTAGCCCAGAATATGCCCCGGGGTATAATGAGAAAGTTCAGGTGTAGCAGGCCAGATTATACCCCCGCCCAGACTATACCCGGGCTTAAACTGGCCTAGCCCAGAATATGCCCCCGGGGTATATTCTGGGCTAGGCCAGATTAACCCCGGATATGGTCTGGGCGGGGGTATATTTTGGCCTGTTACACCAGAACATGTATATATATTGAAAAACTAAGCATCTCCGAGGCTTTTCCTGTGTGTACTGGCAGAAAGCTGCCTTAGATAATAAAACTGACCTGATTGTTGCAGGTGGAGGTGGGGTGGGGGGCATAACGGAACATCGTTTGAAATTCACAGGAGTATAATCATCTTTGTGTAATTACATACTACAATTACACACCTTGTTTCCATTCAGGCAGAAGCCGAAAGAAAACTATTGGTGAGCACCTTATACTATAGTTATTCTAGCACCCTGGCTAAGAATCACGGTGGTCGGCCCACTGCGATACAATTATAAATGTAGAGAATAAACATCCCACCTATCGTTTCTTTTGACAAAAAGTGGTCCCCCGAGTCCCCATGGAAGCTACATTGGATAGTATTTGTGATCACGCGGGATAGACCCACTGAAAATAGTGACGTACGGAAAAGGTTAAGTGAAATTAAATTTTGCCCCAATGTGTTACTTTTTCCTTGACAAACTTTGAGAATGTCTAAAATCCTGCACATGTTATTTAATGATAATGATACTTCAAGGTGAAAGTTGTGTTTCTGCTTGAGTGGTGACATCTGCTTCTATCTGGATCAGGAACTACTCGTAAAGTACAGTATACTTGAGCATCAGCATATGAGAAGTATGTTGTGGGGGGGGGGGGGGGCTATCTGGGGAGTGTATTTATGTAAATTATATGCTTGAATTATGGGAATGAATTAAAAAGTTAGATTTTATTTACACATACAGTTTTCTTTTTTAAGAAAATTATTTATTATTTATTTTATTATTTATTTATTTATTTGTTTGTAGGCTTGTACAAAACTCAAACCTGGGCCATGTGTCTTTTGGAATAGTCAAACCTGGGCCATGTGTCTAATGGAACAGCCCAATAGTTCATGGAAAATGTCACTCAGTTTTCAAACGGCATGGGCATATTTGTGTTTGGGTGGATATGTATGTGTGTGTGTGGGGGGCAGGTAATGTGTTGCCAAAATTGAGTGTATGTACTTTTTAGATGGCCCCTTATTAATCTCTATGTGCATTGTATGTGTGTGTAGGGAGTTCTGGCTGAGGGTGAGACACAACAGGATGATGATGAGGATGACGCAGAGTGTTCCAGTTTCATTCAAAAACAAGCATAGGAATGTCTGAGTCAGCACATCTCAAGACCAACAGGTAGGCCTACACATGTACTAGAGTCTGCCATATTTTCATGCGGTCACAACTACCATCAGCTACGCTTGAGTTGATGTCGTCGGGGGATAAAAAAAAAAGATCAATACATCCATTGTTCAACTCATCCGTGGCCGACCCGAAGTCAGGGGATATAACCACTACACTTATTAACTTTACATTTGGGGAGGGTCGGTAGAATGCATTCAAACTAACTCATGGTCAGTCAGTGCACTACAGTTTCTAATCTTGGCTTGCCACTCATAAAATTATTCATGAACTTTAATGTCTGTGCTTAAAACCCCCAGCTTGTGCTACTGGTCTAGGCCGCTGACCAGATCAGTGGCTTTACTCGCAGGGGAATCTTATCTGGGTCGCACTGACCCTTGCCGAAGAGCACACTACAGCTGTGCACGTGGTTTTTATCTGATCGGTATGAAAACATTCGCTGCTATGCCTTATCATATTTGATAATAACTTAACCAACAAAACCTTTGTCTATAAACCTGTAATCAATGATCTGACTTATGATACTGACAGCTGTAATTTTCTTGAGAACGAAGCATGATAATTGGTCACGCCCCCCAAGCTCTCAACAATGGAATGCCAATGCTACACCATTTGATAGCTTTTGAAAGCTTAGACTTTGTGATTGCGACCAGTGGTTCACTGGCGTGGGCTGCCAGTCAAAACACCCACACACCACTGACTTGACCACAGGCAAATAGATCCACTCTGGACTTGGGGACTAGCCTAACGGCGTTCCCTTGCATTTGGGGTTGGGTGGTGGTATCTTTGAAGTATGCGTGGAAGAAGGGCTGAGAGGGAGGGGCATTGTCCATGACACCGTGTTTAGTGTATGCACCCACGTGGACTCACTACGGTACGTGCGTGACTGTGCGTCAAAATGAAGAGAGACCTTGGAGTGGGGAAACTCTGCAGAGAGGACTAGATTAGACTAGCTTGTCAGTGTGCTGCAATGTATACATTGCTTTGCCAACTGGGGAGTGTCGAGGCCGGCTAGTTGAGGTGCCAACTCAATTTCATTGGTCGGATAGTCGAGATCAACTCATCCGTTTAGGGTTCAAGAATTGGAATAAGAGATGAAACAGGAAATCAGAATCAACACAGGCGTTGCGACACTTGAGTTGAAGTTCAACACAACCATTTTATTTTCATATAAACTATGATGCAACGGTGCTGGTTCCACCAAAGAAAGATCCACCCAAGAGAAGTTCAACTCATGCGAGTTCAACTCAAATGAAGATTACTGTATTTTCAAGCCTACGATTTGCACATCTTGGCTTTCTTATACTCTGTATGATTTTCTCTGATTGCCTGCTCTGGCAAGATTATGCCAGTGTCAAATAATGAAATAGTTGAGTCTGAGATGTTTAGTTGTGTTTGTGGCTACCTGATGCTGGCGTGACAAGTCAGGGGTAGGGGCTGTGAGAGGTGACAGTGATCTATCTATCTGCTGGCCAGCACAGGTCTGAAAACATCCATCAAGCAAATAGTACATGGATGGTCTCTAACATGATTTCTGGGGAGGGGTGGGGTGTGTGTGTGTGTGTGTGAATCAAGCATTTGTACATTATAGATGGTCTCTAGCAGGATTACTGGGGGTGGGGTGGGGTGTGTGTGTGTGTGTGTGTGTGAATCAAGCATATGTACATTATAGATGGTCTCTAGCAAGATTACTGGGGGGTGGGGTGGGGTGTGTATGTGAATCAAGCATATGTACATTATAGATGGTCTCTAGCAGGATTACTGGGAGGTGGGGTGTGTGTGTGTGTGTGTGAATCAAACATGTACATTATAGATGGTCTCTAGCAGGATTACTGGGGGGGGGGGGTGGGGGGTGTGTGTGTGTGTGTGTGTGAATCAAACATATGTACATTATAGATGGTCTCTAGCAGGATTACTGGGGGGAGGGGTGGGGTGTGTGTGTGTGTGTGTGTGAATCAAGCATATGTACATTATAGATGGTCTCTAGCAGGATTACTGGGGGGAGGGGTGGGGTGTGTGTGTGTGTGTGTGTGAATCAAGCATATGTACATTATAGATGGTCTCTAGCAGGATTACTGGGGGGAGGGGTGGGGTGTGTGTGTGTGTGTGTGTGAATCAAGCATATGTACATTATAGATGGTCTCTAGCAGGATTACTGGGGGGAGGGGTGGGGGGGGGTGTGTGAATCAAACATATGTACATTATGGATGGTCTCTGGCAGGATTATGGGACGGGGGGGGGGGGGGGGGGAAGGTTAATTAAGCATATGTGTAGGTGCAGACAAAATGAGACACATTTCAGCACTGGAGTTGAGAAAATCTTTAAAAGGCCAGAAATTGCCAATTTGATGGATTTTACATTTTCACTTGAGTATTCCTGAAAAGTTTAACCTCTTTACTGTTCTTGTCCCAAATGGTAATCCTTTTTGAGAAGTGTAAATGCCTCAAAACTGACATTGAATTGAGTCATCATCAGTAGTTTTGACTAAAAGCCCAAACTTTAAAAGTGTTTTTCTCAGAACTAGGGTTGTGTCCCTTCCTGTCTTTGAGAGACCATATCTTCTCTGCTACATGTAATTAAATTACTGCAAATATTTTTTAACAAATGAAAGCACTTTGAATAAGCTATTTGGTGATAGTCTAGTACCAATATCTCCATCCCACCAAAAATGCACCAAGTGCCTCAGTTTGTTGGGCGGCTACACTGTCACAAATCCCAGACTGGGAGATGTAATAATTATAACAGGACAACAATCACGAACGAACACGTATAACACTTAACAGAACAACCCATCAGACTCACACATTTATTACACATAAAGATAAAGATAACAGTGCAATTACATACATTATATTATTCTAATCAACTGCCGTCCAACGGCCTTCTTTCCCTCAAGCACTCTTCCTCGGGTCCACAACCCGGTAGTTACTTTTAAATACACGTCGGCTTCAGCCTCTCCACTCAATGTCTTAATAACACATTCCTATGGCAATAACACCTGAGCATTCCAAGAGCTCCTCAACATGGCAATAGCACGTTAATAGTTCAATTCACATTAATATCACAATAGCACAGTCGTATATCACTATCACATGTAGTACATCTTAAGAGCACATTAACAATTCTATACACATCCCTGTCTGTGGCCAGACTGCCACGACTCATGCACCCCTCCTGTCCTGCTCGACAGCTTCACTCCACTGGCCTATGCGTAGCCTTCGGCCCTATGCTGGCCTATCCCCTGTGCTAGTTCGCTTACCGCGGGTGGCGTCTCTGCCCGACCCCGGCACCTACAAGAAGAACATTACATTGGTATAATACCATACCATTTCTAACCACTTCACCCCTCATTACAAACCATGAAGCGGACACACAATAGTCCACCTTTCACTCACCACACATCTTACGGTAACACACCTCCACCGTACTACACAGCACTCACTCTCGCTACGAATCCATGAACCTAACTTACATCTATCGCTCATAACTCACAACATTTCACGCTTTAACGTTAACTAACAGAAGTCAATATAGGTGAGCAGCCTCACTATCCCGTGAGTCAATCCCTCACTTCGATGCCCCCGTAATCCTTGAATCCCGCTCACTCCACTCGTGACATACACATTTGTACGTTATGGATTGTCTCTATCAAGATTATGGTGAGGAGGGGTGGATGGTGAATCAAGTATATTTACGTTATGAATTGTCTCTATCAAGATTACTGGGACTTTCTGTATATCTGTAGTCACTGCTGCTGTCATGGACTGTACAGCTATTACATGTATTTTCTTCACTACTAAATTTTCTATGGAAAAAGAATTTCAGGTCTTATCATGCACTGAAGAAGGAAATGCAAACAAAGATCAGAAGAGACAAGAATGCATGGTTAGAAAGAGAGTGTGCAAACATAACAGAATGTAATACACAAAGAAAGTCAAAAGAAATGTTTGAACAAATAAGAAAAGTAAAAAAGAGGGATTTCCAACCACAGAACTTGAGTCTGAACAACAAAGAAGGCACAACACTGACAAACACAAAAGATGTGCTCTCAAGATGGCACGAATACGGCAAGATGCTGTTTGCGGACAACATCAGACCAGACCCGAGGGACCTCCAACAACCAGACTCACAACAGATAGATAAAGAACCAGAACCTCTCTTGGAGGAAGTACAGGCTGCAATAAAACAAATAAAGAATGGAAAATCCCCTGGATTAGACAACATACCAGGTGAACTCCTGAAACATACCAGCGAATCAGGAATAAAAGCACTCCACCAAATGATCTGCAAAATTTGGCAGACAAATGAATGGCCAACAGACTGGAAGCTACAAGAATTCGTCATGCTATACAAAAGCGGCAATGTCAAAGACTGTGGAAATTATAGAACCATCGCCCTCATCAGTCACACCAGCAAAATCCTGCTCATCATCATACTCAACAGAATGAAATCTAAGGTAGAAGAGGAACTATCAGAATGTCAAGCTGGTTACAGGACCAACAGAGGAACCGCTGACATGCTCTTCATACTACAAATAATGATTGAACAGATAAGAAGCAATGGAAACGAAGCCTTCATCACGTTCATAGACTACAGCAAAGCGTTCGACAGCGTTAGGCACCATCACCTGTTCGATATAATGATTAAGATGGGATTCCCGAAACACCTTGTGACCCTCATCGCTGCACTATACCACGAACAAAAGGCAACGATTAGATGGAACAATGAGAACTGTCCATATTTCAACATCGAGAAAGGAGTCAGACAGGGTTGCATACTTTCACCTCATCTTTTCAATATTTATACTGAGCAGATCATGAGAAACGCAGACATAGAAGATATGGGAATAAAGATCGGAGGCCGAAACATCACAAACCTTCGCTACGCTGATGACACAGCTCTTATTTCAGATAACATCACCAGCATGAAAAGAGTGTTGCACAGAGTGGATGAAGCGGGCAAGACAGCAGGCCTACACCTAAATGCTAAGAAAACGAAAGTCATGCATACTGGAACAGGGCACCATGAACACCAGGAGATACTAGTAAACAAAACAGCACTAGAAAAAGTGACTGATTTCAAATACCTAGGATCACATAAATCGCAAGATGGAAGCTGCTCAAAGGACATAAAAACAAGGATAGGAATGGCAAAACACAAAATGGTTCAACTAAACAACATTTGGAAGGATAGAGGCACACCAACGGACCTCAAAGTGAACATACTTAAGTGCTTGATCTGGCCAGTCCTACTATATGGTTGTGAAGCCTGGACACTCAAAAAGGCAGACATAACAAGATTGGAGGCAGCTGAAATGTGGCTTTACAGAAGGCTACTCAGAATAAGTTGGACAGAAAGGAGAACAAATACAAGCATCTTAGAACAGCTTGGCACCACCAGAAGAATAACACCTGAAATAAATAAAAGAAGACTTGCATACATCGGCCACGCGGCCCGAAACAAAAGCACGGCCCTTATGATATCAATCCTTCAAGGAAAGACAGAAACAAAGAGAAAACAAGGAAGACCACCCATTACATATCACGATAACATCAAGAAAGTCAGCCAGCTGGAAATAAGTGAACTAACTAGGAAAGCTAAGGACAGGATTGGGTGGAGGAAATTTTGTCGTGACATCCACTGTAGCAGCTAACATCGATGACGATGAAGCCGACAGGTGACAGGTGACACTTTGAGAGGCCAACATGCCAAAGTGGCTTAGGATAGACAGAGAGAGAGAGAGACTAGACAATGCAGTGGTGGCCATAAAGGGGGGTGGGGGTGGCTGGATCTTGCAGATGTTTGATCACTTGGAAAGAAGCGGTGTCTGTTTAATATTTGCTACAAAAGCATGTCAGAAATGTCCTTTCCTTCACTGCACCTTTGTCTGTGCCTGCCTGTCAACATCTGTCATAGGTGAATGTGCTGGCCATACATCTACATCTACATCTACTAAGTTGCTCAGCACTCAGTATGTAGATACATGCGTAATAAAGTATACTCATTACACATGCATGTACTTCTGAAGTATTCGGTGTCATGACCATGGGGTTTAGCGCTTACTAGATTCTATAGGGATATGTTCGACTGCATTTTTTTAAAAAGAACTAAACCTCACTCACAAACATACTAATTACTAATGGTAACTTTTAGGGTCAGACCTGCAGGGCCACAACCATATAATTACGATCAGTTACACGTTATGTGACATCAATATATCATAAAAACAATAACAATAGTAATTCATAATACCTCACCTGTCACCTGTCGGCTTCATCGTCATCGATGTTAGCTGCTACAGTGGATGTCACGACAAAATTTCCTCCACCCAATCCTGTCCTTAGCTTTCCTAGTTAGTTCACTTATTTCCAGCTGGCTGACTTTCTTGATGTTATCGTGATATGTAATGGGTGGTCTTCCTTGTTTTCTCTTTGTTTCTGTCTTTCCTTGAAGGATTGATATCATAAGGGCCGTGCTTTTGTTTCGGGCCGCGTGGCCGATGTATGCAAGTCTTCTTTTATTTATTTCAGGTGTTATTCTTCTGGTGGTGCCAAGCTGTTCTAAGATGCTTGTATTTGTTCTCCTTTCTGTCCAACTTATTCTGAGTAGCCTTCTGTAAAGCCACATTTCAGCTGCCTCCAATCTTGTTATGTCTGCCTTTTTGAGTGTCCAGGCTTCACAACCATATAGTAGGACTGGCCAGATCAAGCACTTAAGTATGTTCACTTTGAGGTCCGTTGGTGTGCCTCTATCCTTCCAAATGTTGTTTAGTTGAACCATTTTGTGTTTTGCCATTCCTATCCTTGTTTTTATGTCCTTTGAGCAGCTTCCATCTTGCGATTTATGTGATCCTAGGTATTTGAAATCAGTCACTTTTTCTAGTGCTGTTTTGTTTACTAGTATCTCCTGGTGTTCATGGTGCCCTGTTCCAGTATGCATGACTTTCGTTTTCTTAGCATTTAGGTGTAGGCCTGCTGTCTTGCCCGCTTCATCCACTCTGTGCAACACTCTTTTCATGCTGGTGATGTTATCTGAAATAAGAGCTGTGTCATCAGCGTAGCGAAGGTTTGTGATGTTTCGGCCTCCGATCTTTATTCCCATATTTTCTATGTCTGCGTTTCTCATGATCTGCTCAGTATAAATATTGAAAAGATGAGGTGAAAGTATGCAACCCTGTCTGACTCCTTTCTCGATGTTGAAATATGGACAGTTCTCATTGTTCCATCTAATCGTTGCCTTTTGTTCGTGGTATAGTGCAGCGATGAGGGTCACAAGGTGTTTCGGGAATCCCATCTTAATCATTATATCGAACAGGTGATGGTGCCTAACGCTGTCGAACGCTTTGCTGTAGTCTATGAACGTGATGAAGGCTTCGTTTCCATTGCTTCTTATCTGTTCAATCATTATTTGTAGTATGAAGAGCATGTCAGCGGTTCCTCTGTTGGTCCTGTAACCAGCTTGACATTCTGATAGTTCCTCTTCTACCTTAGATTTCATTCTGTTGAGTATGATGATGAGCAGGATTTTGCTGGTGTGACTGATGGGGGCGATGGTTCTATAATTTCCACAGTCTTTGACATTGCCGCTTTTGTATAGCATGACGAATTCTTGTAGCTTCCAGTCTGTTGGCCATTCATTTGTCTGCCAAATTTTGCAGATCATTTGGTGGAGTGCTTTTATTCCTGATTCGCTGGTATGTTTCAGGAGTTCACCTGGTATGTTGTCTAATCCAGGGGGTTTTCCATTCTTTATTTGTTTTATTGCAGCCTGTACTTCCTCCAAGAGAGGTTCTGGTTCTTTATCTATCTGTTGTGAGTCTGGTTGTTGGAGGTCCCTCGGGTCTGGTCTGATGTTGTCCGCAAACAGCATCTTGCCGTATTCGTGCCATCTTGAGAGCACATCTTTTGTGTTTGTCAGTGTTGTGCCTTCTTTGTTGTTCAGACTCAAGTTCTGTGGTTGGAAATCCCATTTTTACTTTTCTTATTTGTTCAAACATTTCTTTTGACTTTCTTTGTGTATTACATTCTGTTATGTTTGCACACTCTCTTTCTAACCATGCATTCTTGTCTCTTCTGATCTTTGTTTGGATTTCCTTCTTCAGTGCATGATATTCATCTTGTTTACTAAGTTTTCTGGCTTTGCTCTTTCTTTTTGCAAGCTCTATCACTTCTTCACTGATGTATGGTTTGGGAGTTTTCCTCGTTCTTTTCCCGAGTTTCGATTCAGCTGTTTCACTCCAAATTCTTTTCATGTCTTTCCACAGTGTATCTGGGTGTCTTTCTTCAGCTGACCACTCCTTGAGTAATGCTGAGAAACGGTTTTCTGTTTCGATCTGAAAAGCATTGCTGATTTCAGGGTCTTTCAGTTTGTCCGTGTCAAATCTGGTGGTGGGTTTTGGCTTGCTCTTCCCATAGGCTTTCAATCTCAGCTTTGCTGTCACTAATACATGTAGGTCTAAATCTACTCTAATAGGGGACAAGGTGGTCTAGAGGCAAGGTGCTCGCCTCTCATGCCAAGGGTCCCGGGTTCTAAACCCGGGCAGTGCAGGCATGTTGGAAATTGGATTTTTCTCATATTTTCAAGTCCCTGGTCCTATTGGGGGGTAGGACCGAGTACCTAGTCTTCTCGGATAAGGACGAAAAAATTCGGAGGGCCCGTGTGCACGTTGCGCACGTTAAAGATACCTTGGCAGTTGAAAATCGTAAAGAGCAGGCCGAAAGGCCGCTGCCCGGGCAAAATTGAAAATTGAAATTAATAGATTAAAATTTATCCATATCATCCCCCCCTCCCCACCAGCAGCAACAAAATTTATTATTCATTAATAAATATATATTGTTATTAATAAATATTCAGATATTATTTGAGTTGTGTGTTGTGAACTGATGTGAGTTGTGAACTGCGCCTAATAGGCTGCGTTACAATTTGCTCTGAGATAGAGAGAGAGAGTGAGCGAGACTGGGAGAGAGAAAGAAGCAGTGCAGTGTGTTGAGCGCTTCGCAGGCAGCTCCATTCTGCTCTGTGGTTGACATGTTGTTTCTGTAAAGCGCATAGAGCATTTTAAATGGATATGCGCTATATAAATGCTATACATTATTATTATTATTATTAATATAGATTCAACTCTAAGTCTGCATAGGTTACCTAAACTAAATCTAAATTAAATACTCTCGACCTCATAAATCCCCCACTGAATTAATAACCCCTTAAGTATCTAGATCTAACTACCAACTACTTTAACTGCTGTCCTAAAGACGATATTTCTCATTATTTGCCAATGGCAGAACCTTGTAATGGTTTATTCATAAGCAATTCTGCACATCACATAAAACTATAGATGTCATGGTATTTCAGACAATAATTTAAGTTATAATAATTTATAACTTGCCTAGCTCACCAAGGAGACATAGGCATTGAAATGTCCATTCTTTCAAATTATTGTGGCACTCATACTATTAAAGCCAAATCCTACACGTAGGATAGTAAATTCCATTTGACACACATTGTTAAATTATAGATCAGCTACACTGGAAGCTCCGTGCTTGTCGTTCAAATCTATCCTGATGGAATCTGGTCTTTTACCATGATTCCTGACTCATTTTTTAGTCAGGAAAATCCAAAAAAGGCATGCATATGGTAGTATCGTGAATCTGGGCTCTCTTTGGCTTAGCCCGTATCATTCAGTACTATCTGCATGGTATTTAAGTCCATTGCTTTTACACTAGGAGACAAGTTTTAAAACCCTGAGCTCCCTCACGGCTGGATTGCCACAGCATGCGTCTGGAACTGAAGTCAATTCCAAACCACAAGCTGTTTTTACTTTTCCCTGCAGTGGCGATATTAAAACGCCGAAATCAGGGGACTGCATAGAAACCCGCTGATTAGTTAAGAGTTTTAAACGTCTTGGAAATGACGTCAGCCCAAAATTAATCCCTCCTTTTCTTTCTAGTTTCTAGTTTTTTATTTTATTCTTTAAGGTTATTTAAATTCTTTCTAGTTTCTAGTTTTTTATTTTATTCTTTAAGGTTATTTAAATTCTTTCTAGTTTCTAGTTTTTTATTTTATTCTTTAAGGTTATTTAAATTCTTTCTAGTTTCTAGTTTTTTTATTTTATTCTTTAAGGTTATTTAAATTCTTTCTAGTTTCTAGTTTTTTATTTTATTCTTTAAGGTTATTTAAATTCTTTCTAGTTTCTAGTTTTTTATTTTATTCTTTAAGGTTATTTAAATTCTTTCTAGTTTCTAGGTTTTTATTTTATTCTTTAAGGTTATTTAAATTCTTTCTAGTTTCTAGTTTTTTATTTTATTCTTTAAGGTTATTTAAATTCTTTCTAGTTTCTAGTTTTTTATTTTATTCTTTATTTAAATTCTTTCTAGTTTCTAGTTTTTTATTCTTTAAGGTTATTTAAATTCTTTCTAGTTTCTAGTTTTTTTATTCTTTAAGATTATTTAAATTCTTCTATGCTGTACATAAATGGTCTGCGATGAACCCCTTTATGCTACCGCGTTTGTCGCCACAGTATGCCCCGTCACTCGTCTGCAAATGAGCTAGTCCCAACTGGTTTATGGTGATGTGCTGCGCCAACAGTTCCCACCACCTTCCATCCCCTGCTCTCATTATATTCATAACCGGGGTCAACTGGTTCATAGTAAATTGCACTACAACTACCGCCTCTCACCCGCTCTATTGTATTAAACATGTGATTTCCTTTTCACCGCTGAGCGTGCGGCGTCCTATTGAACCCACCAAGCTGTTTAACCTTGTGTGAGGAAATTTATAACTAAAATGACTCGCGACATTTGGGACATTATCCTGGTATCCATTTTGACTATTGGGCAGTTACAAATGCTGTTAGAAAAGAATTGAAGGAAATTTTTGTACAAACCAGGAAGACAGACCTCCTTTGCATATAGAAGACGAGGTAGATGAAAATGTAAAAGATATTTTTAAACTAACGAATAAAGAAATTAGAGAGAAACTAATAAATAACAAAAACGCCACGATCTGTAGCTTGGGTTTCTGGAAACGAAAATATAATGACGACATATATCCTTATTTTGATAGTGGGCTTAGGGCTTGCAAAGAAACCAGATTGAGGCTCTTACATTTTAAGATCCTACACAACATTTACCCAACGAACATTCTCTTACATAAAATGAAAATAAGGGAAAGTAATAAATGCGAGCACTGTAAGATGCCTGATTTTATAGAACATTTCTTTTTCTATTGCAGCAAATTGAAAGACTATTGGCCTTATGTGGCCCAGTATATTTTGAATAAAACCGGTAAAAGAATTGAAATAAATGAGAAAATTGCACTTTTTAAATAATACTTTGGGACTTGGACTATACTGTAAATCAAAATATTATCTATATATATAATTGGGTAAAATTGGATGCTTGTACTCTATAGCTGAAAAAACTACTGAACGTAGAGCCATGAAAAAATTACTGAAAGTAGTTCAAAGACTGAGCAAGGTTTGTATCAATTCATTTTAAGGATGCAACAATCTTAAAAATTTAGAAAAATAGAAAACAAAATGGGCCGTTCGAGGTTTTCCGATTCGTCATTTTTACAGCTCAGGCAGGGGCCGAGTGTTGTAAGATATTTTGGTAACTCGAAACTTTGGTCACCTAAGGCTCAGGAACCGCATCACACTCAGGCTTCAAACTTTGCACAACAGCATATTATCAATGCGAAATTAACATGGGCTATATTAGAAATCATGAAATGTTCAGGCTTCTACGTTTCATTTTTCATTGTTTCGGCATCATTTAGATCTATTTGGAGTCATGGTTCGCCATTTTAAGGTTTCGTTATCACTTCCTGCGATGTGTTCACTATCAAACACACTAACCCGTGCGCAAATCATGCTATTGTACGGGACGCGCAGGGTGTCAACTCACAAATGCAGAGCAGTAAGACGTAATTAAAAACAAACATACAAAAATAAAATAAACAAATACGAACAGGCAAGATGAAGCAGGTCCATAATAACCACCCAGAACTGAAACTAATATTCAAACCGATTTATCCCGGGCATGGCCGGGGACCTCAGCTAGTTGATGATATTAACTCTGTACTGCTAGTTGCTAAAATGTCTATAGGTAAAGTAAAATATGGCAAATCAATGAATCTTAAATTTTCATTTGAGACAGAAATGCAGGTAAGAGAAAAATATCTGAAGGTATATCCGGATAAATAATCAGAGAATGAATGGATGGATTGAAAAGTGTGGAGAATGTGTAAGTGAAGTAAGAGTAAAATGAAAGCAAATACAGTGCACTCTCCCGATAACGACATGGCTCGGGACCAGAGGTGCATGTCGTTATCGGGAACATGTCGTTATTCGGAGATTTTCAAGATGGCGGAAAAAGGGGTGTGGTTAGACCCTTAGAATGTAACGTACCAACCATAGTGGGTGATCAGTGATCGGACTTTCCAAACATGTAAAATACACGAAGTGTGTGTGTGTGTTGTGTGTGTTGTTTTGTTGGCATCTATTGTCAGTATCTTTCTTTTTTTAACAGCAGCTGTCGACATCTTGGGGTGCGTTATTGTTCTCGGGTGAATACAATCGATTCAGCGGTCAGCGATGTGATGACTGACTCATTTAATGCGCGTCACCCTTTTTGTTCCGACGACAATAGACACAGGTGTGTTTTCATTGGCCGATAATAAAGCGATCTCATTGGCCGATAACAAAGCGATCTCATTGGCTATGAGGTGCCTCTGGTAGGACATTTCATTGGTCGGAAAAGAAGTGTTTTTATTGGCTCAGAGAATGAAATGAAACTGACCGGAAACAATATTTTAGCTATTTTTATTTTTGTATCTAGCAAAGTCACAGCCGATTATTGCTAACTCAATGTCGTTATCCGGAGAGTGGTCTAAAAAGTATGTCGCTATTTAGAGAGTTTTATTACTAATAACATATAGTAAAAAAATTGGGACCGGGGGTCAATGTCGTTATCGGGAGAATGTCGTTATTCGGAGATGTCGTAATCGGGAGAGTGCACTGTAAACTTAAAATAAAAAAAAGGGCAATGCCGAAAAGATGAAAATGCAAAAACTGGTAGTCCAAAGTGCATGAAGTAAAGTAAAATTAGTATACGGCCGTATACTGCTATTATTATTCTGTTACTGGCAATATATTATTACCATCCAGTACAATAATTGATTATGTCTTGCCGCATCTGGCTGATAATTACCTATTTATTTATTTATCCGTATTTTTATCTCTTTTTCCTTTCTTCTTTGTTTTTATCTTACTTACCTTTGTATTTGTTGAGATGTTTAAACATTATATGGTTATTATTTAATTATTGCAGTTTTTCACGCACTCCGTAATAATTTGTAAATGAAACATCCACTCAGTTTCTTTCTTTCTTTCTTTCTTTTTTTTTTTACCAGCTGTTGAAAATGAACTTAAAAACTGTCAGCTGATAATGAAAAGACCAAAATGGTTCAAGAACAGCCGACAACACAGAATTCAGCAACTGACAATTCTGGGATATAAAAGACTTCAATTGGATCCGATCCTCAGAATAGTCCTTATAGACAGCCGTGTATTTATTTGCTAGACTATTATCAGGTCATGCGTACCTTCATGCTTATCTATTTATTCATTTAACTAGCCACTTTGAACTAGACTTCTCTACGTATTTATTTGCGAACTCACTTATATGGATACCTTTTTAAAGTAGTTTTTTTGTTGTTTTTTAAAAATTTCCGTTAATTATATAAAATATACCAGACCGATTAAGTGATCTCCAATCACTGAGTCATGCACGAAATGAATGCATTGCATTTGAATCTGAGCCCCCCCCCCCCCCCCCCCCCCCAATAACAGTAAAAAAAACCAAAAAACAACTAAAATGACTTGCAACATTCGGGACCAAAACAGATCTATATCGTCGTTGCCGGTCGCTATCTGCGATAATCCAAATTTGGGCCAACCACGTTTACATTGGAATTAAACTGAAAATAGCTTTCTCCATATACTCTGTGATTTCTGGTAAAAATTTGGCCAACGCAAATGGCCTAAATCGTTCATTTCTTTATCCGAGAAAGTTTGCATTTTCTCTTTCCATGCTTCTCTGTTTGCGTACTGCCTAGGACCAGCTCACAGGCACAACAGTCTAGAAATTTTCAACATTTGACCTTCAAGTTCCTGATAAGGAGAAGAAATTCATTTCTAGACATTTTCATTGGCCAAATTTTACAAAAAAATTGCAGAGCACAAAAAGAGAGCAATTTTTTAGTTTAATTCTGATGAAAACGGTTTGCCCAAATATGGATTATACACAGATAACGACGATATGTAATAAATGGGAATGCACATAAAATGAAAACTAAGTGGGTTCCATTGTATAAACAAAGAAAAGAAACGACAATAAATTCTAAAAGTAAATGGAAGAAATAGGGCAAGTTTTTGTATGTCATGTTGTTCATTAAGCCAGAAATGACACTCCCCCCCCCCCCCCACTCCCCCAAAAAGCTGAAAATCAAAAATCAAGATCAGTGTAACCTTTCCATTTCCTGGGCTTCTGTTATCCAATGTCAGATTTTGTTTGACTTTGTTATGTATTACATGTATTGTTTGTCTGCTGAAGAACAAGGCATTAGAAAACTTACCCAATTTCTTTCATTTGCATATATTGTAATTTAATTTACTAGTGTAAGGGCCCGTTCAAAGAACGGGTGGCAAACAACACGCACAATCAGCACACAGATTATGTAGATCTAGGAAGAAAAGAACTCACAACTGGCACAGTAACACCCGCATGGCAAGCATTATTCGATGACGTACTCTCTCTTTCTCTCTTACAATAAAAGTAGTAATCTGCAGTCCTGCTTCAGAACTCATGCGCGCCAGGACACCGCGCACCAAGCTTGATATGGTTTACTTTTTATGACATGCATGGTACTAAAGTCGAAACAAAACAAAGGCAGGAGGGAGGCCATCATTGTTGAGGAGAAAGCATTATTCGATATTTTTAGGCCTATTTTCATTTATTACAAAATTACGATACTTCGCTTTCATGTCAAAGGAATAGACATAGTAGCAAAAAGAACTATCTTTCACATGTAATTTTTTCAGGTCTGGGCATTTCTTCCTCGCAGCAGTGAATTTTTTTTCCTTGCTGTTTTTTTATATAGATTGTAGAGTTTTTTTGTTGTTGTTTCCTGGCCTGGAGTTTTAGAGAATAAATCTCTCTTTCTCTCTCTCTCTCTCTTTCTCTCTCTCTCTCTCTTTCTCTCTTTCTCTCTCTCTCTCTCTCTTTCTCTCTCTTTCTCTCTCTTTTTCTCTCTCTCTCTTTCTCTCTCTCCCTCTCTCTCTCTCTCTCTTTCTCTCTCTCTCTTTCTCTCTCTCTCTCTCTTTCTCTCTCTCTTTCTCTCTCTCTCTCTGTGTGGGTGGGTGCCCTTTTGCCTGTCCCCTGGCCAACTTGTCACCCACAGATTTGCAGTTTTTTTGTTTTTGTTCCAGCACATGTACAGGGTATTTAAATCTACAGGTAGAGGGAGGGAGGGCTGAATGAATGGGGGTGGGACAGGGAATACTGCAAGTAAGTGTAAACCAATGGCTGAATGATTAGAGCACAGGAAGGCAACAATCAGTGAAGCTCCTGGGGTGTGGGAAAAAGTCTCAATGAATGAAAAGTGATGGAAAATTATAACTAAAATTTTGAACTATTGATCTGTTTATTGTGATGGAAAACTGTCTGAGAGCTGGTATTGACTGTCGTATGTCTCCACTCTCTGTCAACTGTTGTATGTCTCCACTCTCTGTCAACTGTTGTATGTCTCCACTCTCTGCCAGTTGACAAGCATTGATTTAACCTATTGATTTCCAACTTATTGCCTTTTGAATGATTTCATCTTTCTGTTAGGAGGTTTTCCGTGGGAGAATGGTGAAGACCAACAGGATACTGAGGTCACTCCAGCGAGTGGACAGACAGGACCAACAGGACACTGATGTCACTCCAGCGAGTGGACAGACAGGACCAACAGGACACTGATGTCACTCCAGCGAGTGGACAGACAGGACCAACAGGACACTGAGGTCACTCCAGCGAGTGGACAGACAGGACCAACAGGACACTGAGGTCACTCCAGCGAGTGGACAGACAGGACCAACAGGACACTGAGGTCACTCCAGCGAGTGGACAGACAGGACCAACAGGACACAGGTCACTCCAGCGAGTGGACAGACAGGACCAACAGGACACTGAGGTCACTCCAGCGAGTGGACAGACAGGACCAACAGGACACTGAGGTCACTCCAGCGAGTGGATAGACACATGACCCCCCTCCCCAAGTCACAGCCCTACTACAGTCCACAACTTGACACAAACTGAAGACAGAAATGCTGGAAATGTTGGTTGGAAGACATGTGTGCATGTCTGTATGTGTGTGTGTGTATGTGGTGAATGTTGTCAGTGGTTGTTTTTGTGTGCCTGAAGAACAACTAACAAAAAATCAGGTCTTTGCAGTTTCCTAAACCATTTGAGAATGAGAATGTGGTGAGGCTTTTTGTCTCAATAAGGTTTTGTTGTCAGCAGTACAACAGTGTACGGGGGTGGGTGGGATGGGGGTGGGGAGGGGGGGGGGGGGGGTTGGAACTTCCAGCCAGTCTTGAATTTCTGTCAAGTTCAGTTTCTGTCTGCCCTGCCAGTTTTGCACTGGACATTTCAGTGATACACAAAATCTTTGGCATTTCCTAGTTCAGGCAAGAAATTTGCCTGCTGCAAAAACAAAAATGTACCGCATAGAGGACATTGGCATCAACAATAAAAACATAGAGGACATTGGCATCAACAATAAAAACATAGAGGACATTGGCATCAACAGTAAAAACATAGAGGACATTGGCATCAACAGTAAAAACATAGAGGACATTGGCATCAACAGTAAAAACATAGAGGACATTGGCATCAACAATAAAAACATAGAGGACATTGGCATCAACAGTAAAAACATAGAGGACATTGGCATCAACAGTAAAAACATAGAGGACATTGGCATCAACAATAAAAACATAGAGGACATTGGCATCAACAATAAAAACATAGAGGACATTGGCATCAACAGTAAAAACATAGAGGACATTGGCATCAACAGTAAAAACAGAGGACATTGGCATCAACAATAAAAACATAGAGGACATTGGCATCAACAATAAAAACATAGAGGACATTGGCATCAACAATAAAAACATAGAGGACATTGGCATCAACAGTAAAAACATAGAGGACATTGGCATCAACAGTAAAAACATAGAGGACATTGGCATCAACAGTAAAAACATAGAGGACATTGGCATCAACAATAAAAACATAGAGGACATTGGCATCAACAGTAAAAACATAGAGGACATTGGCATCAACAATAAAAACATAGAGGACATTGGCATCAACAGTAAAAACATAGAGGACATTGGCATCAACAGTAACAGCATAGAGGACATTGGCATCAACAGTAAAAACATAGAGGACATTGGCATCAACAATAAAAACATAGAGGACATTGGCATCAACAGTAAAAACATAGAGGACATTGGCATCAACAATAAAAACATAGAGAACATTGGCATCAACAATAAAAACATAGAGGACATTGGCATCAACAGTACACAGTATAGAGGACATTGGCATCAACAATAAAAGCATAGAGGACATTGGCATCAACAGTAAAAGCATAGAGGACATTGGCATCAACAGTAAAAACATAGAGGGCATTGGCATCAACAATAAAAACATAGAGGACATTGGCATCAACAGTAAAAACATAGAGGACATTGGCATCAACAATAAAAACATAGAGGACATTGGCATCAACAGTAAAAACATAGAGGACATTGGCATCAACAGTAACAGCATAGAGGACATTGGCATCAACAGTAAAAACATACAGGACATTGGCATCAACAATAAAAACATAGAGGACATTGGCATCAACAGTAAAAACATAGAGGACATTGGCATCAACAATAAAAACATAGAGGACATTGGCATCAACAATAAAAACATAGAGGACATTGGCATGAACAGTACACAGTATAGAGGACATTGGCATCAACAATAAAAGCATAGAGGACATTGGCATCAACAGTAAAAGCATAGAGGACATTGGCATCAACAGTAAAAACATAGAGCACAATGGCATCAACAATAAAAACATAGAGGACATTGGCATCAACAGTAAAAGCATAGAGGACATTGGCATCAACAGTAAAAGCATAGAGGACATTGGCATCAACAGTAAAAACATAGAGGACATTGGCATCAACAATAAAAACATAGAGGACATTGGCATCAACAGTAAAAGCATAGAGGACATTGGCGTCAACAGTAAAAACATAGAGGACATTGGCATCAACAATAAAAACATAGAGGACATTGGCATCAACAATAAAAACATAGAGGACATTGGCATCAACAATAAAAACATAGAGGACATTGGCATCAACAATAAAAACATAGAGGACATTGGCATCAACAATAAAAACATAGAGGACATTGGCATCAACAGTAACAGCATAGAGGACATTGGCATCAACAGTACACAGTATAATACAGACCGAGTTTTGAGATTAAGATTACTGTTTCTTTCTCCCCTTCCCCCTTCTCTCTATCATTTATGGAACCCATCACTTTCCTATCAGATGACCAGCAGTTGTAGAACTGCAGTGACAAGGGAGCTAAGAAGTCATGAATTGCTGAAATCTGCAAAGTTAGATGGTGGAAAGGGGGTGGGGGCGGTTCAGTTTTGGCATTTTTTACACCTACCCCAAATACATGTGCAACACCCCCCCCCCCCCCTCCCCCCCAAACATGCGGTCATTAGATTAGGATGGCTAGACTGGTGACAAATTAGAAACAAACATGGTGTCATACAATGAAAAAAAAAGTGTATATAAATATCTAGATAAAACCAAATTTTTTATTCATCACCAGAATTGAAAAGTTCCCCCTGGTGTTGTTGTTTGATGAATGGCTGAGCTGTGGACTTTGAACTCGTGGCAGATTCATGTGAAAATTCTTTTTATAGCAATTGTGTTTGTATTTTTTATTAAAAGTGAATACATTGAACTAAGACTTATTTATTCTATTTTGTTTGTGTCAATGTTGGTTTTTTTTTCCCCATCAGAAAATTTCTTGACATATTTTTTTTTTACCTGCAGTCAATGGCATGAAAAACCTTTGTAGATTTGGTCAGTTTTGTTGGTTTACTGTGAGAGACATGACAACGGACAAGTCATGTGACCTGTCCAACTTGTCAAATTGCTGGGCTTTTTGTTATGGTAATTTTAGGCCAACATTGCCTGACCTTCACCTTTCTACACATGTACTTGTATTTGAGTTTAAATGCTGTAACAGTTGACACTCACATGCTCAAATCTGACTATCGGAATTTGTTTTCGTTTGGTTAAGGTTTCGTTCGTGCCGTTGTGTAAATTTATTGATTTAGGATAGTTTGGGTTTGCTGTTTTTATTTGGTGCTGAGAATTGACGAATCTAGAATTTGACCCTTGCGTAGATTTCCGAGCCTTTTGCGTTTTGGAAAAAAGCTCACCAAACAGAGTCAAATTGGTGACTTTTAACATGATGTCATATTTTTCATTCTAAAAAAACTAACAACAATTAGATCTACATGTAGTTTGTAAGTTTGGAGTCTGTAACACTGATGGAAACATTGACGGATTAAGCTTAAGCATTGACAGGTTAGGTGGAAACATTGTCGGATTAGGTGGAAGCATTGACGGATTAGGTGGAAGCATTGACGGATTAGGTGGAAACATTGACGGATTAGGTGGAAGCATTGACGGATTACGTGGAAGCATTGACGGATTAGGTGGAAGCATTGACGGATTAGGTGGAAGCATTGATGGATTAGGTGGAAGCATTGACGGATAAGTTGGTAGCATTGACGGATTAAGTGGGAGCATTAACGGATTAGGTGGAAGCATTGATGGATTAGGTGGAAGCATTGATGGATTAAGCTTAAGCATTGACAGATTAGGTGGAAGCATTGACGGATTAGGTGGAAGCATTGATGGATTAGGTGGAAACATTGAAGGATTAGGTGGAAGCATTGACGGATTAGGTGGAAGCATTGACGGATTAGGTGGAAGCATTGATGGATTAGGTGGAAGCATTGGCGGATTAAGCTTGACAGATTAGGTGGAGGCATTGATGGATTAGGTGGAAACATCGACGGATTAGGTGGAAGCATTGACGGATTAGGTGGAAGCATTGACGGATTAAGTGGAAGCATTGACAGATTAGGTGGAAACATTGACGGATTAAGTGGAAGCATTGACAGATTAGGTGGAAACATTGACGGATTAGGTGGAAACATTGACGGATTAGGTGGAAACATTGACAGATTATGTGGAAACATTGACAGATTATATGGAAACATTGACAGATTAGGTGGAAACATTGACAGATTAGGTGGAAACATTGACAGATTAGGTGGAAACATTGACAGATTGTGTGGAAACATTGACAGATTATGTGGAAACATTGACAGATTGTGTGGAAACATTGACAGATTGTGTGGAAATATTGACAGATTGTGTGGAAATATTGACAGATTATGTGGAAACATTGACAGATTGTGTGGAAACATTGACAGGTTGTGTGGAAACATTGACAGATTATGTGTGGAAACATTGACAGATTATGTGGAAACATTGACAGATTGTGTGGAAACATTGACAGATTAGGTGGAAACATTGACAGATTATGTGGAAACATTGACAGATTGTGTGGAAACATTGACAAATTATGTGGAAACATTGACAAATTATGTGGAAACATTGACAAATTATGTGGAAACATTGACAGATTATGTGGAAACATTGACAGATTGTGTGGAAACATTGACAAATTATGTGGAAACATTGACAAATTATGTGGAAACATTGACAGATTATGTGGAAACATTGACAGATTATGTGGAAACATTGACAGATTAGGCGGAAACATTGACAGATTAGGCGGAAACATTGACAGATTAGGCGGAAACATTGACAGATTAGGTGGAAACATTGACAGATTAGGTGGAAACATTGACAGATTATGTGGAAACATTGACAGATTATGTGGAAACATTGACAGATTGTGTGGAAACATTGACAGATTGTGTGGAAACATTGACAGATTGTGTGGAAACATTGACAGATTGTGTGGAAACATTGACAGATTGTGTGGAAACATTGACAGATTATGTGGAAACCAGGGGCGAGGCTTCCTCATAATCAAATAATCAGTGATTACCCTTCGAATATTAATTCTAGAATTACTACGCTTTCAGATCGAGCCCAACCCCAAGTCCATTTAATCATTTCAGCATTCTATTCTACCTTGCTATTTTGGGTTTGTTGTTATAGTCTAACACCCCTCATCGAAAAGCATCTTTGTAGGGACTTACACCATATGAACTGGTTCAAAATCAGTGATTAACAAAGACGAAGAAGACTTGACTACACCCAGAAGCGAGCTTGAGCATAGCCTGTTTTCTTCAAAGCGGCGCCGCAGACAGCAAAATAGTGGGGGGAAAAAATAGGTTTATAATCAAGGTTTGACCTGATTTTACGTACTTATGCAGGTTTTTCACTATGCGGTCGTTTTCATCCCAATCGAAAGGTAAAGAGTAGAGTGAAAGAGTTTGTGTGGATCTTTTTTTTGTTTGTTTGAGGTAATCTAAGAATAATTTATTCTACGCACAGCAAGAGCTATCAAAGAATAATAATTATTATAGTCTAGATCTAGATATAACTGTGATCAAAATCAGTCAAACCTATTAAGAACATCAATTCACTTGATAGGTCGCTCGAACCTAACCCGCAACGGCAGATAGCCACTTCTCCGAAATCGCTACACATTGTTGTGTCACAAAGATGCCATTTAAGCACTTTCTACCATTTAATGTTAATGGATCCTTTCCGAGAAACTTTATGAGATGGTAGAATAACAAAATCTCTGGCTATGAATATGACAATGAAAACGTGCCGTTCAAATTATATTTTAAAAAATGGGTGAAAAATATGCGTTTATAAGTTTGTTAGTATGAATGAATAGTTTTTCAGATTAGTTTGGCTTGTAAATTGCTGCATTCCTGTCCTGTTGACAAGAATAGTCCGCTCTTTAGATTTTTGCAGTGCCTAGCGACCGTTTCATTGTTTTAGTCGCTGCATTTATGATTATGTGAATATGATGTAGCGATACGTCCTATTATGAGGATCTTACTAGCTTAAATTCTGATTACCATCTGCTGAGGGCCACGCTTCGCGGAAACAGGATTCTCAAAAGTTCACTGCAATTCACCTATAATTTCAATGTTCTGATGTTTTTCTATCTTTCCTCCAGGGGCAGTCTGAACATTTTCTCCCTTTATGCCCCTTTCCCATAGTTCCTCCTGTGATCGTGAATTCCCCAACTGAACTGGCTTAGTCTTTCCTTCATAGTTCATGTCTGAGAAAATGGCACATTCCTGCATCAGATTCAGAGTCTTCGAGTTCGAGTTTTGAGATCCACTGTAGTACATGTATGTTTCTTTGCATTGGGCGCCTTCTTACTTGCAGCCAGTGCAGTCTGGAGCTCGGAGTGTTTCCCAGTTGGAGATCTAAGATCTTACTTAATACTTGACTCTTAGATCAGTGGGAACATTTTCCGAATGGCTGCTGCTGAGGCAATGCCTAATCATCCTCTTGTCTTCCACTTTGGGCAGGCGGTGTGTGCAAGTCGCTCCAGTTTGTCTGTTCTCACTTTGGTTTGATTGTATGATGTACATATATCACAAACAATTTCTAATTTGGATTTAAAAAAAAAAAAAAATCTGCAATGACAGCATCGTTGTGCATGATATTAGAGGACAACATTTTTTTTTTTTTTTTGGTCCAGACTTATGGCTAAGCAGGGCCAACCTTTTTTGGAAAGCCAAGCGTATTCACCTTTAGAGGGTTCTCGGAATTATATGTATATAAATATATATACTCTGCCCGCAAGTGGGTTTTTCCACACTTCAAGAGATGCTCTCGAGGGTCAAAGGAGTAAAATATAGTATTAGTATGCCTACTCATACAGTCATAGCAATGTTTCCACCTGCCTTTGCAAAGGGAGTCGCGGGTTCAAATGCAGTGCCCCCCCCCCCCCCCCCGATTGATTTCCCAGTTTCTAAATGACCATTCCATGGTAAGGCTTCACAGTACGGAGATAACGCTGTTTCTGAATGTTCACAGATTGAGAATACAATCATAGTTGTGTACTATTTATGTCAGGTTTACATGTCATGGAACGAGCTGCTCGTCGACGGTGAGTGTTGAGCCTAGAAGAATGTACATGTACACTGTACCTAATAGTGTATATTGTTAGTGTTTTGATGAAGCTATCCCAAATTTCTCTTATGGGCCCATATGGGTCCCTGGCCCTTGCCTACTTACTACATTTGCAGAGCGTATCTCCTTGCTTCAAACATCGGACCATATGAGAGTGTCGACAGTCTAACACGACTGAACCAAGCCTGTATCAGAGATCATCAGTATATCTTAGGCCACAAGATGGTCGTAATTTGCAGGTTCTGATTCAGGGCACCAGCAGAAGAACCCAGGGAAGCCATCGATCATCTCAGCTTGATCGGCGTCTGTCCACGTTGCTCCCATTCCCTCTTTCCTTCAACATTAGTGCATGTAGCTGTGGTAATTGGTAGCCAACAATGAATTGTCATAAAGAGAAGAAACACATGTTGGGCTGAACACAGAGACTGAGAGATGCAGTCTCGGGGATTTCTGATGGCGGTACCCAAACTAGATGTTTGTTTGTTTGTGCTGCTGAGTGTGAGAGAGTTTCGCCGTAAAAAACTCCCTTATCAATTCGATCGCAACTCCAATTGGAGTGTCAGAACGCATCATGACACTCAGACTGAACACCCGGTCTGGTTTTACCAACATTATCTGTGTCTATGCCCCAACACTTACCTCCTCTGACGAAACCAAAGACATTTTCTACGAGGCATTGCAGAGGACTCTCCACAACATCCCTCTCACCGAAGGCCTGCTAATTCTGGGTGACTTTAACGCTCGAGTGGGAGCAGATCACTCCGCATGGCCAAAGTGCATTGGGCACTTCGGCATTGGCAACATCAACGAAAACGGGCAGCGCCTTCTGGAGCTATGCTCCGTAAACTCATTATGTGTTACAAACACGTACTTTGACCTTAAGAGATGCCAAAGAACATCATGGCGCCATCCCAGGTCTGGCCATTGGCATCAATTAGATCTTATTCTCTCAAGGAGGAAGAGTTTGGGCTGTATAAAAATAACTCGTTCCCTCCACAGTGCTGACTGTGACACCGACCATGCACTGGTAGTCAGCAAAATCAAAATTTCGGCCAAGAAAATATACAGATCAAAAGCCCCTTCAATCCCTAAGATCAATGTAACAGCAATCAGAGATGAATCAAATAGAAAGTCATTTGAAAAGTTATTTGCTGAAAGCATGGATAATGTCACCCAATGCGACTCGGTAGATGAAACATGGAACACTCTCAGTTCAAAAATTCATGACTGTGCCATCAAGTCTTTTGGACAGCATAAAGTTTCAAACAACGACTGGGTAGCCCAGAACAGCGAAATTCTCCTACCTCTCATTGAGCAAAAGAAATCTGCTTTCAATGAGTATAACAAAAATTGCAATCAGAGTACAAAAACTAGTTTGAAAAATGCAAAAGCTAAACTTCAGCTGGAGGTAAGACGTTGCGCCAACAAATACTGGACAGACTTGTGTAACAGCATACAAGAGGCAAATGAAAAGGGAGATATGAAAACCGCCTTTAGTCAGATGAAAGTAGCTCTTGGGCCAATCATCACCAAAAGCGCCCCACTTAAGTCTGTAAATGGTGAACCCATCACAGATAAAAATGAACAACTGAATAGGTGGGTAGAGCATTACTCTCTGTTGTATTCAACTGAGAAAAATATTCCACCAGATTTTGAGGAACACCTCCAAAAACTGCCAATAATGGCCGAACTTGACGCTGAACCTTCCTTAGTCGAGCTTTCCAATGCAATCGACCACCTGTCTGCTGGAAAAGCCACAGGAAGTGACAACATTCCTGCAGAAGTATTAAAAGACCTAAAAGGCCCACTATTACCACACCTGTATAATCTGTTACTGCAGTGTTGGAAAGAAGGCGTGATACCACATGATATGAGAGACGCCAAAATTGTCACACTTTACAAGAACAAAGGAGACAAAGGCGACTGCAACAACTATCGAGGCATATCCCTCCTCAGCATTACTGGGAAGGCTTTTGCTCGCGTCATCCACTGCCGCCTTCAACAACTGGCGGAAAAAGTCTTACCAGAAACACAATGTGGCTTTCGAAGCAAACGATCAACTATTGACATGATATTTGCACTTCGGCAAATCCAAGAAAAATGTAAAGAACAAAACAGGCCGCTTATAACATGCTTTGTGGACCTAACAAAGGCTTTCGACACCGTAAGCCGATCTGGCCTGTATGCAGTCCTTAAATCCATAGGCTGTCCACCAACATTGCTAAAACTTATTGCATCCTTCCACACTGACATGAGGGCATGTGTCAACTTTGAGGGCTGCACATCCAATTCATTTGCTGTAAACAGCGGTGTGAAGCAGGGATGTGTTCTTGCTCCTACCTTATTTGGTATATATTTTGCAGCCCTACTCAAGAATGCCTTTGGTCAATGTTCAGGTGGAGTACTTATTAACACCAGAGTGGACGGCTCCATTTTTAATGTTGCCAGACTAAAAGCAAAATCTCGTACAGAGCATATTATGTTACAAGAGCTCCTCTTCGCAGATGATGCTGCAATCGTGGCCCACGATGAAACCACGCTCCAGGCTCTCATCAATAGCCTTGCCAAAGCCTGTGACAAATTCATGCTAAGGATCAGTGTCTCAAAAACTGTAGTTTTGACACAAGGCTTGAGAAACCCCAACCCAATCATGTTGAATGGCTCTCCTCTGGAGCAAGTGGGAAAATTCTGCTACCTAGGCTCAACCATCAGTGGTAGCGCAGACATAACAACTGAAATAAATGCCAGAATAGGAAAGGCGGCCACAGCTTTTGGCAAACTCTCAAAAAGGGTGTGGAACAATAGCAAGCTGACCATCAAAACAAAGGTACTCGTGTACCAAACTTGCGTCCTAAGCACCCTGCTGTATGGCTCAGAGACCTGGACCACCTACTCCAAACATGAAAGATCCCTCAACTCCTTCCACCTGCGCTGCCTAGGCAAAATTCTCAAGATCAAGTGGCAAGACAGGATCTCAAATATCGAAGTTCTGAGCCGAGCCAACATTCCATCAACTCAGGCTCTCCTAGGCAAAAAAAGACTGCGGTGGCTTGGACATCTCCACCGTATGGAAAATGATCGCATCCCCAGACAAATTCTCTACGGGGAACTTGCTACTGGCAACCGACCCAGAGGTAGGCCACATCTGCGATTCAAAGACACTTGCAAGGTCACGATGAAAGCATTCAACATCGACCCCAATGAATGGGAGAACCTTGCAAATGATCGAAGCAGATGGAGACAAAAATTGCGCAGTGGCACGCTCGCAATAGACTTCAAGGCAAAAGAAACATACCTGACAAAACGACAGAGGCGGAATGAAAACACTCGCCAAAGTGAACCCAAAAGACTGACCTGCAATCACTGCCATCGCACTCTCGGGTCAAACATTGGTAGAATAAGCCACGAGAGAAGCTGTCAGTCAAAGTGAAAGTGAATATTCTAGCTGCTAAGACCGTCTGTAAAGACGCTAAAGGCCACATATGAGTGTGAGATTTTCTGTGGGTGGCACAGCTGACCATCTGGATCCAACAAATCTCAATAGAAACGTCTGGGTCAGCGGTCATTTCCCCATGATGAGGCGCATACAGTCATAGCTGCTTCTTTCTATTCCTTTCTCAACGCCATGGTGAACGAATTCCTGAAATGATAGCTCTTCTGTTTTCATCTACGTCTTGACAGTCGCAATCAGACTCAAGATTCAGCCAGAACATTTTTTTTTTTAACCGGAACTTGTCTGGTCTCAGGTACGACACCTTGTTTTCCTTCGTTTCCATGGACTACTGAAATAAGCCAGTTTGGTCATCGAACTACGGACCTAACAAAATATGCTCCGATCTCTCTTTCTCTCCCATACCCCCCCCCCCTTCCATTGTACCCTCTTCCTTATCAGTGAGTTTGTGGTGCGCAGAGGTGTTGAACGGAGTCAACCCAAGAAGGACTTCGGGTAATACACAGAAATAAACGACTCTCGAGATTTACACTGAGCTGGACGGTTTTGAGTTGGTTGTGTATCTGCCTGTTGTGTCTGTCAAGTGCTATAGTGGTGACCCCGACGTGATCTTTAGATCTAGACAGAATATTCCTATTCTTAATCTTTCAACGACGATTCGTCCACGATGTCAATAGAAACAGTAGTACTTAAATTACCAACTTTTTGGACCACTTGTCCTTCAGCGTGGTTCGCTCAAACTGAGGCTCAGTTCGTGCTGCGTGGAATCACAACAGACGAAACGAAGTACTACTATGTAGTAGCAGCACTCGACGCTAACACAGCTTCAAGATCTTTATCAATCATATCCTCACCTCCTCCAACCTGTAAGTACGACACACTTAAATCGTTCCTTACGGACGCTTACGGGTTATCAGAAGCAGAGAAAGCAGACACTTTGCTAAACATTAAAGTACTAGGTGACAGCAAACCGTCAGAAATAATGGACAGAATGCTAGCTCTTTTGGGAGACCACAAGCCATGCTTCCTTTTCCGCCACCTGTTTCTCAGACTGTTACCTGAATCTATTCGTGCTCCACTTGCTAATTCCCCCAATATCACTGACTACCGAGCACTGGCGAAAGAGGCTGATAACCTATTTAACTCTCTGACAACAAACGCGACAATCTGCACTGCGGTTCAACCACCTAAACCAACACCAACCGTAGCACATGATGCAGGTTTGTCTGAGATTGACACGATTTGTTGGTTTCATCGAAAGTTTGGTTCAAATGCCAGGCGATGTTCCAGCCCATGTAAATATTTCAGCAACCTCAAGACTAAAAAGAACCAAGGAAACGGGAGAGCGGGCCAGCAGTAGAAACTTTACTTGCTGGTCCGCCATGTTCGCCCACTACACCATGTACTAAACAAAACCTAGAGACAAAGGTAACTCAACTATTTGTGACCGACGCACAGTCTAAAAGACGCTTCTTGGTGGATACATGCGCACAAGTCTCTGTAATACCAGCAACATGGGCAGAAAGAGCGTCAGGTGCTACAAGAACACCTTTGCAAGCCGCCAACGGAACCTCCATAGCCACCTATGGTTCACGAATCTTACCTTTGCATTTTGGCAACCGGATTTTCAAAGCACGTCTTATATCAGCTGATGTCAAACGACCTCTCTTAGGGGCTGATTTTCTCCGTCAGCACAACCTGTTGGTCGACATTCGAGGACGTCGCTTGATAGAAGCAGAATCTTTTGCTCACATTCACTGCACTGTCAGTTCAGTTTTAGATAACTCGGATCTTGCTCTCATAGAACCCACGAGCAATAAGTTCCGTAAAATCCTCAGTGACTATCCGGAACTGTTACAGCCAACCTTCTCCACTGCTGAAGTCAAGCACGGGGTGAAACATTTTATCCCAACTAAAGACAGGCCAGTCTTCGCTCGTGCACGTCGTCTAGCACCAGACAAGCTGGCCTCTGCAAAGAAGGAATTTTTGGAAATGGAAAAGATGGGTATTGTACAGAAATCCAACAGCCCCTGGGCATCCCCACTACACATGGTACCTAAAAGCAACGGAGACTCACGTCCTTGCGGCGACTACCGCAGACTGAATGATGCCACAGTTCCTGATCGCTATCCGATACCCCATATTCAAGACTTTTCGGCTCGCCTGGCTGGAAAAAAATATTTCTCCAAGATTGACCTTGTGAGGGGATATCATCAGATTCCTGTAACTCCCGAAGATATACCTAAAACAGCTGTTATCACGCCTTTTGGTTTATGGGAATTTTTAAGTATGCCATTTGGCCTTAAAAATGCAGCGCAGACGTTTCAACGGCTCATGGACTCTGTGCTCCAAGATTTAGACAGCGCATTTGTCTACCTTGATGATATTTTAGTGGCTAGCCCCTCAGCCAAGTCTCACGTAGAGGACCTCAATGCAGTTTTCCGGCGACTAAAACACCACGGACTGGTAATCAAGCTTGAAAAATGTCTCTTTGGAGTGGCATCGCTTGATTTTTTGGGACATCGAGTGTCTGCGTCAGGCTCAGCACCAATGTCGTCTCGTATTGAGGCAGTAAAGAAGTTACCACAACCAAGAACTGTAAAGGCACTCCAAGAGTACCTTGGGATAATAAACTTTTATCACCGTTTCATTCCAAACATAGCTTTGATGTTGCGTCCCCTTTATCAAGCTCTGAAAATATCCAAACCACGCCAAGATCTCATTTGGTCCCAGGAAATGAAACAATCCTTCCTTGCCGGTAAACAAGCATTGGCAGATACAACCATGCTGGTACATCCATGTACAGATTGTCCATTAGCTTTGACATGTGACGCATCTGATGTGGCCGTCGGCGCAGTCCTTGAGCAGTACAACCATGGTCGCTGGGAGCCACTTGCCTTTTTTAGTCGCCAGCTACGTAGTCCGGAGATCAAGTACAGTACTTTTGACAGAGAGCTTCTGGGCGCCCATTTGGCAATACGCCATTTTCGTTATATGCTTGAAGGGAGGCAGTTTACCATCTACACAGAACACAAACCTCTAGTCCACGCAATGTCGAAAACATCTGAACTATGGTCAGCCCGTCAGCAAAGGCAACTGACTGCTATCTCAGAATTTACCACCGATATTAAGCACATCTCGGGAAAGAAGAATGTGGTTGCCGATGGCCTTTCTCGCGCTTCCACTTCCACAAACGCGATCTCGTTAGGCATTGACTTTACAGCTATGGCCAAGGTGCAAATTTTGAGTCCAGACATACAAGCGTGCAAAACTGCCATCACAAACATGAAAATTGCTACGACAAAGCTGACTGATGAAGGACCGGAGCTTCTCTGCGACATTTCAACTGGTAGAGCCCGCCCTATCGTTCCTCCAGATTATCGACGCCCGGTGTTCGAGGCTGTCCATAACCTTGCTCACCCAGGAGTTAAGGCTACTGTTAAACTCATTGCAGAGAAATACGTGTGGCATGGCCTCAGCCGCCAAATTAGCGATTGGGTAAAGGAGTGTCACAATTGCCAGGCATCAAAAATTCAGAAACATACCAAGGCGCCCCTTCAGACATATACTGTACCTGACAAAAGATTTTCCCATATCAACATCGATATTGTTGGTCCATTACCCCAGTCATGTGGTTACCGTTACCTCCTAACCATCATTGACCGTAATACACGATGGCCAGAGGCAATTCCTATGACAAACATTACAGCACCAGAATGTGTTCGGGCTCTCCTTGGAGGCTGGATCTCTCGGATCGTGGTTCACAATTCACATCTTCCGTGTGGGCTGAAATTGCGAGACGCCTAGGAGTCAGACTCCATCGGACAACATCATTTCACCCCCAAGCCAGTGGGATGGTGGAAAGGTTTCATCGCACACTCAAATCAGCTTTGAAGGCACGACTAACAGGGAACAATTGGGCAGAAGAGATACCTTGGGTACTCCTCGGACTCAGAACAACTCCAAAGGAGGACCTGGGAACTTCTTCGGCAGAACTTGTCTATGGGGAACCGTTGACTATCCCCGGTGAGTTAATTCCGTCGCAGACTCAGTCTTGGTCTGCATCAGATTTTTTAACAGCTCTCCGAGACAAAAACGGTCTACGTGTACCTAGGCCAGCCATCCACCATAGTAACCCATCTACGCACTTACCACCGCTCTTGTTATCATCCAAATATGTCTACATACGCACAGATACAGTGAAAAGTCCATTACAAAGGCCTTACACCGGTCCTTATAAGGTGCTAACTCCTGGAGATAAAACATTTCTCATAGACAGAGGTGGTCGTGCCGAACGCATCTCAGTAGACCGCCTTAAGCCTGCACGAGTGGACTCATCAAAACCGGTACAACTTCAGCAGCCGGTGCGCAGAGGCCGTCCTCCTGTCTCACAAGAGCCACAACTTAACAAAAGAACTAGAAACAATAATGATCCACCCACAACTGTATTTGACCACAGACAGCTCACTTCCCGTTCAGGACGACCAGTGCGATCACCTAGGCGCTACCAATAACTCTGTGAGATGTCTGTGCTAGGGGGAGATGTGTGGTGCGCAGAGGTGTTGAACGGAGTCAACCCAAGAAGGACTTCGGGTAATACACAGAAATAAACGACTCTCGAGATTTACACTGAGCTGGACGGTTTTGAGTTGGTTGTGTATCTGCCTGTTGTGTCTGTCAAGTGCTATAAGTTCACCCAATTTTTCATTGATCTTTTATCTCCCTGAACCTCGATTCCACCCCCACCCCAACCCCTCTGTTTCATAAATTTCCCAGTCATCTGGTCAGAGAGTGAACCTGTCGTTTGGCTGGTCAAGTGCTTTCACAGGCATGCGCGGCAACAGGTAGCCGACCGCTACCTCCTCTACTCTTCCAGCCTGCCTGTCTTGTCTAGTTGTATAACACTAACTACATGGGATTGTATGCACTCAAATTTTCTTCCGAATTCGAGCTTGGTGCTTCAAGCCCCAATGTCGCGCACTTTTACATCATTCATGGTGTCTTTATGTGAGAGGATGAACGACTTTCTATTTTTAATGTGCTTTCATGGTAACTCTGGTGCGTGAGTAAGGGACGGCCACTCATAGTAGCTTATGGACACTTGGCCGAGTACCATTAATTGGATTATTTCCCTTGTAATAGTAGCGCGGGACCCGTTATTCACATCACGGTGAAAAGCGCGCATTTTGATTGGTCAGTTGGAAATGTTGACCACCGGGCTTCCAACTCTTATATCATGGCTTTAAGTTTCTTACAACTCGCTCATTCGTTGTTATCCACTGACAGAAAGACGGGAACCCGAATTCATTTTTGAGAGTAGACAATACCCTATCGGTACAAAATAGGTACTCATGATAACGTTTGTTATCAATGGAGATACGTCGTATTAATGGACGAAAGTATCCCGCACAAAATTGTCGAATGTTGTTAGTCCTGACACTTTGAAAATTTATATTAAAACTATTACTGGGTTTCTGGTATATAAAGTAGTCAGTTAGAATTTTAGCAGCAAGTTTCTACTTTATAATGGTACCAATTTTGTTGTACTTTGATGCACATATCCTATTGAAATAATTAATAAGAGGGTCTCGGATTTAAAGCAAACTATGAGTTAGACGCATGTCATCCCCGATAAGTCCAACCTGGGTCAAATTTATTCAATTATTGCTGGAGGGGTCGTTAGAGTAATTTCTGCAGTTTACTGGAATACCTAATTGACTTTTGTGTGCACCCTTTTAACCGTACTGTAAATTCGATTGTGTTAGGACCCTAACCAGTTTTATTGTCGGGCTGGACTCCACGTCCGAGCCTTTCACTTGTCCAAACACCGGACTACGTAATAGCTCTCTCGGACGTCCGCGCTGGCTCATAAATAAGATGCGAGTTCGAGTGGTCAAGACACTCCATCAAAGACGCAGAGACAAGAGCCGACAGCACAGTGAACCTAGACCGGCGGCGGCCTGCCGTGGCGCGCCTCGCCCAAAACATGGCCTAGTCCAGTTGCGCCAGTAGCAGAGAAACTTTGGGGTTCTCCTATGCCTTTTTTGTTTGGTAGTGATACCTTTGTTAGGCTTTTGAATAAATAAGATTGCCAGCAGAACCCTGTGTTTGTTAATCCTGTGTATCCTTAAGGGAGTTACTATTGAACCCACGCAGTAACCACATTAGCCACTCGTAGTTCAATCCAACATTTACATTCACCGCCCTGCCTAAGATTTCTTCCTCTCCATCTCCCCCCCCCCCCCTTTTCTCCTTCCTCGACAAAGTGTTGGAAATGTGACATAATTATGCTGTAGTACATGTAAATGAAATAAAACAAACCAGCAACAAATACATTGTACAGTATCGCTTTGTGCACAGCGGATGAGTTGAGCTGACTGCTAAAAGCAACAAGATCAAGTTACAATAAGACAAGTAAGACAAGAGAGAGGACATGATGTACAAAGTGAAAACTCCAGTCATAAACGCTCACGTCACAATGATGTTGTACATCTACGTAGAAATGATGATGGTAAAAGCGCTACATTGTACATTGTAATAAGAAATTGCATCCTTAGAGGCTGGGTGAGAATTGAAAGCTTTACCCACAGGGCAGAAATTTATTTTGTTATAGACATGTATATGTAATTTTTGTAATATTTCTCTTCTGTCTAAGTTTGCTTGGCTTTAGATTCTGACGATAATAAATAGGTCTCTAAGGCTTCCCATTAAATGCTATGAAAACCTAGATTTTAAAAGATACCAGTACTGTTGCTCATATCGTAGCCTGGTTATATAAAAATACATGTATGTACAGGTATAATGCTATGGCAGCACTGGATCTGTTGGATTCACAACCGCAGAATAAGAAAATTCATTATTAATATTTTTGCCTTATTCCAAATCTGGGTCAGAGTAGGAAGGTTCGTAATTTTTCACTGTTATTCTGAGTAATCTGAGCCTGGGTCAGGCGCGACTCACGATAACAGAATGCAGACACATAGGAACTAGCGACCGTAGATTAAGGTTACAATGAGGTGTACAGTGTCTATTTGTGTACATTAAATTAATGTAGACACCTTGAAAACCATTGGGGAGATGAACACCTAAAGAGACGTGGAATCTGCTGGGTGAATTACATGTGTACATCAAGTACATGTGTGTATTTTCATTGCTTTGAGTTTGTGAACTGCCAGGTTATGGATGGTCAAAAGTGAACTACATGTACATACACTAGATACAGTACTAACTATTGTGTAGTGTGTGCAAAAGACAGCAATTTTTTTATTTGTTTGTTTTCCTCATTATCTAAATTTCTTAACTTTCATTCAAACTACAGAGAAAGAAGATACGTTTGGTACACCAAGTACGCTATTCATGTCGTAGTCATTGTATCAAACTTCCTGGGAAAAAGAAGCTCAGACAGATTTAGATTAATTTGTGATTTTGTGAATTACATGAGATTGTATATGTAGAATGACAAAGAAATTTATAATACACATGTACACATACAGACTACATGTATGTAATCGTTTGGACGTACCTGTTAAACATGGAAGTCAATAGAGATAACCGAACAAACCTGGGGGAGATGGAGCACTATGGAAGTACATACATGTATGTAATTCACAGAAAAATGGAGGCGATTACAACTTGTCATGTTTGTGTTGTATGTGATGAGTGCACAGTGCACAGACTGGACAGAGCAGCGGGAGCCGGGAGTGAAACTGAAACACACAAATGTCTGGGACGGCGTTATAACCAAGTTGTATGTTTCAGTACATGGACATGGACACGTATTGTCATTTATATACAGACACAGCACTAACTGGCCTATACATTGTACAGTGCAATCCTAATATCTCGACATCAGTGGGACCGTCTGGCTTGTGTCGAGTAAAGAGAAAGTCGAAATAGCAGATTAGTGGTGGGAGAGAAAAAAAAAGAGGGGGTGGGGGGCAAACATCACCATAATTGGAAGTGACCGGTAAATAACGCAATTATGTCCCCTTTTCTTTTAATTGTCGTCATACTGTCACCTGTTCCTCCAATATCACTGTTGTGCGGGAGCAGTTGCGTGGCAAAGATTTGCCGATAACGGCGAAATGCCGTAGCAATCATATGCACAATGCTTTACTTTTTTCCTTTTAACCTCGACCTGACAGTTTCTTCAGAAGAAGTGATAATACCGATGCACACACAGTAGGGCAGTTAACCAAGAGATTTAGTTCAAGACCCAGTATCAACGGCGCGCGAATGTTTTGTGGGGAAAAAAATACTCAGTCTGTAGTACTCTGTAGGCCTGACTTTGTACTGCCGTGCGCGTATGCATGGCACTCCACACTCGCGTTACTGAAGCCAAGGGTCATCCTCTGTGTCTACACACCTCTTTCCTACCCCCGCCAACACCGCAAAAAGAAATAAGGAGACCTTATATGCGGGGAGTTGCGTGGCCATTTTTGGTAGCTCAGTAGTAGATCTAGTGCACTCGTTTTGCCGCGGTCGGAGAGAAATGTGTCGATATAAGAGGAAAGAATGGCATAACATGTCGAGTTACGGGGAAATATTTATTAGCATTAAAGAAGGAACAGGTTGGGATTTAAAAATTGTGTCGAGTTACCCAGAATGTCGAGAAAAGCCATGTCGAGATAAGTGGATTGGACTGTATTTCTACCTGTCTCATCTGTTCTGTATTTAGTTAAATGTTACTGTTCTAAAATACACACAAACAGTGAAACACACGCAAGCCAGCACATACACAGAGCGCTTTTGCTTATCTTTGTAGACTTTTGTGGAAATTGGAGACATTACAACAACTCTAGTATTTTCCTTGTCCCAGATCTTTGCCATTGTAGTAATTGTCTGGTCTCACAGCCGGTGAAGGTGGGCATGAGAAAGGGTGGGGGGGGGTGTCATGGAGGAGGTCAGGCCTTGCGCACGAATCCCCAGGGCAGTAAGCGATGCCGCTTGAAAATTGGCCTGCAATTGTCTCTTTTGACTGGCATCTTCTTTCGAGTACATGTGTGTACATTGTACAGTGTATTATTTATTATTCATGTACGCAATGCACATGCAGTTACCGTATGTTAGATATCATTTTGGCGGCATCTCCAAGCTTATTTTGTATAGCTGTGCACACTGTGTACACGTACATACAGTAGATGTAATACAGTCCTTTGGATGTGTTTGGTATACAAGTATGTGTGTGTGTCTGTCTGTCTCAAGTGTGGTACATGGACATGTATGTTTGTGTGTCTGTCTGTCTGTCTCAAGTGTGGTACACGGACATGTATGTGTGTGTGTGTCTGTCTGTCTCAAGTGTGGTACATGGACATGTATGTGTGTGTGTGTGTCTGTCTGCCTCGAGTGTGGTACATGGACATGTATGTGTGTGTGTCTGTCTGTCTCAAGTGTGGTACATGGACATGTATGTGTGTGTGTGTCTGTCTGTCTCAAGTGTGGTACATGGACATGTATGTGTGTGTGTGTGTGTCTGTCTGTCTGTCTCAAGTGTGGTACATGGACATGTATGTGTGTGTGTGTCTGTCTGTCTGTCTCAAGTGTGGTACATGGACATGTATGTGTCTGTCTGTCTGAAGTGTGGTACATGGACATGTCTGTCTGTCTGTCTGTCTGTCTCAAGTGTGGTACATGGACATGTATGTGTGTGTGTGTCTGTGTCTCAAGTGTGGTACATGGACATGTATGTGTGTGTGTCTGTCTCAAGTGTGGTACATGGACATGTCTGTCTGTCTGTCTCAAGTGTGGTACATGGACATGTATGTGTGTGTGTCTGTCTGTCTCAAGTGTGGTACATGGACATGTATGTGTGTGTGTCTGTCTGTCTCAAGTGTGGTACATGGACATGTATGTGTGTCTGTCTGTCTGTCTCAAGTGTGGTACATGGACATGTATGTGTGTGTGTCTGTCTGTCTCAAGTGTGGTACATGGACATGTATGTGTGTCTGTCTGTCTGTCTCAAATGTGGTACATGGACATGTATGTGTGTGTGTCTGTCTGTCTCAAGTGTGGTACATGGACATGTATGTGTGTCTGTCCGTCTCAAGTGTGGTACATGGACATGTATGTTTGTGTGTCTGTCTGTCTCAAGTGTGGTACACGGACATGTATGTTTGTTTGTCTGTCTGTCTCAGGTGTGGTACATGGACATGTATACGTGTGTCGGTCTGTCTGTCTGTCTCAAGTGTGGTACATGGACATGTATGATGAGCTTAGAGTTGATTGCTGAGTCACATTTATTGTTGATTTCTTTCTGATACAGAATGTGTGCGGCGGTTCTCAACCTTCACTATTCATGACTGTTTTCTCTCTCTCCCCCCCCCCCCCCACCCACCTCCTTCATCGTTTTTCGCCCCCTCGTTGCCCCTTTTCATGTTTTCGCCGAGCTGGAAACCAAAATCGACCCCCCCCCTCCTTTCCCGGGCGATATCGCCCACATTCTCAACCACTGACTGCTGTAGATCCCATCACACCAGCATCTCTAGCTTTAGGGCCACGGTAAATCAGCAAGTTGAGGTGTCTTCTATATATAAACCTCTGGGTCAGCAAGTTGACCTTTGTTTAGGTAAAAATTACTAAAATTAAAGATCAGCAAATTGTCGTGTGTTTAGATAAAACTCTGGATCAGCAAATTGTCGTGTGTTTAAATAAAACTCTGGATCAGCAAATCGTCGTGTGTTTAGATAAGACTATGGATCAGCAAATTGACGTGTGTTTAGATAAGACTCTGGATCAGCAAATTGTCGTGTGTTTAGATAAGACTCTGGATCAGCAAATTGTCCTGTGTTTAGATAAGATTATATATGTTTAGGTAAAACTAAGCCGTTTAAGTTAACAAGTTGACGTTTGTGTATACCTGCATGTATAAAATTGTCCCCGCATTTTTTTTGCATTGGTTGAGGCCGCAAAATTTCACATTTTCTGCATCGCGGCCGCAAATCCTGCAAAATGTGCAAAAAATGGCCTGCATGACTAGGAGGATCAATAGATCTATTTAAGTTGTACCATTGAAAATAGCCAAGTTCTTTTTTTTTTTTTTATGCCGGTACAACTAAACGCAGTGATTCCCCTTGTTTAGCCCTACCGCTACATTTCCTGACTCACCCGCCCTGAATGCTATTGTATCCCAAGTCTAACTGAACAATGAATGCCTCTGTGACAAGAAAAGAACCCAAACCCAAACTCGTGTTCCAGAACTGCAACATGTGCCAGATTCAGAGATCCTGCAGTCCACCAAGTAAAGGTATCGTGGACCTAGTGCGCTGAGAAATTCTCCGACATTAGCACTTGACATTATTGAGCAGTTTTGGAAGTCCCGTCAGGACCGTAGATATACATGTACTACACATGGTCAGGACACCGTTCCACTGAGTTCCAGCTCTAGCAGGATGTGCTAGCAGTAGGACTCTAGGAGACACAAGTTTTCTACCATCACCTTGGCAGATGCAGAGAGGAACTTCTCTTTGTATAATCTGATCTTCTCCGAGAGGAGGAGGAGTTTAGCTGAAGACACTCTTCGTTGTCTGACATTTTTGTACTACATGTACAACAACTTCTCTGGTAGTGATTTTTTTTTTTTTGCTTAATTAGATAAATATAGAATAGATGTATGAGTGGTTTTGCTGGAAGTGATTTTTTTCTTAAAATTAAATGGGTCGTAGAATAAGATCAGTCACAGTGGTGTTATCTGGTTTGAATTCATGCTGTCTGAAGTTTCATACAGCCTTGAAAACCTGCATGAGTCGAACATAATTATAATTACATGTATGTTGAGGAAATCTTTATTGTTATTTCTGTTCCTGTTTTATTCTGGAAAAACTATGTATGATGAACTGTGAACTTTACTCTATACAAATGTACATGTCATTGAAATATATTTAATTTAGAGGTTTTGTTAAAGAAAAATCAATGCAAATATTTTGCAAAATTGTCATTATTGTCAGGTTGCAAATTTCGCATTTTTGGTTGCAAAATTTTTTTTTGCAATTTTCTGCGGGGACAGATAAAACTATGAGTCAGCAAGTTGATGTGTCTTTAAATAAAAGTACATGTAGGCCTGTAGGTAAGGAAGCGGACGTTTGTTTAGATAAAAATATAGGTTAGCATACACACACACACACACACACTAGTTGTACGAAATGTTGGGAGATTGTTACAAGCATCAAACTCTGCACACAAACACACAAAATGTCACAGCCAAACAAATGACCACCAGCCGCACAGGAGACGAGGACAAATATCGCTTAAAATAGTTGTGCATCAAGAGAATGTTTTATTGAAAGGCAAAAGACCAAAACAAACAAACAAAAATCAACAAATGATGTTAAAGTTTGATCAAACAGACGGGCAATACATGTAATAATGTAGTAGTATTGTAGTAGTAATCCAGATTGTGTGGCGAGAGTGAAAGTGAGAGTGAGACAGTTGCCGGTAGTGACAGCCCTGACGGCCATGAGTTCAAGTCTCAGTCACTACAAGATTGGACAGTCGCTGGGCCAAAACATTGAGATTTGAGACTGGATTGGTGGGAGGACAGAACACGGCGGCATTCTGTGTAGTGAGTGAACACAGAGACACGTAAACACACTCATTGACACACACACACACACGTTATTCTAGATGGCAATACTCGATGGCAATATCTACCTGTAGCTCCTACACACACACACACACACACACACACACAAAAGACAAACAAACTGTGCATCATCAATACTGTATGATTCAAACTGTGCTAAACTTTGCGGTATCTAGTGGACTGGAAATATCGAAGGAGAAAAGTGAAAGTGCGAGTATTTCTACACAATACATCAGATGAGAAAATGTTTTGTAACCAGACTCAACTAGATGGGAAAAAGTCAAAAGTGAGAGAGCAGAGTTACGCCCTTCTAGTGCATACCATACAATCCCCCAACACGTCAATACCCCGTGGACTCTTGTTTAGAATTACCTTATTGGCGGATTTCATACACCAAACCGACGGCGGCACGACGTTGTAGGCCTAACCAGTGAACCCATGTCGGAACGACGTCATTCCTATGAGCAAACTTGAGGTCAGTCCTTGAACCTGTAGACAAAAGACGCAAGTCCTGGCTGGGCTGGTGGATCATTCCCGTCTGTCAGGAGTTCCGGGGGGGGGGGGATTAGCCACCCACTACTCTATAGAATGTGTACTGGGTTTACCGTGCCAGTACTGTAACTGTAACTGTAACTACTCTTAGTCTAAGTCAGACATCGGACAGAGGACGGTGAATTTATCTCATCCAATTAGAACATTATAAAACATAGGAAATTATTGCAAGAAAGTACATGGCGATGGCATCAATTTAATATTTGACCAACTGACCGGGACGGGCGGACAATGCAGAATATGGGCATTTTTATGGGCGTCCAGATCTCTGATGGACACTGGACACTGGTCAAGTTGGGGACATTTTTGGTATACATAAATTTTCTCGACTGTCCAGACGCAAGAGTTGACAATTTATTTTCAACAACCGCCTCCCCACACCCTTTCTCCCAAATTATTTTTTCCCAACTTGAAATGAATGGAACGGGAATGGTAGGAAGGATTCGAACCGCCACTCAAATTGCTAATTTGTGGTCCGTACCAGAGATGAGAATGTTTGGATAATTTCACATTTTTGGTCCTCGCTGTCTCTCATTAAAACAGTCAAGTCAGTAGACATGACATTGTACATGTACTTTTTTGTGTATTGGTGAAGTATGTCTAGATGTCTGTGCTGTAGGTAATGGTCAAGTCAAAAGTTCAGAGAAATTTTCTTTGAGTAGTAATTCCCAAGTTCCCATCCCTACAGCCGCCTCCCCTCCACGTCCATTGTTGTGACGTCAGTAGAGAGGAAGGCAAGCCCAGGTGTGGTGTCTCAGCAAAGATACAAGAAATGATAAGATCAGACACTCCCTTCTTCGGGCCTCTTAAAATACAGTTTACATCCGGTCACGGGCACCGCCCACTCTCGGCGCGCAGATCCAGCGCTTCCTACAATGGATTTGCATAGAAAATAAGACACAATACCGAACGGTTTCTCTTCCAGGGGCAGTTTCACCCTCAAAATATTTTCAAAATATGTAGATTATCTGGTCTGTGATTAATAATGAAATTTTTCCATAAATCAAAGCTAAAAAGGGGCGGGTGACGGAAGGAAAGAGAGAGAGAAACAAATTTTTCCACGAGATGGATCAGGCGTAGATCTAGTCTGTGCCTGCGTCTTCCCCGGCCTCTCTGGCCACAAGTTAGTTTTAGCCTACCGACAGCGCTTGGGTCTGGACTGTTAACTCTGTACTGCCATGCAGCTCTGATGCAATGTTCAGCTGATGTGTTTATCGACGGTGGCGGAATTTTTCGTGAATTTAGAGCAGAAAAAGAAGAGGAGGAAGAAGGAGAAGAAGGAAAATCCAGGGTTAGTCCGTTATTGTTAAAGGAAAGTTCTTAAACGTTTTCAAAACCTTCACAGTCCCCGCTATTGTTGACTTTCTTACTTGCATTCGCTGCTGGGAGACGGGACGAGCGGGTTACGTCATGAACGGAAAAACCAGCCTCGGTCCCATGTTATTCCAAAAATATACCGGTACTAGATCTATCTTCGGTGTGATGGTAAATTAATACAACGATTGTGACATTGCTACCGCATTTGAAAAGGAAAAAGAATAGCCAGAGGTTTCCTACAACGAACTACTTGATATACATAATACATGTAATTATAAAGTAAGAGACATCCAACCAGGTCTAGGGTGAGAGCTGTACACTGAACAAAACTCGGCATATTTTCTCCATTATATTCGCCTTTGTAAAAAAATGCCGTTGTTTACTTCTCTCACACTTTTGCCACAAGGGGGCCCGTGCATGCGAAAACCCCGAGCTGTCTCATCTTATCATTTCTAGTAGCTTTGGTCTCAGTAGCCAAACTGATCAGTCCAATGGGATCAAAGTTCATCATGCCGATACAAGGATAGGTCACGTGATGACCTACCGTCTGCAAGGAGAACAGAATCAGCATGATGAAGCGAAAGGAACGCTGCCTTGAAGGACCAGGGTGCCCCCTCCCCTCCCACCCCCGCCCCATACCCCCGCCCCCCCCCCCTCCACACATGAAACATCTTTTCTCTACAGATCCACGGAAAATTCAGACGTTACTGACCGCTTCTTTCTCATAGTGACCTCAGCCAATCAATTACAACAGGGAGTAGTCTGGTCTTTGACAAGGAGTGGTCTGGACTTTTGACAGGGAGTGGTCTGGACTTTGACGGGGAATGGTCTAGACTTTGACAGGGAATGGTCTAGACTTTTGACGGGGAATGGTCTAGACTTTGACGGGGAATGGTCTAGACTTTGATAGGGAATTGTCTAGACTTTGACGGGGAATGGTCTAGACTTTGACAGGGAATGGTCTAGACTTTGACGGGGAATGGTCTAGACTTTGACGGGGAATGGTCGAAACTTTGACAGGGAATGGTCTAGACTTTGACGGGGAATGGTCTAGAATTTGACAGGGAATGGTCTAGACTTTGACGGGAAATGATCTAGACTTTGACAGGGAATGGTCTAGACTTTGACAGGGAATGGTCTAGACTTTGACGGGGAATGGTCTATACTTTGACGGGGAATGGTCTAGACTTTGACGGGGAATGGTCGAAACTTTGACGAGGAATGATCTAGACTTTGACGGGGAATGGTCTAGACTTTGACAGGGAATGGTCGAAACTTTGACGGGGAATGATCTAGACTTTGACGGGGAATGGTCGAAACTTTGACAGGGAATGATCTAGACTTTGACGGGGAATGATCTAGACTGATGGGGAATGATCTAGACTTTGACGTGGAATGGTCGAAACTTTGACAGGGAATGATCTAGACTTTGACGGGGAATGGTCTAGACTTTGACGGGGAATGGTCTAGACTTTGACGGCAATGCCTGGCCAAAGAGTAGGAAAAAAGTTTTTCTCTCGCCCGAGTTAGACCTGACAGCCATAGATAAATGTTTTACCAGAATATTTGTTTCCTCATTCCACAATATTGTACAGCCTGTAAAACTCCCCTTCCCCTCCCCCCAAGAAACAATTCCCTCCTCTCAGAATGGGCTGTCTGATCTGTCTCTCTGTGTACACTGTTTCAAGTGTAGGGTGACAGGTGACCTTCCTCCCCCCCCCCCCCCCCCAGGGTGACACCAAACATGGGCCAACGTTCTCTACCCGCCCTTTCCCGCAAACCGCCACCACCGCCATCAAGGTTTGGGCTGTTATTAAATCAATGATCACACAAATTGTCTGAACTGCTGGCAGATTCATCCAAATTTTTGATGGCACTGAGCACAAAATGCTAGCGAGTGAACAAACAAAATTGGTTAAAAACAAACAAACAAACTTATTATATATATGCAAAATGCTTTGTGAAAAGGCCATGACAAGGCATAGAAAAAGATCATCAATATTTGTACATAGAAGATTAGACATGTATTATGTATGTATGTATACTTGTACATATTGTATGTTTTTGTATAAAAGTTAAAAGGTTCAGTGTAAAAATTCAGGAAGATTGTATTGTACATTATACACATGCATTAGTTTTGTACACTTTCTCAGCACTTCATAAATTTAATAAATAAATGAATAAATAACAGAAAGAGCATAAGCCACACATGAGTGTAAAGCAAGGGAAGAAACTGAAATAATTTCACATTGATGTCATCATGGCACAGCCCGGCTATCCGTGGACAGTTTGATCAGGAACTCCTGACGGAACTGGAAATGAGGCGAGGAAATGCAAAAAGTAGGCCGACAAAGTCACTGAAACAATCATTCTGTGTTATTCCCCCTGACAGCTTCACTGATCCGAACCCCCAACCGCCGATTCTAGTTCTGTTCTGCAGTTAGTATTAAATGGCTCTGTTTCTTTTGCAAGAAAACCTGTGCGTTTTGCAAAACATACCAAGTCGTCGGCTGTCCACTTTCCAAATAGTACTAAATAGCTGATACGACAGTCAATCTGCAGAGAAGGAACAAAGCTCCAACATGGCGAATGTTGACTGTTCTTACTGGAGATGGATGAAATTTCCTCCTCAGGGGGAAAATTCAAAAGGTCATTTTATACTGAAAAGTTCAGTCTGAAACTTCTTTCAGTGTTCTGTGCCTGGTTCATCAATGCACGCGCCCACGACTCAGAAAGCAATGCACTCTCGACTCACATGTGTTACCTGCAAATGGTACTAGTAACTAAGTCAAGTGAACTTGCGAAAGACGAAGTGGGCTAGTAATTTAAAGTTTTTACACATCATTTTTCATGTTTTCTTTGATTCCACAGCACTGAATGGAATGAATGAATGAATGAATGAATGAATGAATGAATGAATGAATGAATACTTCAACAGAGTTGACACAGTGACCCACCAGTCTTAAGTTCACCCGTGTCATAATGTGACTACTGACAGAACAGATCAAGCTGTGTGTGTGTCATCCTATCAAATCCAATGAAATCCAATTATTTAACATATTTTCAACAGTTTATTTTGTTTTTTAACAATATATTGGATAAATTATTTTCTTATGACAAAAATATGCATTGTCATTTGACAAACATTTCTTGTGTCATTTTGAAAGGAGCGATGAATGACTGATACCAGAGTGATTGAATCACTAAAATGTCTGACTGGGACTGGGACAAACTTCATTTAACTTGTCTGTTTCCTACTTTAAAAAAAAAGTGATGATCACAATGATGACGTCATGCCATTCACTGGTGAAAAACAGCCAAACAACAATTGGTTCTCAAAGTTTTCTGTGGTCATTGTTTGCATATATGGAAAACCTGAAGTTCCTGTCAAGGATTACAACAGGAAGGCTATTTTTGGAAAGGAAGCTCAGGCAAAAAGATGGATAGAACATTTTAACAGCCTCTTGAACAGACCTCCACCAAGCAACCCACCCGACATTCTACCCGCAAGAAATGATTTACCGATCAGTTGCGACCCTCCGACTAAAGCAGAGATTAATGATGCCATAAAGCAGTTAAATCGAGGCAAGGCAGCTGGACCAGATCAGATCCCACCAGAGGCGCTGAAGGCAGATGCTGCTGGGGCTGCAGAGGGTCTGCACTCACTATTCTCGAGGATTTGGATCGGAGGCAAGTTTCCAAAGGACTGGAAGGAAGGACACCTCGTGAAGCTTCCAAAAAAAGGGGACCTCAGCAATTGTAGTAACTACAGAGGAATTACACTTCTCTCCATCCCAGGAAAGGTTTTCAACCGGATTATTCTCAAGCGAATACAGAATGCAACACACCCAAAACTTCGTGAGGAGCAAGCTGGTTTCAGGAGTAATCGATCAACCACCGACCAGATCGCCACGCTGAGAATCATAGTAGAGCAGTCGCTAGAGTGGAACTCCCAACTGATAGTAAACTTCCTTGACTACGAGAAGGCCTTTGATAGCATCGATAGAGAAACACTGTGGAGAATATTGAGACATTATGGAATCCCAGAGAAGATGGTGAACCTTATCAAGAGCATGTACGAGGGGACAAGTTGCAGAGTCGTACACGATGGCGAGCTTACTGACAGCTTTGATATCAAGACTGGTGTTAGGCAGGGTTGTTTGCTGTCCCCATTTCTGTTTGTCCTGGTGATTGATTGGCTTATGAAAGAAACCACCAGTGGAGGAAGAAATGGCATACAATGGACCCCATGGACACAGCTGGACGATCTAGATTTTGCAGATGACTTGGCACTATTGTCGCACACACACGACCAGATGCAAGCAAAGACTACAGCTCTAAACAAAATTTCAGAATCTATTGGATTGAGGATACATCCTGCGAAGTCGAAGGTCCTAAAAATTGTTGCACCCCCAAGCGAACAAGTCAGAGTAGGAGATCAACCACTGGAAGATGTAGAGTCCTTCTGCTATCTTGGTAGTATCATTGACAATAAGGGAGGAACAGAGGCAGAAGTCAAAGCACGAATTGGAAAGGCACAGGCAGCTTTCACGTCCTTAAGCAAGATTTGGAGAACCAAGGATATATCTCTAAAAACAAAGCTGAGGATATTCAACTCGAACGTGAAGTCAGTCCTGTTGTATGGATGTGAGACTTGGAATGCGTCCCAGGCCTGCATAAAGAGAATCCAAGTTTTCATCAACAGATGTTTGAGGAAGCTACTTAAGATCAGATGGACAGACAAGGTCAGCAATGAAATTGTATGGAAAAGAACAAGACAGAGCCCAGTCAGAGAGGAAATTGGTAGGAGGCGATGGAGATGGATCGGCCACACTCTCAGGAGGCCAGGAAACAGCATCACGAAGAAGGTATTGGATTGGAATCCCCAGGGCAAGAGATCAAGAGGAAGGCCGCGCGGAACGTGGAGAAGAGCCAGAGAAAATGATGTGCAACGAAGCGGAAAGACTTGGAATAATGTAAAGAGACTGGCCCATGATAGAGAGGGATGGAAAGTGTTTGTTGGTGGCCTATACCCTGATCCAGGGTGAGAAAGGCAATGATGATGATGATGATTGTTTGCAGGGCCAAAAATACTAAATACATACAATGTATAAAACTTTAAGTCCAAAACATGCCAAGTACAAAATAAAGTATGTAAGCTTTCTTCAAATTCGAATGTACAAAAAGTTATACTTCACATATACATCAAAAAACATAAAACGTAAAACATCACCTTTTCCTCCGAATCTTTTAAATTTTCAAAATTCTATTCTGTACTTTGATGTTACAATTGATTATATAAGCTAGTGTTATATGACTAAGAGCGTCTATGTGTGTGAAACTGAAAGTTTGTATGGATGAGAGTGCGTGTTTTAGTATGAGATTTGGAAAGTGTATGCATGAATTATTGATGCAATGTACAGCGCATTGAGTAATAATTTTATTAGAAATGCGCTATAGAAATTCTATTTATTATTATTATTATTATTATTATCAACATACCTTATGATACATCTATGTTTGCTAAAGTTAGAAACCAGTGCCGTCTATCCAAGCAGAGAATGTCACAGCGGGACACAATGGGAAACTGAGATGGTTGTTGGACAGAGCGAGGGCAGAAGAAAGTGTGTCAAATCTGATAATCTCCGGTTTACAAAAAAGTGCAATCTACGCCACTCAATGCTTGGGGCACTTCGACCTTTGACTCTGTCAGCTGTAGGAACTTAAAGACCATCCATCAGTTTGGTAGCCCGGGGGGGGGGGGGGAGTGTATGAAATGTGTACAAGGAGGGGGCGGGGAGTCAAAACTTTCCAAACTCTCGCGTAGTTCAGTTATAGCCCCTCACCCTGCCCCCCCCTACTTCCGCATAAGTTAGAATTGTCCATGCAGCCCAGTGCCAGTGCCGATGGTGCCCAAACTGGGATTTGCCATACAAACGAACAAATTACGTCAATTTGCAATGCGAGAACAGAAAAAGTTGAAATGGCGAGAAACATTGGAAAAAAATCTGGTAAAAGAAAACTGGCACAAATTGCATAGCAAAGTTAGGGGGCGGGGGGGGGGGGCGGGAGAGGCGTGAAACTAGAACTTAGACGGCAGGTTGTTGTTGTGGCAATTGCTCAGACTAGTCAGACTCAGAACTACATCAGCGTGACGTGTTGGATCACACAATGTGCAGTCCATAAATTAACTTACAACTTCATCCAAACTCAGCCCCCCTCCCCCCCCCCCCTTCTCCTTGCTCCCCATTCCCCACCCCAGGGCTAAGCTGACACAAAGGTACAACTGTATCACCACATGTATGTGTGTGTGTGTGATTGTGAATCAGCATAAAACAAATATTTTTTTGTTCACAAGCGAAAGAATTCAACATTGACATTTTAATTTGTAGTTGTTGATTGCAGGTCAACCTGACCAGTGCACAGTTGTGACCAAATCATCTCCCATCGACCGTTGCAACTCTTGAGGTGAAAGCAACTGACCCAGCTTGAAAATTTGAGGACAAGAAGCACAGCCTGACGGAAGTGAAGACAGTGGGAGCCAAAGCCTTGATAAGACCACATGTACTTAATGAGCGACTTCTCCTCCCTCAGCTGAGTACACGTCATGTACCTGGATGTTAGCTGAGTACACGTCATGTACCTGGATGTTAGCTGAGTACACGTCATGTACCTGGATGTTAGCTGAGTACACGTCATGTACCTGTAGATGTTAGCTGAGTACACGTCATGTACCTGGATGTTAGCTGAGTACACGTCATGTACCTGTAGATGTTAGCTGAGTACACGTCATGTACCTGGATGTTAGCTGAGTACACGTCATGTACCTGTAGATGTTAGCTGAGTACACGTCATGTACCTGTAGATGTTAGCTGAGTACACGTCATGTACCTGTAGATGTTAGCTGAGTACACGTCATGTACCTGGATGTTAGCTGAGTACACGTCATGTACCTGTAGATGTTAGCTGAGTACACGTCATGTACCTGGATGTTAGCTGAGTACACGTCATGTACCTGTAGATGTTAGCTGAGTACACGTCATGTACCTGTAGATGTTAGCTGAGTACACGTCATGTACCTGGATGTTAGCTGAGTACACGTCATGTACCTGGATGTTAGCTGAGTACACGTCATGTACCTGTAGATGTTAGCTGAGTACACGTCATGTACCTGTAGATGTTAGCTGAGTACACGTCATGTACCTGGATGTTAGCTGAGTACACGTCATGTACCTGTAGATGTTAGCTGAGTACACGTCATGTACCTGTAGATGTTAGCTGAGTACACGTCATGTACCTGTAGATGTTAGCTGAGTACACGTCATGTACCTGTAGATGTTAGCTGAGTACACGTCATGTACCTGTAGATGTTAGCTGAGTACACGTCATGTACCTGGATGTTAGCTGAGTACACGTCATGTACCTGGATGTTAGCTGAGTACACGTCATGTACCTGTAGATGTTAGCTGAGTACACGTCATGTACCTGTAGATGTTAGCTGAGTACACGTCATGTACCTGTAGATGTTAGCTGAGTACACGTCATGTACCTGTAGATGTTAGCTGAGTACACGTCATGTACCTGTAGATGTTAGCTGAGTACACGTCATGTACCTGTAGATGTTAGCTGAGTACACGTCATGTACCTGGATGTTAGCTGAGTACACGTCATGTACCTGGATGTTAGCTGAGTACACGTCATGTACCTGTAGATGTTAGCTGAGTACACGTCATGTACCTGTAGATGTTAGCTGAGTACACGTCATGTACCTGTAGATGTTAGCTGAGTACACGTCATGTACCTGTAGATGTTAGCTGAGTACACGTCATGTACCTGTAGATGTTAGCTGAGTACACGTCATGTACCTGTAGATGTTAGCTGAGTACACGTCATGTACCTGGATGTTAGCTGAGTACACGTCATGTACCTGTAGATGTTAGCTGAGTACACGTCATGTACCTGTAGATGTTAGCTGAGTACACGTCATGTACCTGTAGATGTTAGCTGAGTACACGTCATGTACCTGGATGTTAGCTGAGTACACGTCATGTACCTGTAGATGTTAGCTGAGTACACGTCATGTACCTGTAGATGTTAGCTGAGTACACGTCATGTACCTGTAGATGTTAGCTGAGTACACGTCATGTACCTGGATGTTAGCTGAGTACACGTCATGTACCTGTAGATGTTAGCTGAGTACACGTCATGTACCTGTAGATGTTAGCTGAGTACACGTCATGTACCTGTAGATGTTAGCTGAGTACACGTCATGTACCTGTAGATGTTAGCTGAGTACACGTCATGTACCTGTAGATGTTAGCTGAGTACACGTCATGTACCTGGATGTTAGCTGAGTACACGTCATGTACCTGTAGATGTTAGCTGAGTACACGTCATGTACCTGTAGATGTTAGCTGAGTACACGTCATGTACCTGTAGATGTTAGCTGAGTACACGTCATGTACCTGTAGATGTTAGCTGAGTACACGTCATGTACCTGTAGATGTTAGCTGAGTACACGTCATGTACCTGTAGATGTTAGCTGAGTACACGTCATGTACCTGTAGATGTTAGCTGAGTACACGTCATGTACCTGTAGATGTTAGCTGAGTACACGTCATGTACCTGTAGATGTTAGCTGAGTACACGTCATGTACCTGTAGATGTTAGCTGAGTACACGTCATGTACCTGTAGATGTTAGCTGAGTACACGTCATGTACCTGTAGATGTTAGCTGAGTACACGTCATGTACCTGTAGATGTTAGCTGAGTACACGTCATGTACCTGTAGATGTTAGCTGAGTACACGTCATGTACCTGTAGATGTTAGCTGAGTACACGTCATGTACCTGTAGATGTTAGCTGAGTACACGTCATGTACCTGTAGATGTTAGCTGAGTACACGTCATGTACCTGTAGATGTTAGCTGAGTACACGTCATGTACCTGTAGATGTTAGCTGAGTACACGTCATGTACCTGTAGATGTTAGCTGAGTACACGTCATGTACCTGTAGATGTTAGCTGAGTACACGTCATGTACCTGTAGATGTTAGCTGAGTACACGTCATGTACCTGTAGATGTTAGCTGAGTACACGTCATGTACCTGTAGATGTTAGCTGAGTACACGTCATGTACCTGTAGATGTTAGCTGAGTACACGTCATGTACCTGTAGATGTTAGCTGAGTACACGTCATGTACCTGTAGATGTTAGCTGAGTACACGTCATGTACCTGTAGATGTTAGCTGAGTACACGTCATGTACCTGTAGATGTTAGCTGAGTACACGTCATGTACCTGTAGATGTTAGCTGAGTACACGTCATGTACCTGTAGATGTTAGCTGAGTACACGTCATGTACCTGTAGATGTTAGCTGAGTACACGTCATGTACCTGTAGATGTTAGCTGAGTACACGTCATGTACCTGTAGATGTTAGCTGAGTACACGTCATGTACCTGTAGATGTTAGCTGAGTACACGTCATGTACCTGTAGATGTTAGCTGAGTACACGTCATGTACCTGTAGATGTTAGCTGAGTACACGTCATGTACCTGTAGATGTTAGCTGAGTACACGTCATGTACCTGTAGATGTTAGCTGAGTACACGTCATGTACCTGTAGATGTTAGCTGAGTACACGTCATGTACCTGTAGATGTTAGCTGAGTACACGTCATGTACCTGTAGATGTTAGCTGAGTACACGTCATGTACCTGTAGATGTTAGCTGAGTACACGTCATGTACCTGTAGATGTTAGCTGAGTACACGTCATGTACCTGTAGATGTTAGCTGAGTACACGTCATGTACCTGTAGATGTTAGCTGAGTACACGTCATGTACCTGTAGATGTTAGCTGAGTACACGTCATGTACCTGTAGATGTTAGCTGAGTACACGTCATGTACCTGTAGATGTTAGCTGAGTACACGTCATGTACCTGTAGATGTTAGCTGAGTACACGTCATGTACCTGTAGATGTTAGCTGAGTACACGTCATGTACCTGTAGATGTTAGCTGAGTACACGTCATGTACCTGTAGATGTTAGCTGAGTACACGTCATGTACCTGTAGATGTTAGCTGAGTACACGTCATGTACCTGTAGATGTTAGCTGAGTACACGTCATGTACCTGTAGATGTTAGCTGAGTACACGTCATGTACCTGTAGATGTTAGCTGAGTACACGTCATGTACCTGTAGATGTTAGCTGAGTACACGTCATGTACCTGTAGATGTTCACACTTGGCCACAGGCACGCTCTTCACTTCAAATAATAAACAGGTGAGTACACACCACCCCTCCCCCTCCCCCTCCCCCTCCCCAACCCGCCCCAGCAAAAAACACACACACATTATTTTGATAATCATGAAATTTATATCTATTGCTTAATACAACAATTGTTGCCAGGACATTTTGAAATAACTCCACAATTTAGCAAGTCTTACGGAATCCTATCGAGTCCTACTGCCCTACTGAGTTCTATTGAGTCCTGTGTCCTACTGAGTTCTGGAATGTTCTCAAGGACACGCCTACCGGCAATTTCTGGCCCCAGATTGTGTCTAATGATCATGTGGGTACAGCCCTCGCCCCCCCCCCCCGGCTCAGAGTTCTGGTCAGATCCTCCGTCAGTGCTGCATGACGTCACAGCTCGCACACATCTCGTGCAACTTACTCTCTACTCGCTTATCTGAGGTCAGAGGTCATTTGTTTGTCACCTGAGGTTCCCCTGATATCCTCCCAACTGTCATGTGGTGGAGTTGAGAGGGAACGAGCGGAGATGTCACTGTTCTTGGAGCGGTAAATTCTCCATAGATGACATCAAGTCTTACTTTTGGACATTTCATACGTAGATAATACATGTAAAATAATTTTAAAACACACCCCCCCCCCCCCCCCCCCCCAGTCTGGTGTCAAGCATGGAGGCGTCGTCATAAAATAGTTCAAAATTCCACCAAAGTAAAAAAAAACCCACTGACACTCGCCAATTAAAAAAAAAAAGCGCAACAAAACAGCACGTGAGTGACTTGTTCCAAGTAAATAAAACATTTTTTTTTTTTTCGATTTTCAAGTTCCCAAATTTTTGCTCACAAGAACCTGCACGTTTTCCATTGGGGAATTTCTCTGCCTCCACAAAAACTTTATCCAAGGCCACAGAAATAAATGTTTATCCAAAGCTGCCCCCCCCCTCCCCTCGCTAAATGGTCAAACGTGAAAAACAACCTAAGACAGTTACCCCGCCCCCCTCCCCCCTCCTCTGTAAAATAAGTAAAAAAGAAATAGAAAATAGAAAATAGAAAGACGTCGGTGTCGCTGGATAACGGAACAAACCAAATAGTCAAATGTAGAGAGAGTGAAAGATGGATAATTTGAACCATGGACGAGAGAAACGCATTAAGTACAGTGGAGATCACCAAACGCATTAAGTACAGTGGAGATCACCAAACGCATTAAGTACAGTGGAGATCACCAAACGCATTAAGTACAGTGGAGATCACCAAATGCATTAAGTACAGTGGAGATCACCAAACGCATTAAGTACAGTGGAGATCACCAAACGCATTAAGTATAGTGGAGATCATCAAACGCATTAAGTACAGTGGAGATCACCAAACGCATTAAGTACAGTGGAGATCATCAAACGCATTAAGTACAGTGGAGATCATCAAGCGCATTAACTGCAGTGGAGATCATCAAACGCATTAAGTACAGTGGAGATCACCAAACGCATTAAGTACAGTGGAGATCATCAAACGCATTAAGTACAGTGGAGATCATCAAACGCATTAAGTACAGTGGGGATCACCAAACCTACATCATGGAAGAGTAGTGATGTCAACAAAGGTTAAATGTGTGAGTAAGTCAGGCCGGGTGAGGGTTGGTGGGGGGGGGGGGGTAAGTCAGGCCGGGTGAGGGTTGGAGGGGGGGGGGTAAGTCAGGTCGGGTGGGGGGGGGGGGTATCCCAGGGAATGCGACGGTTGATGACGTCACGACTTGAAAATTATGTTTATGTTCACAGACACAAGTCGGCACACACACACACACACACACACACACACGGACCTGGTAATGACCTGCGGTGTGACTGTTAAAACGATCGTCCATCGATTTTTCTAATTCCTGTACAATGTCACGTGTCAGTCAATGCAGCAACAGCTGCTGTCACCATCACCCGGTCACGTGATCACCAGAGAAATTCTGTAGGAAAATGATTGGCTGGGAAAGGACAATCTGCTCAGGTTTGATAACTGAAACTTCAATTTGTGCATTTTCTTCAATGCCCATGGAACAAACAAAAAACAACAAAAACAACTGTTGACCATCCGAGTGACCATTTGTGAGGGCAATCCCAGGGAACATATTAATATATGTGGTGCCTAATGATACGACAACAACAAAAACCAATACGAAAAGAAAAATGTCGGCAAATTCTAATATCCGATTTGTTGAAATATTGACCAAATGGAAATGTAGAAAGTTGGACCAAAAATCTAAAAAAAACTGCTGTGAATGATAGAAAAATAATTATCTATGGCGGAAAGAAACAACAAACAAAAACCCAACAAATGTTGTCAGAAATGGACACGAGCACGATTATTTGGGGCCATAACAATTATTTTGTCAAAACTTTGGACCCGGACTTGTACCGTTACTGGTATGGCCTTGCTACTGTAGAAATGGATGAATTTTTGTGGTCTTTTTTTTTCTCATTAGGAGAAATATTCGTTTTGCTCTTTGACCTTTCTGAAATAATTAGAATCGATTACTTCCTAATGGAGAACTAATTACTGCATACATTTACATGACATTGTAATTACATGTATTTACATCCACAGACTGGCGAATCCAGGCTGTTCTTTGTGTGCGATACTCTGATAGAGATACACAGACAAGATAATACATGTATGTATACTACAGACCCAGACAGACAAACTGGAAATAACATATTACTGTTTTTGATTCAAAATTCATGAGACTAACAGACAGAGTTTGGAGGTTTCCTACAGGAAGAGACACAAATGTACAGACTGGAAGGTGGGTATGGGGGGGGGGGGGGCTGGGGGGGAGGGAAGGAGAGGAACACGCAAACTCTCAACTGTGCACAACTTTCATTCTGTTTTTGTTTTGTTTTTGTACGCCCGTGAGAGATCAATAAAATTTATACCATCAAAGGGAGAAACTCGATTTTTTTGGGGGGGGGGGGGGGGGGGGGGGGGGGGAGGGATATATGAAAGAAAACAAAAATGCACATGGACAATGGAAAAAAATTGTCATTATAGTCCAAAGTAAAAAAAAAAATGAACTCTCGAACTTTTGTGTAGATTTGCCTGTAGGGTGACCGGGCAAGCTGTGGAATATCAGGGCGAGATATGGACTGTGTACAATGAAACTCGGCTTATCTGAACTAGTAATGTCATGTCATGTCAAGATACACATTTGAATTAGGAAGACATTGTAAATATAGGAGGTGGTGAAACACACACACACACACACGCGCATGGACGCACCCCCCCCCCCGCGTACACACAACCACACAACATCAACAGGACCTCTGGGCTACTGATCATTGTGACCACTGCACATCTACCCAGTGTCCACTGCAAGTCTACTTAGTGACCACTGCTCGTCTATCTAGTGACCACTGCTCGTCTACCTAGTGACCACTGCACGTCTACCTAGTGACCACTGCACGTCTACTTAGTGACCACTGCACGTCTACCTAGTGACCACTGCACGTCTACCTAGTGACCACTGCACGTCTACTTAGTGACCACTGCACGTCTACTTAGTGACCACTGCACGTCTACCTAGTGACCACTGCACGTCTACCTAGTGACCACTGCACGTCTACCTAGTGACCACTGCACATCTCCGCTGTGACCATCAGCTTTCAGTCAGTTATTCTCCCGTTTCTCCCCCCACCCCCCTCCTCCTTCTCCTTGACATATGCCATAGACATCCCCCCCCCCCCCCCCATACCGGGCAAAACGTTTTACTTCTCTTTACATCATTCTACATTCTGTGTAACGTTTATGGTAGGGGCTTGCACGGGGAGAGGCAGACAGACTGACAGACAGAGAGACAAAAACAGAGAAAGGCAGAGAGAGAGGGAAAGAGAGGGGGAGAAAGAGAGAAGTAGAGAGAGAGAGAGAGAGAGATGACAAAACTTGCTCATCTTTGACACCGCAGGCAAATGTAAATTTTTAATGTAGGTGATACTGACCGTGACAGGTCTGTGTGTTACATCCAATACAAGACAGTCATTAGATACCGGTACACCTACATACTAGACACATTCGGGATCACAGACATGTTGACATCTTGGACCGAGTCTGACACAAGGACTGGGCAGTTGACCTGCGAGTCCAGGGCAGAGCAGAGGAGGTACAGGGCAGGTATATGGTAGGGCAGATGTAGGGCAGGGCAGGTATATGGTAGGGCAGATGCAGGGCAGGGCAGGTATATGGTAGGGCAGATGCAGGGCAGGGCAGGTATATGGTAGGGCAGATGCAGGGCAGGGCAGGTGTTGGGTAGGGCAGGTATATGGTAGGGCAGGGCAGGGCAGGTGTAGGGAAGGGCTGGACAGGGCAGGTGTAGGGATTTAGCCAGCCAGAGACACTACAGTACTGCTGGTCAAATGGCACTAACTAGAACATGTCAGTTCGAATACTGGACAAATGACACTGTCTAGAACATGTCAGTTGGAATACTGGACAAATGACACTTACTAGAACATGTCAGTTCGAATACTGGACAAATGGTGACACTGATACTACCAAAATCATCAAAATGTGTCGACCTGTCGGTCTCGATCGTCAGTAGATAGTTTTTTTCCATGCCATGACCTTGACCATGAATGTCTGAATGATCATTTGACGTCATATTAATTGCGTAGGTCACGCGGTGTTGGCACTGACAGGTCACGCGGTGTTGGCACTGACAGGTCACGCGGTGTTGGCACTGACAGGTCACGCGGTGTTGGCACTGACAGGTTACGCGTTGTTGACACTGACAGGTCACGCGGTGTTGGCACTGACAGGTCACGCATTAAATCTTGCACAAAAACATCCCACACTGAAGAATAAAGAATTAATGCGCGAACTTGTGAATGACAAGATGAATTATGTGGCCACCTGGCCGTTCTAGCCATGTTTCACATTGTGCTGACATTCAATATCTAAAGAAATGACACGGCAATACGGAAATCTTCACGTGAAAAAAATCTAGAATTCTTTTCTATGTCGTGAAAAAACTGTTGAAATAGAACAGTAAAACTCTCCACAGGTTTTTTGTTTCAAGATCCCCAAATTAATATCGTCTCAGAACTAGATCGTGACTTTTTATGCAATTTCAACCCCAAAATAGAAATCAAAACTGACTTTCGTGGTTGGAAAATGCATGACAACTGACACTCATCTTGATGGTGAAGGATCCCGCCTGGCCATGCTAAGAAAGGACGCCACTATTGTGAATGTCATGAAGTTGAGGTTGACTAACAGATCAATGAAGTCAAATTTTGTCTTGAAAATTCACTGAAATCTTGGGGATTTGAACGTGAAAATTTAAATATCTTGGAAATTGTGTCTGTCTCGTGGCATGTTGATTTTCATCTGTTTGTTCTTGAATATCTGAGCAAAACTGTCAAATTGTGTTACTGTGTTAGTGATGCACGAGTAGATCTAGAGCCTACACGAGCAGTGGAAAGGCTTAAAACATTGCAGAAATCTTTGAAAAAAAAAAAGGTTTAGTGTAGCCTACACGGTTTCCACCCCACACACAAAAATTTCGTGTAGCCTACACTGTTTCCACCCCACACACAAAAATTTCGTGTAGCCTACACTGTTTCCACCCCACACACAAAAATTTAGTGTAGCCCACACTGTTTCCACCTCATACCCAAAAATGTTTTAGTGTAGCCTACACTGCTTCCACCCAACACACACACACACACAATTTAAAGGGGACAAAATTCATGCAGCTTCAATTGATCCGTCCAGCTCCCGCCGGGCGAGATCCAACATTCAGTTCTGAATATATGGACAAAAAATTTCATGGAAGATATTAGTGACGTCACATCGTTGTGAAAATAAATAAAGTCAGTGGAAAACATGGGTGAAATGAACACAGTTTGTGGAAGTCGTAAATACTGGAACTTTTGTACACACACATCAAATTCATCTCATGCCAACACATACATACAAAAATACAAGCAATTCATTAAACAGGCGTTGGCGTGTCACTCGTGACATCCTGGGGGTGGGGGGGGGGGGGTGGGAGGGGGAAAGGAGTACCCAGGACTTGAAACACCAACTGACAGTTGCATCAGTTCATGACGACACTGCATGACGTCGGAATCTCCCTCATTTGTAATTGGTTACGGTACTTCTCCTTATTTTTGTGATCAAAAGTTTCACCATAAATAATTCATCATTTCCTAAAGGTTCCAGAGTGAACAGAAAATATTTCTTTATTTACTCTCACCGACATGGAGATTTTCATTCAAGTTTGAGCATCCAATTGGTCTGGACAGGAGGTGTCAGGGCTGCTGGGAGCGACAAAGTTTGATCAAGATCGTTTGAAAATAATACATAATAATAATAATAAAACTCTTCAATGTCTAAGTGTTATGTCCAGTGTTATGTCCAGTGTTATGTCCAGTGTTATGTCCGGTGTTATGTCCAGTGTTATGTCCAGTGTTATGTCCGGTGTTATGTCCAGTGTTATGTCCAGTGTTATGTCCGGTGTTATGTCCAGTGTTATGTCCAGTGTTATGTCCAGTGTTATGACATCATACAGGTCATAAGAAAACAGAGAAAGCTGCAGAACAGACAGACAAACAGACACACACACACATTCGTTCACTATAATTCAGTGAAGAAAAGGCAGAAGAAAAGTGAATATCAGAATCGAAGCCGGCAATTGAACAAAGAAACGGCTAAAAGGCAAATAGGTTTGAATAGCTGAAATGTTTAAGCTTTAACTAATCTCCATCAGTTACGTCCCTTTTGTCGTGTGACTTTCCTGACCCATCATGGAGGACAACTGTGACTCCAACCCATCATGGAGGACAACTGTGACTCCAACCCATCATGGACGACAACTGTGACTCCAACCATCCACTGGAAGCTTCAAGCAAATAAACACACACTCACACACACACACACACCATGGGCATTGCACGTGGAATGAATGGAGCTTGGAGTAAAAACACATCCACACTGGGCAGTGCCGAGTGCAACACTGTCATTGAGATCATTGAAAGTTTTCCTCGCGAGCTAATTTGCATATTTATTTGTGGGTTGCTGGAATTGACGTGAACTACACGCGATCCGGTCAGTTTACAACTCTTTTCACTTCGTACTTTAAGTAACTTCTCTGTGTACATGACCCAACTTATTTCTCTGTGTACATTACACGACTGTTTCACCTTTGTACATAACTCCGTCATCCGAGTAGGCCCTGAAGGATCGATTGCGGCTGAAGACAAAGTCTGACGCAGATTTTTTCAAGCATTCGCTGGTCGAGTCTGCTCGTGACCAACGGGACGCCGACGTCACAGATTTGCTTTTGAAAGGGTTAATGATGCCGGTCACGTGCCCATTCATGTAGGTCAGAACGTTGGAACCGGAAGAAGATTTCCTGGTACTGGACCTGTCCAGGTCGGAGTTTGACCCACATTCTGATTCATCCCCGCCTTTACTTTTAGGTATGGCTGCACGCGACTGCACGTGACGGTAGAACAAGGTAAAATTGTTGGAGATGACAGGGATGGTCAGCGCCACAAGCAACACGCCACAAACAGAGCATGCCGTACCAACAATGTAACCTATAGGGGTGGTAGGATAAACGTCGCCGTAGCCCACCGTGGTCATGGTGATGATGCTCCACCAAAAACCCATTGGAATTGTAGAGAACATGTCGCCGGCTTCTGTCGTGTTTTTGCGCTCAGCGTAGTAAATCATGGTGGAGAAGATGAGCATGCCGATGAGGAGGAAGATAAACAACATCAGCAACTCTTGTATGCTGGCCTTGATAGCGTAGACCAGAACCTGTCAGATGGAGATCATAGATCAGTTCATACTCCAGTTTGAGCTGGACTTAAGCCTTTTGTTCTACACCTCAACGATTTCAATGTTTTGTTTCATACCTCAATGATTTCAATGTTTGTTCTATATCTCAAAGACTTCAATGTTTTGTTCTATACCTCAAATATTTCAATGGTTTTTTTTTTCTATACCTCAATGACTTCAGTGTTTTGTTCTATACCTCAAAGACTTCAATGTTTTGTTCTAGACCTCATCAATATCAATGTCTTGTTCTATACCCCAAAGACTTCATTGTTTTATTCTACACCTCAAAGGCTCCAGTGTTTTGTTCTATACCTCAACAATTTCAATGTTTTGTTCTATACCCCAAAGACTTCAAATCTTTAGTTCTATACCTCAATGACTTCAGTGTTTTGTTCTATACCTCAAAGACTTCAGTGTTTTGTTCTATACCTCAAAGACTTCAGTGTTTTGTTCTATACCTCAAAGTCTTCAATATTTTGTTCTATACCTCAAAGACTTCATTGTTTTGTTCCATACCTCTACGATTTCAATTTAACTTTGTTCTATACCTCAAAGACTTCAGTGTTTTTTTCTATACCTCAAAGACTTCAGTGTTTTTTTCTATACCTCAAAGACTTCAATGTTTTTTTCTATACCCCAAAGACTTCAGTGTTTTTTTCTATACCTCAAAGACTTCAGTGTTTTTTTCTATACCCCAAAGACTTCAATGTTTTTTTCTATACCTCAAAGACTTCAATGTTTTGTTCTATACCTCAATGACTTCAATGCTTTGTTCTATACCTCAATGACTTCAATGCTTTGTTCCATACCTCAAAGACTTCAATGTTTTGTTCTATACCTCAATGACTTCAATGCTTTGTTCCATACCTCAAAGACTTCAATGTTTTGTTCTATAGCACACTGATTTGTATTTTTTCTTCGTGAATTCACAAGAAATGGCAAAGAGATAACAACAATAATGATAAGTGACGTCATATGTGGCCAAATATTAATTTCTTTCTTTGTTTCTTTCTTTCTTTTCAATGGTACAACTGGGCAGCGTGACCCTGACGTCATCACTATGGAAACAGTCGTAGTTCATTCTACTAAATCTTGACCTTGACCTTGACCATGTGACGACAAAAGTTATGCCTTCTTCTCTATCCGTCGTCTTATTTTGTCAACACCTTCCGTTTTTTTCTAACCCTGTCATGTCACATGACATCCCAGAGTGTCGACTTTACATTTGCACAAAAATACAGTTTACGAACGTCTGTCGTAGGGTATGCCAGTGTTTGATTCAATGCTTGATTCAATGTTTGATTCAATGTTTGATTCAATGCTTGATTCAATGTTTGATTCAGTGTTTGAGTCAATGTTTGATTCAATGTTTGATTCAATGCTTGATTCAATGCTTGATTCAATGTTTGATTCAATGCTTGATTCAATGCTTGATTCAATGTTTGATTCAATGCTTGATTCAATGCTTGATTCAATGTTTGATTCAATATTTGATTCAATGTTTGATTCAATGTTTACCTTCAGGGCTTGATAGTGCTTGACAAGGTGGAAAATCCGGAACATTCGGATGATGCGGAGTATGAACATAATCTCGATTACGAAACGTTCGTTCAAGTAGCAAGCTTGCATGTTGTCTGATTTGGTGAAGATGACCTGCCGGGAAAGACACACACAAATGGAACACTCGATGAGGTACAGACATGGACACTTGACCATCACGTCACAGTCATGTAAGTTACAGACATGGACAATTGACCATCACGTCACAGTCATATAAGTTACAGACATGGACACTTGACCATCACGTCACAGTCATATAAGTTACAGACATGGACACTTGACCATCACCTCACAGTCATATAAGTTACAGACATGGACACCTGACCATCACGTCATAGACATAAAAGTTACAGACATGGACAATTGAGCATCACGTCACATTCATGAAAGTAACAGATATGAGAAAATCTGCCATCTTGGACATTTTTCTCCCTCGAAAGTCCCACAACCGTTTAGACTTTTTTCTCTGTTTAGAAATTAGACCGCATAAAACTAGCTAGAAGTGTTGTATGTGTGTTTTGCGTGTGTGTATGTGTGTGTGTGTGTGTGTGTGTGTGTGTGTGTGAGTGGCGAGGTGATGTCCCCAGAATGGCACCAGGCTGCAGCAGTGAGAGCCAGATTCTGACATGGGCCAATATCGTGACGTTTTTACTTCACATTTGATGTACACTCAGGAGTTGGACAGTCAAAACAATTTGTCATGTATGACAAACACAGAGATAGAAATGAGCATCAGTCGCTGGATGGAAGTGAAAGACGCAACCAAAGGGAGATAATATATAAGACACAGAAAAAAGAAAGCAAGAAAAAACAAAGAAAATACCTGGACGTAAAGAGGTACCAGCGCCAACAAGTCAATGACGTTCATCAAAGAGCGGACAAACTTCAACTTGTCGGGAGCAAAAACAAACCTGGAAAATAAGAAAACGTCGGACAATTTAGAGAAAAGGTCAAGGTCATTTTTACATGAGAGGGAGACAAGAGCCAGATTAAATAGTCTCAGCCAGGTCTAGACACACTTCGTTTTGTTAATACAGAGAAAAGTTACTAAATGAAAATTGGGTGTTGATTCCAAATCCAGTTGATGCCAGACATGAACAGTTGAACATTTTTCAATAAATGATGAAATCTCGGATGGAACTGCGCACAAGAATGGGACTGGGAGTGCTTCACAACAGACAGAAATCGGGAATTTTTTTCCAGTTGAAAATAATCGAGTTTTGAACATGTAACAGAAACATACAATCTTGTATCAACCCAGACATTTTGTGTGTTCAGCACTCGATTTTAATGCGTACATAAATCTTTCACACGAGAGGACGGGTGGGAGTAAGTGGTGGGGAGGAAGTTAAGGCTGGAGACACACGGCGCCCAGAGACGAGCTGTATCGTTCCGACCAGCAATTGGTCAGTAGACGTTCAGTCTCTAGTCAAAGGCAACATTCTTTCACTCCATTACAGTTACACCAACACATCATAACTCAAGCTAGAGTTCTTTCATCACAACGGTTGCCATTTAAAAAAAGTCCGTTTTACATTCAATTCACCGTTGAGACAGCAGCAACAGGACATTGTCTGAGATCTCCACTTGGAGTTTCCTCAGTCGCTACAGAACTGGCAATAATAGGATTCATGCAGAGCAGCGAGTTGTCTCCTTTTCATTTGCACAACTCGACACAGGTCAGAAACAACTCAGTCCAGGTATGTAGAGGTTTGCAGTTTGTACAATTTGTTTTCCAAGTCACCAGGTGAGATACTTTGTCTAGTGGCTGCAGCTCTTCTCCAAGTCCGGGAAAGTAAGGAAGTCAAGCTATCTTTACAGAGGAGTGCCTGGGATTGGTGTCAGACGTGGACAGATCACCAAGGGCGTCCACAGCGACACCTGGTGGTGAAAGGGAAGGGGGATGGAGGGGGGAAACAGTGTACCTGCAGGTTGTTCACAAATGTTGGAAGGCTGAAAATGAAAATCCTTGATGTGACATTTCTCCAGTTGGACTCGCAGTCGCACGTGGTTTGGGGGAATTCTCGATGCCTGATGATTAGCTAATAGCAAAGTTGTGAAATGAAGACAGATTATATGATTTTTGTCCTCTGCTGATTTGCATGGCACAAAAACTGGGGAGATCAGAGAGCATTTTTAACGTGGTTACCAATGCATTGTATTTTTCTCAATGGCAGGAAAAAGAGGAAACAGTATCGCACAGACTGACCTCATCACCTGCTAGGATGTTCCGCATGATGTTTTTTTTGTGCTGCCTGATAAACATTGACGGATATGACGTCACCGCTTACTACACCAACCCAAATTGAGAGATATACAGAAAGTGAACGAGGAAGGGCAGAATGTCTGGTGTTATCTGAGATGAACTTGCCGGGCGCGATGTCCAGCCCTGATCTCCCCAACCTTGAGATTTGCCATGAAAACACCAGCTGTCTGCTCAATTCCATCTCCCATTTAGATTGGCTGTGTCGCAGCCATGAGTACTCGCTGGAACTCATTCCATTGACGATCATCTTGGGGAGAGGGGAGGGGGGTATCTCATTTCTGTGGTCACATACTAAAGTTCACCCCAGATTCACAAATAGCAACACTGTCAAGGGATCTTTCACCTGACTTGTTAGAAAACTCGGGAATAAAATTTGACCATCCCCATCGGGGGCGGTGGGAACAAAAATATGGACGCCGGAGAAAGGTGGTTTTTTTTGTTGTTGTTCTTTATATTTCAGTCTTGTACGCCCTTTGCACTCAAGTTCTAGGTAGCCTGTCATCAACAACTTCTTCACTCTATCGATCAAACTTCTCTTTGAGCATGGGGAAATAAAGAGAGAAAGGAAAAGTGCGGGCCTACCTGAGTATCAACTCCAGAGTGAAGAAAACAGTACAAATGATGTCCAGCGTGTTCAAAGCTTCATGTGACGTAATCACCTAGTGGGAAAATAGTAAACAACGAACGATGATGTCACCTGATATTTTCATTCCCCATACAAATTTGGTTTGGCCTGAGCTCGCCCGACCATCTATTTCTCCATCTTGTGCACCTCAGACAATGTCACCAAGTTATGAAATATTGAGATAAAAACTTTGCCCTATATAGATCTAGATATTCCTGAAGAATAATCATGATGTATGCAACGGATCTATGGCAAAATTAACTGTCTGAACATACCACTGTCCACCACCCACCCACCCATCAGCTCATCCACAGATCCATCCACCATTCACCTAACTATTTACCATGCACCCATCCATCTGCTCATCCACAGATCCATCCACCATTCACTTAACTATTTACCATGCACCCATCCGCCAGCTCATCCACAGATCCATCCACCATTCACCTAACTATTTACCATGCACCCATCCATCAGCTCATCCACAGATCCATCCACCATTCACCTAACTATTTACCATGCACCCATCCATCAGCCCACCCACAGATCCATCCACCATTCACCTAAATATTTACCATGCGCCCATCCATCAGCTCATCCACAGATCCATCTACCATTCACCTAACTATTTACCATGCACCCATCCATCTGCTCATCCACAGATCCATCTACCATTCACCTAACTATTTACCATGCACCCATCCGTCAGCTCATCCACAGACCCATCTACCATTCACCTAACTATTTACCATGCACCCATCCATCAGCCATCCATAGATCCATCTACCATTCACCTAATTATTTACCATGCACACATCCATATTTTCATCCACAGATCCATCTACCATTCACCTAACTATTTACCATGCACCCATCCATCAGCCATCCACAGATCCATCTGCAATTTACCTAACTACATACCATGCACCCATCCATCTGCTCATCCACAGATCCATCTACCATTCATCTAACTATTTACCATGCACCCATCCATCAGCTCATGCACAGATCCATCTACCATTCACCTAACTATTTACCATGCACCCATCCATCAGATCATCCACAGATCCATCTACCATTCACCTAACTATTTATCATGCACCCATCCATAGATCCATCTACCATTCACCTAATTATTTACCATGCACCCATCCACAGATCCATCCACCATTCACCTAATCATTTACCATGCACCCATCCACAGATCCATCTACCATTCACCTAACTATTTACCATGCACCCATCCATCAGCCATCCACAGATCCATCCGCAATTTACCTAACTATTTGCCATGCACCCATCCATCAGCTCATCCACAGATTCATCTACCATTCACCTAACTATTTACCATGCACCCATCCATCTGCTCATCCACAGATCCATCCACTATTCACCTAACTATTTACCATGCACCCATCCATCTGCCATCCACAGATCCATCCACATTTCACCTATTTACCATGCACCCATCCATCTGTCATCCACAGATCCATCCACCATTCACCTAACTATTTATCATCCACCCATCCATCTGCCATCCTCCCATTCAACATCCACTCCTCCACCCATCCATCTACCATTCAACCACAGAACATCCAACCATCAACATCCATCCATCCACTATCTACCCAGCCACCCTTCCAACATCCATCTATCCACCATCTATCCATATATCCCCCACCCATCCACCATCACTCATCCATCTATCCATCATTCACTCATCCATCCACCCACCCATCCATCTACTATCCACCCACCCATCCATCTACCATCCACCGATGAATCCATTATACACGCATCCATGAATATTCCACCATCCATGTAACAACCACCCATCCGTCTACAATCCAGTCATCCAGCTACCATGCACCCATCCATCTACTATCCACCCATCCCCCCCCCCCCCCATCTCTCTGTCCGCTGGTCTTACAGTCTGTGAGAGCAAAACTGCCAGGTTTTATCACATACCGAAACTAAACAATAAAATCGTCAACATCATTCAATAATTCAGCGGCGCAAACAGATGTGTAGGAACATGTGTGTGTGTGTGTGTGTGTGATTTTTTTAATGTGTATGAGTGTGTATGTGTGTGTGTGTATGCACGCGCACACAGTTACAGTTTCAGAAAAGAACAACTTACACGCCCTAACTCGCCCGAATGCTCGCCCTCACATTGTGTTGTCTGGTTGAGAAATTTGGGTCTCAGCTCAGGCAGCGTCTCCAGGCAGAAACCAGCAATTGATGTCACCACAAATAGAAATGACGTCACTCCGTACATCTGAGGAAAAATAGAAGAGCAACGGGGAAAATGGAGTGATGGGTGGGGGGGGGGGCAGATATAAAGATTTCAGCTTGTTGTGTAAGTAGTGGAGGGGGGGGGGCAGATATAGAGATTTCAGCTTGTTGTGTAAGTAGTTGGGGGGGGGGGGGGGGGGGAGCAGATATAGAAATTTCAGCTTGTTGTGTAAGTAGTGGGGGGGGGGGCAGATATAGAGATTTCAGCTTGTTGTGTAAGTAGTGGGGGGGGGGGGGGCAGATATAGAGATTTCAGCTTGTTGTGTAAATAATGGGGGGGGGGGAGCAGATATAGAAATTTCAGCTTGTTGTGTAAGTAGTGGGGGGGGGGGCAGATATAGAGATTTCAGCTTGTTGTGTAAGTAGTGGGGGGGGGGGCAGATATAGAAATTTCAACTTGTTGTGTAAGTAGTGGGGGGGGGGGGCAGATATAGAGATTTCAGCTTGTTGTGTAAGTAGTGGGGGGGGGGGGCAGATATAGAAATTTCAGCTTGTTGTGTAAGTAGTGGGGGGGGGGCCATATAGAAATTTCAGCTTGTTGTGTAAGTAGTGGGGGGGGGGGGGCAGATATAGAGATTTCAGCTTGTTGTGTAAGTAATGGGGGGGGGGGGGAGCAGATATAGAGATTTCAGCTTGTTGTGTAAGTAATGGGGGGGGGGGGCAGATATAGAGATTTCAGCTTGTTGTGTAAGTAGTGGGGGGGGGGGGCAGATATAGAGATTTCAGCTTGTTGTGTAAGTAGTGGGGGGGGGGGCAGATATAGAGATTTCAGCTTGTTGTGTAAGTAGTGGGGGGGGGGGCAGATATAGAGACTTCAGCTTGTTGTGTAAGTAATGGGGGGGGGCAGATATAGAGATTTCAGCTTGTTGTGTAAGTAATGGGGGGGGGGGGCAGATATAGAGATTTCAGCTTGTTGTGTAAGTAGTGGGGGGGGGGCGGCAGATATAGAGATTTCAGCTTGTTGTGTAAGTAGTGGGGGGGGGGGGGGCAGATATAGAGATTTCAGCTTGTTGTGTAAGTAGTGGGGGGGGGGGCAGATATAGAGACTTCAGCTTGTTGTGTAAGTAGTGGGGGGGGGGGCAGATATAGAGACTTCAGCTTCTTGTGTAAGTAGTTATGTTTATTCTCATGGCGACACACACGCTCATACAGAAACATTTTCATGTGAGACATTTCTGTATGGCCAGAACAAAGGAGAAATCCCAGTCGTTATGGTCTCTGTAGCCACCCGATATAGTCTCCATATCCACCCGGTATAGTCTCCATATCCACCCGGTATAGTATCCATATCCACCCGGTATAGTCTCCATATCCACCCGGTATAGTCTCCATATCCACCCGGTATAGTCTCCATATCCACCCGGTATAGTCTCCATATCACCCGGTATAGTCTCCATATCCACCCGCTATAGTCTCCATATCCACCCGCTATAGTCTCCGCATCTACCCGATAGTCCCCATTATATATAATATATCCACCCGATGTTGTCCTCGTGTTCATGTGGATCACATCAGTAAATGTCGCAGATCACACTGTCATAGAAAATTAGAGAATGTGCTAGACATTCGAGGACGCCGCTTGATAGAAGCAGAATCTTTTGCTCACATTCACTGCACTGTCAGTTCAGTTTTAGATAACTCGGATCTTGCTCTCATAGAACCCACGAGCAATAAGTTCCGTAAAATCCTCAGTGACTATCCGGAACTGTTACAGCCAACCTTCTCCACTGCCGAAGTCAAGCACGGGGTGAAACATTTTATCCCAACTAAAGACAGGCCAGTCTTCGCTCGTGCACGTCGTCTAGCACCAGACAAACTGGCCTCTGCAAAGAAGGAATTTTTGGAAATGGAAAAGATGGGTATTGTACAGAAATCCAACAGCCCCTGGGCATCCCCACTACACATGGTACCTAAAAGTAACGGAGACTCACGTCCTTGCGGCGACTACCGCAGACTGAATGATGCCACAGTTCCTGATCGCTATCCGATACCCCATATTCAAGACTTTTCGGCTCGCCTGGCTGGAAAAAAATATTTCTCCAAGATTGACCTTGTGAGGGGATATCATCAGATTCCTGTAACTCCCGAAGATATACCTAAAACAGCTGTTATCACGCCTTTTTGTTTATGGGAATTTTTACGTATGCCATTTGGCCTTAAAAATGCAGCGCAGACGTTTCAACGGCTCATGGACTCTGTGCTCCAAGATTTAGACAGCGCATTTGTCTACCTTAATGATATTTTAGTGGCTAGCTCCTCAGCCAAGTCTCACGCAGAGGACCTCAATGCAGTTTTCCGGCGACTAAAACACCACGGACTGGTAATCAAGCTTGAAAAATGTCTCTTTGGAGTGGCATCGCTTGATTTTTTGGGACATCGGGTGTCTGCGTCAGGCTCAGCACCAATGTCGTCTCGTATTGAGGCAGTAAAGAAGTTACCACAACCAAGAACTGTAAAGGCACTCCAAGAGTACCTTGGGACAATAAACTTTTATCACCGTTTCATTCCAAACATAGCTTTGATGTTGCGTCCCCTTTATCAAGCTCTGAAAATATCCAAACCACGCCAAGATCTCATTTGGTCCCAGGAAATGAAACAATCCTTCCTTGCCGGTAAACAAGCATTGGCAGATACAACCATGCTGGTACATCCATGTACAGATTGTCCATTAGCTTTGACATGTGACGCATCTGATGTGGCCGTCGGCGCAGTCCTTGAGCAGTACAACCATGGTCGATGGGAGCCACTTGCCTTTTTTAGTCGCCAGCTACGTACTCCGGAGATCAAGTACAGTACTTTTGACAGAGAGCTTCTGGGCGCCCATTTGGCAATACGCCATTTTCGTTATATGCTTGAAGGGAGGCAGTTCACCATCTGCACAGACCACAAACCTCTAGTCCACGCAATGTCGAAAACATCTGAACTATGGTCAGCTCGTCAGCAAAGGCAACTGACTGCTATCTCAGAATTTACCACCGATATTAAGCACATCTCGGGAAAGAAGAATGTGGTTGCCGATGGCCTTTCTCGCGCTTCCACTTCCACAAACGCGATCTCGTTAGGCATTGACTTTACAGCTATGGCCAAGGTGCAAATTTTGAGTCCAGACATACAAGCGTGCAAAACTGCCATCACAAACATGAAAATTGCTACGACAAAGCTGACTGATGAAGGACCGGAGCTTCTCTGCGACATTTCAACTGGTAGAGCCCGCCCTATCGTTCCTCCAGATTATCGACGCCCGGTGTTCGAGGCTGTCCATAACCTTGCTCACCCAGGAGTTAAGGCTACTGTTAAACTCATTGCAGAGAAATACGTGTGGCATGGCCTCAGCCGCCAAATTAGCGATTGGGTAAAGGAGTGTCACAATTGCCAGGCATCAAAAATTCAGAAACATACCAAGGCGCCCCTTCAGACATATACTGTACCTGACAAAAGATTTTCCCATATCAACATCGATATTGTTGGTCCATTACCCCAGTCATGTGGTTACCGTTACCTCCTAACCATCATTGACCGTAATACACGATGGCCAGAGGCAATTCCTATGACAAACATTACAGCACCAGAATGTGTTCGGGCTCTCCTTGGAGGCTGGATCTCTCGCTTCGGGGTTCCCGCGGACATATCGTCGGATCGTGGTTCACAATTCACATCTTCCGTGTGGGCTGAAATTGCGAGACGCCTAGGAGTCAGACTCCATCGGACAACATCATTTCACCCCCAAGCCAGTGGGATGGTGGAAAGGTTTCATCGCACACTCAAATCAGCTTTGAAGGCACGACTAACAGGGAACAATTGGGCAGAAGAGATACCTTGGGTACTCCTCGGACTCAGAACAACTCCAAAGGAGGACCTGGGAACTTCTTCGGCAGAACTTGTCTATGGGGAACCGTTGACTATCCCCGGTGAGTTAATTCCGTCGCAGACTCAGTCTTGGTCTGCATCAGATTTTTTAACAGCTCTCCGAGACAAAAACGGTCTACGTGTACCTAGGCCAGCCATCCACCATAGTAACCCATCTACGCACTTACCACCGCTCTTGTTATCATCCAAATATGTCTACATACGCACAGATACAGTGAAAAGTCCATTACAAAGGCCTTACACCGGTCCTTATAAGGTGCTAACTCCTGGAGATAAAACATTTCTCATAGACAGAGGTGGTCGTGCCGAACGCATCTCAGTAGACCGCCTTAAGCCTGCACGAGTGGACTCATCAGAACCGGTACAACTTCAGCAGCCGGTGCGCAGAGGCCGTCCTCCTGTCTCACAAGAGCCACAACTTAACAAAAGAACTAGAAACAATAATGATCCACCCACAACTGTATTTGACCACAGACAGCTCACTTCCCATTCAGGACGACCAGTGCGATCACCTAGGCGCTACCAATAACTCTGTGAGATGTCTGTGCTAGGGGGAGGTGTGTGGTGCGCAGAGGTACGCAGAGGTGTTGAACGGAGTCAACCCAAGAAGGATTTCGGGTGATAAACAGAAATAAACGACTCTCGAGATTTACACTGAGCTGGACGGTTTTGAGTTGGTTGTGTATCTGCCTGTTGTGTCTGTCAAGTGCTATAAGTCTTGTGTAGTACATCACAAATGTTTAATAGATCAGAATAAACACGAATGTCGACACAGTCTCTGAGGTACATTATAGCCATTTCTAGAGGACAAGCGATCCATGTCTGTCTGTCGGTTTGTGCATTATAGATATAGACATCATAAGAGGATTTGTTGTCTCCCTCAGTTGGAGGGACAGAACTATCTCTAGTTTCATTGTGGCACGGATTTTCTCACACACCGGCCAGTGAGGGGGAGGAAAGGGGGGGGGTTGGATGTGTGTGTGTGTGGGTGAGGAATTATTGGCGCAACAATCAGGGTGGATAGTCAGACTGAGGTTTTGCTAGACTGTGTAAGTCAAGGAATGCCAGGATAGAATTTTGTTTATTGATTCCATGCATCATCTATCGGTGTAGGGGGGGGGGGGGGTTCAGCCATCGCCAAAGATGAAACAAAAAAAATTTTAAGAAAGGAAGAAAGATGAATGGATGAGTAGGTGGAGCAGGGAGAAAATGAAGCATCAAGCAGTGGAGTGAGCGAGAGAGAGAGACAGAAAGAGAGACAGAGAAAAAGAGAGGGGGACAGGGAGAGAGACAAAGAGAGAGAGAGAGAGACAAAGAGAGAGATAGACAGAGAGAGACAGAGAGAGAGACAGGGGGAGACAGAGACAGAGAGAGAGAGAGAGAGACAGAAAGAGAGAGAGACGGAGAAAGAGAGAGATGTACAGAGAGAGACAGAAAGAGAGAGAGAGACAGAAACAGAGAGAGACAGAAAGAGAGTCAGAGACAGAGAGAGACAGAAAGAGGGAGAGAGACAGAAAGAGAGAGAAACGGAGAGAGAGACAGAAAGAGAGAAACGGAGAGAGAGAGAGACGGAGAGAGAGACAGAAAGAGAGAGAGAGAGAGGAAGAGAGAGAGGGAGAGAGATAGACACAGAGAGAGAGACAGAAAGAGAGAGAGAGACGGAGAGAGATAGACAGAGAGAGACAGAGAGAGAGAGACAGAAAGAGAGAGTCGGAGAGAGACAGAAAGAGAGAGACAGAAAGAGAGAGAGACGGAGGGAGAAAGAGACAGAGACAGAGAGAGACATAGAGACAGAAAGAGAGAGATAGACAGAGAGAGAGATAGAGAGAGACAGAGAAAGACAGAAAGAGAGAGAGACAGAGAGAGAGATATAGAGACAGAAAGAGAGAGAGAGACACAGAGAGAGACATAGAGAGAGACAGAAAGAGATTGAGAGACACAGAGAGACACAGAGAGAGAGAGAGATAGACATAGAGAGAGACAGAAAGAGATTGAGAGACAGAGAGAGACAGAAAGAGAGAGATAGACACAGAGAGAGAGACAGAAAGAGGGAGATAGACACAGAGAGAGAGACAGAAAGAGATTGAGAGACACAGAGAGAGAGAGAGATAGACAGAGAGAGACAGACACAGAGAGAGACACAGAGAGAGAGATAGACAGAGAGAGAGAGACGCAGAGAGAGATCGACAGAGAGAGACATACAGAAAGAGAGAGATAGACAGAGAGAGAGACAGAAAGAGATTGAGAGACACAGAGAGAGAGAGAGATAGAAGAGAGAGAGAGAGACACAGAGAGAGAGAGAGAGATAGACAGAGAGAGAGACACACAGAGAGAGATCGACAGAGAGAGACATACAGAAAGAGAGAGATAGACAGAGAGAGACATAGAGAGAGAGATAGAGAGAGAAAGAGAGAGATAGACAGAGAGAGACAGAGAGAGAGAGATAGACAGAGAGACGGAGAGAGAGACAGAGAGAGAGAGAACGGAGAGGGAGATAGAGAGAGACAGAAAGCGAGAGAGAGACAGAAAGAGAGAGATAGACAGAGAGAGACAAAGAGAGAGACGGAGAGAGAGAGAGACAGAGACGCCAGACAGAAAAGGACGCGGGACAGACAGACAGATCGGAAGAAAGAGAATGAGGGAGAGACGGACGGGGAGAGAACGAGCAAGAAAATGTGACACTGACAGTGAGTGGTTCCTCTCTCTGTCTCTCTGCCAGCACTTGCATTATGTTTGATCTATCAGTACAACTACAATTTATATTGGCAAAAAAAGTTCGTTTTCTCTCTATCTCAGAACATCCCGTGCAGAAAGAATTTATTCCAGGATTTCACAGATTTTTGATGTGTTTCGACAGTCCGGAGTAGCCAAACCGCATCTCGCCAGCCACATGACATGTGGATCTTTGACCTTCAATATGCGGCTCGTAGAAATAATGGCTGACCTCTTTTTATTTTTTCATCACAGTAAATTACAAAAAGTAAAAATAAGAAAAAAATTCAAGCTGTATTAATCCGATTTTAATTGATGCAGCGTTATGAATGCCAGAATGGCTGCATGCAATATATAAGGCAGAGGTTGATACGTACTGCAGCTTTTGTCCTGGGTGACTATCCGAAGATTGTATTTTTGTCATTCATTTGAGGGCAGATTGGATCATGATCAACTAGTGGAATAATGATGGGCTACAACAACTTAAACCATTCTGACCTCCACATTGATTTGTTTACAGTTGAACATTCTGTAACTTGTCACGAGTTTTGCAATGATTTCCCTCCCTCACTAGGAACACTTTAAAAACCGCATACATGAATAAATTAATGTTGTTGCACGGGTGTATTTCTTAATATGTGGGTACGAGTTTTGTAACAAAATGTGGTTGTCACAATAAAAAAAAACGTGTGTAAATTTCGTGCATATTTTGAGGCTCTCGAACATGTGAAAGTTTGTCCTATCTTTGCGCTTACATTCAGCAAGTTTTGGCCACCATGTAACAGTTGTAGATGTAGCCTGAGATTTTGAATTTTTTTCTTTTTCATCTTGTAGAAACTGATGATCAGATCAAATTCTTAAAACCTAAAAAGATTTCTACAGTCCTAATTTGTGCGCATCAGTAAACTGTGTCTAATGTAATTAGGTGCATTTTAGTGCCGAGAGATTTCTAGTTCTATGAAGATACATGAACTGTTTGTGCCCGGTCAAGATGAACACACATTAATTTTGTCCTGTTTTTTTTTTTTTTTGTTTTAAAAATTCGGTCTGTTTTTCATTTCGTACAAATGTAAAGAAAGACAAAGATGGGCAGACAATTTATTTATCCGAGGATGGAACAAACCTGCCTCCTTCACCCCCCCCCCCCCACTCCCCAAGTCTATAGTATTTTACCATTGCCAGTTTGGATGTTCTCGGGTACTCCAGCACCAGCCAGACCGTCCATTGAATTTTCTGCCATCTTGTAAGAACATTGAAGTCCACGTCAACCGCCTGACTGCGTAAACTGTGGTTGAATGAGTCCAAGATTGCCTGGTTCTCAATGTAAGATCGGTAATGTCGCCAGCAGCAAGCTTTGATCTCCATCTCGTCAATTTGCCAAAAGTCCAGTTCTCTCTTGACCACAGCTCCGCACACTTCTAGTGGCACGTGCAACTCACCTGTCAACAAAATCAACATATTCTGGTGTAGAATTATTCAAATATATCAAGGGTGAGGGGGTCAGGGGGGCAGGGGTCGGGGGTCAGAGGTCAATGGTCAGGGATCAGGGGTCAGGGATCAGATGGAGAAATGCTGATCTGACAATGCCAAGGAACAGACAATCGCCAAAGGAAAAATTTCATACAGAGGTCGTTCACACACACACACATAAACATATCACATACACACACACACATACAAGTTGTGACAGTTATTGACCAGTGTGACCTGGGGAGCGGAAGTAAATGAAGAAAGTGGACAAGAAAAGCTTTGTTAGTTTTAATATGAAATGAAGTGTCAAAACTGAAAACTTTCACGGAGACAAGAAAAATTGACTTGACCCAACAGACTCCACAGGTTTTTGTGTGATGTTTCCATGTCTTGAGTGAAGAAACGATTGAGATTTTACATTGTAACGAGCGGCACGAGTTTCCCAACAGATTTGCCTAGTTAGGGTTAGGGTAACTAGCGGCCTCCCTCCAACAATGAAAACTTTAGCGTAATGTCCAAGAAAAATAAATGGCCAAATTTTCTGAAACACCAGTTAAAAGATGACAAGATCGATCTAGATGGAATCGCGGCAGAATTAAGTCCTATCCAAACAACTTAAAGACGATGGAGCATAAAAAGTATCGATTACAATTTACAAAAGTTGAGTTGTACAACTGAGGCCCAGAACTGCCAGAGAAGCACAGAAACTTGCGATTTTTGCTGAAATTCCTAAAAAATAATACAGTTTGTGATAGATGAACAAAATTTCGAGTAAAATATCCGGTAGCCTGGATGTTTGTGTGACGCTCAGTCAGGACAAGTTTCAAAGTTCAGCCTTTAGCCCCCCTCCCCCTCCCCCTCTCCCTCTCCCTACCTTTTCCATGACACATTTTTATCTCAAGTTCCTGCCCTATCCTGTTTCTGTGTTTGCTGTGTAGGACGTTCAAAACACCGTGTTCACTGAACAAACTGCTCATTGTGCACACTTTGTGTAAGGGTTAGAGAAGAGCACAGACTCCAGCCACGGACACAGTTGTAATCCAGTCACAGGCTGGACACCCCAGGTTTGATCTAGAAATACGCTGTTTTCACTTAAATTCATTCAGAAAATAAAAAACTATAGTTTGCGATGGATGACTGGGGCTGTAACTACCTGTAGATCTAGATATTCCCCCAGAGAGGACAATTTTCAAAGTTGAGCTGGAACATTTTCCAGGCTGAGTTTTACAGTCGAGAATTCCTAGTTTTTCTTGTCCGGGTTTGGTGAAGGAATTGATTTTTCTCCCAGCGTCCATGTTTGATTGTCTGACCTCACTGGCCGGTGCTGCATTAGCAGAGTTAGCACCGTGGATAAACTGTTGTGCTGGGAGATGTTGGATAAAACACATTTTAGTCATCCCGAGGGTGGACTGGACTAATCTACTGGGCATTGCTAAAACATGATGTTGTCTTAGCTACATAAGGTCAGACTATGCTAAACTGTTTCTCTGGTGAGGAAAATTATGCAGATATTAAGTGATTGCTGATTTGGCTGAGGTTCAAACATCTCAACTGTTGGCACCAAGTTACATCACTCATTCCTTGATGCTGAATTAACTGTCTGTGTCACATCACACGAGGAAAAAAAGAGAGAGAGAGAGAGTGAGAGGACGACTGTGCCCCCCCCCTCTCCTTCAGTGACTGCCAAACTCTCTATCAGATGACGAGACAAACCAAAAGACAAGAAAATCTGATTTCTTCAACTTCGTCACTTCCTTGATGGATGAATGGAAGGAAGGTTAGATGGGTGGATCTATGACCTTCAATTTGCGGCTCGTGGAAATAATGGCTGACCTCTTTTTTTTTTTTCATCACAGTAAATTATAAAAAAGAAAAAGTAAGAAAGAAATTCAAGCTGTATTAATCCGATTTTAATTGACGCAGCGTTATGAATGCCAGAATAGCTGCATGCAATATATAAGGCAGAGGCTGATACGTACTGCAGCTTTTGTCCTGGGTGACTATCCGAAGATTGTATTTTTGTCATTCATTTGAGGGCAGATTGGATCATGATCAACTAGTGGAATAATGATGGGCTACAACAACTTAAACCATTCTGACCTCCACATTGATTTGTTTACAGTTGAACATTCTGTAACTTGTCACGAGTTTTGCAGTGATTTCCCTCCCTCACTAGGAACACTTTAAAAACCGCATACATGAATAAATTAATGTTGTTGCACGCGTGTATTTCTTAATATGTGGGTACGAGTTTTGTAACAAAATGTGGTTGTCACAATAAAAAAAAACGTGTGTAAATTTCGTGCATATTTTGAGGCTCTCGAACATGTGAAAGTTTGTCCTATCTTTGCGCTTACATTCAGCAAGTTTTGGCCACCATGTGACAGTTGTAGATGTAGCCTGAGATTTTGAATTTTTTTCTTTTTCATCTTGTAGAAACTGATGATCAGACCAAATTCTTAAAACCTAAAAAGATTTCTACAGTCCTAATTTGTGCGCATCAGTAAACTGTCTAATGTAATTAGGTGCATTTTAGTGCCGATAGATTTCTAGTTCTATGAAAATACATCAATTGTTTGTCCCCGGTCAAGATGAACACACATTAATTGTATGTATGTATGTATGTATGTATGTATGTATGTATGTATGTATGTATGTATAGGGGACAAGGTGGTCTAGAGGCAAGGTGCTCGCCTCTCATGCCAATGGTCCCGGGTTCTAAACCCGGGCAGTGCAGGCATGTTGGAAATGGGATTTTTCTCATATTTTCAAGTCCCTGGTCCTATTGGGGGGTAGGATCGAGTACCTAGTCTTCTCGGATAAGGACGAAAAAATTCGGAGGGCCCGTGTGCACGTTGCGCACGTTAAAGATACCTTGGCAGTTGGAAATCGTAAAGAGCAGGCCGAAAGGCCGCTGCCCGGGCAAAATTGAAAATTGAAATTAATAGATTAAAATGTATCCATATCATCCCCCCCCCCCCCCCCGGTCAGAATTTATTATTCATTATTAAATATATATTGTTATTAATAAATATTCAAATATCATTTGAGTTGTGTGTTGTGTGAACTGATGTGAGTTGTGAACTGCTGTGAATTGTGAACTGTTGTGAGTTGTGAACTGCGCCTAACAGGCTGCGTTACAATTTGCTCTGAGATAGAGAGAGAGAGTGAGCGAGACAAGGAGAGAGAAAGAAGCAGTGTAGTGTATTGAGCGCTTCGCGCGTTTGTAAAGCGCTTTGAGGTCTAGGCATAAAGCGCTATATAAGTGTACTTATTATTATTATTATTATTATATGTGTGTGTGTATGTGTGTGTGTGTGTGTGTGTGTGTGTGTGTGTGTGTGTATGTGTGTACGTACGTACGTACGTATGTATGTATGTACGTACGTATGTATGTATGTATGTATGTATGTATCCTTCAAGTCGTTCATCTGAACTATACATCCGTGGTAGCTGCCCTCGATAACGTAGCCATGGCACGAGAACAGATTGGCCTAGTGACTAAGTTAAAGCTGCTGAAGAATGAAGCCATCCGGAGTGGAAAAATTCGATTGGATTCCAGCAGGAGTTTGAACACGAAACAACAACAAATCCAAAATGGCGACCTGTACAACGAAAGGATATGGTGTGAATTCTTACATCAACACAACGAAAAGACCTGGAATGAGTTCGTAAGTACAGAGACTCGATTTAGACAGTCGCTGAGTACCAAACCCATAAATATTGAACCAAGCTACTCCCACCAAACCCCGTCTGGTGGTTCAGAATCATATCGACATTATGCAGTGTGTTCTACAAGGACGGTGTATATCAAAACACACGGCCTGATGGCCAACGCTTCAGCTTGCCATTCCTGAAGTTTGTGAAAAGAATTTTGTCAAAGTTCCCCGCCCCCATCCCCGAGGAACTTACAGATGCTAGAGACAGCCTAGATAGTGAAGGAGAAAGTCTACATTCCACCGTAAGATACGTCCTGAATTTTGTCAAAGCTAATATTCAGCCATGTTTTTCAAGGGGAAATCCCCTACATACTCAGGCTGACACGGACGAGTCCATTGTCCCGAAGGACGAACTAACGAGGCTATGGCAGTGCAACCAGAAAAAGGCCATTGAAATCATCAACAGCAAGGGCAGAATGCCTGCATCATCGAGATGTTCAATTAACATCGATGACGTTGAACAACACTTTAAAAGACGCTGCCAACGTGCCATTGAGGGACCTCTCACCGCTCCGTGGGAGGAAGATATCACCACCCCTGCACCAGAATGGTTACCATCCACTGACCCATTTACCGATGATGAAGTTCGAACAGCTATAAAAAACTTACCTGCGAACAAGTCACCTGGAGCAGACGGGGTCACATACGACACAGTGAAGCAAAACGTAAACAAACTCACTGCTGTGTTCAGGGCTGTATTTAACATCTGTCTAGCCCACCGTCGCGTCCCGCCTGACTGGAAACACGGGGTAATTACACTCGTGCCCAAGAAGAACGGTAATCCAAACAACATGGAGGACTGGCGACCTATTTCATTGTTACTCACATCATATAAGTTGTTTATGAAACTCATTCAGATGAGACATATGGAATGGATAGTTAACACTCAACGTCTCTCACCCAGTCAAAAAGGCTCTATACCCAGAAATGGCCTACAAGAACATGTTTTTTGTCTGAAAACATCAATTGGCGACTTTCTTCACTCCAGCACCAAACTGTTTGTAGGCTTTGTTGACATTAAGGACGATTTTGACACTATAGACCATGAATTTATGATCAATGAATTACGTGAAGCGGGGTACCCCCAGTCTGTTTATAGACATCACTAGTGATATATATCGGGACTCCACCTTTCAGGTAAAAACAGGAAAGACAATAACAAGACCTATCGAGCGGAAGAAGGGCATTATACAAGGATGTCCGTGGTCAGTCCTTATATTCGAACAGGGAATAGACAAATGGCTTCGGTGGATTGAAAAACCATTCGGCACAGGACACACACCAGCCCCTGTGCAAGGATACGTAGATGATGTCGACTTTGTTGCCACATCAGAAGGTGAACTGCAGTAGATGGCGGAGAAAACCCAGAAGTTTATGGAAGCCAGTGGCATGGAAATAAAACATCGGAAATGTGCTGTCCTACATGGCCAACGGAGTGGTAATAACTGGTATAGGAACTACAGTGAACATCAGGCCGTAATCAAAATACAAGACAAAGAATTGCCTCTGTACGGACGTGACCAGCCGTACACGTATCTGGGTTATGAAGTGAATTTGAGTAACTCCAGCAACAATACACAGCTGAAAACAAATATGGACTGGTTTAAAGAAACCATGAAAAACATAAGTACTTCGCTGCTGCCAACATCGGCCAAACTGGAAGCGGTTAACGTCATATGCATGTCTAGGTTCAACTTTTATCACTCAAACCTTCTTCTAACAGAGCAATATCTCAAGGAAATTGAATCTGAAATAGTCTTTCATGCACGTCAATGGCTGCAGCTCAATACATCTTCTACTAGAGCGTTCTTCTTCACACCAAAGTCATCTGGTGGTCTGGGGTTGTTGAACCCACACATACTGTATTACTCGAAACACCTGTCGTTTTACATGTCCACCCTTAATAATGATGAGGTCTGTGTTCAAACAACAGCAAGGCAGTCACTGTCACGAGTGGAGTGAGTGCAATTAAGGGGATTGCTACAGAGCGGGTGTAGAGTAAGAAGGACTCACGGTAGACAAGTTAAGCGTGCTGTTGTGAGTAGTGGGGGGGGGGGGTCTGAATGAGGCGAAAGCGCTGTATTACTATCACTGCAAGTTAGAAGGTCCTACGGAACGGACCTGTGAATAAGAGCCCATCGGGCGGACATAAGGGGAGCAGTCGAGAAGACTAGTGAGAGAGTCTTTCCAGTGATGACAGGTGTCGAGGACGGGCCGCAGAGCCACCTCGATGAGCACAGGGGATAGGCCAGCATAGGGCCGGAGGCCACACATAGGCCAGAAGTGAGGCTGTCAGTGCAGGACAGTAGAGGGACATAAAGTCGTGGCAGTCAGGCCACGGACAGAGACGTAGATATGAGCGTGAATGTGATAATGCACTATTGCCATGTTGAGGGGAGAATGTACTATTGAAATGATAATGTCTATTGAAATGATAATGTCTATTGAAATGATAATGTGTTATTGCCCTGCTGAGGTGCTAGGGGAATGCTAAGGTGTATAACAATAGGAAGGTGATATTGAGAGACTGCGGTGCCAGTGAATGATTAATGTGCTATTAAGACCCTGAGGGGAGAGGCTGAGGCCGAAGTGCCTTTAGGAGTAACTACCGGATTGTGGATCCGAGGGAGAGTGTGTGTGAGAATAAGGCCGTTGTACGGCAGTTGATTTCAATAATATAATGTATGTAATTGCGCTATTATCTGTATAATTATGTTTAATAAATGTGTGAGTCTGATGGATTGTTCTGTTAAGTGTTAACTTGTTTGTTCGTGATTGTTGTCCTGTCATAACTTATTACATCTCCCAGTCTGGGATTTGTGACATTGGGGGCTCGTCCTATTTACCTGTGGTCATTTTGACATTGTGTATTCGTTATATCTAGTTGTTTTTCTGTTGTGCTAGGAATTCGTGCTGTTGTCCTTGTTCGTGGGATGAATGGAAATTTCATGATGATATGATTTATGTATGTTTATGAATAATAATATGTATTGATGCGTGTATTTTGATGAATATGTATTAATGTGTTCTTAAATTTCTGCAGAGTGTGTGTGGCAGCCTGAGGAGTCAAGCGGCCAGAGCTCCGATTAAGGGGAGGAGTTAAACTCATAAGGCTGAAAGTTAAGTAAAAGTCAAAAATTTTGTACCCTGGATTAAGGACTGTCTTTTCATCTGTCTGTTTCCCTGTTTTTGCTGTTTTTGTTGTCCTTATAGATTATACGGGCGGTGGCGCGGGTTTGCTGTGGTGAGCGTAGTTTATCCTCTTCGGGAGGTGGGCTAATCTAGGAACCGCGTTCATCACAGTGAACAGTTCTATAGGGACCTGTATTTTTGTTTAGATTGTAGCGTCGATATCTTCTCTGTCCCGCAGGAAGACGTATTCTCTTGTCCCTCTTTCTACCTATCTATAGATACGTTCTTTTTTTTCAGACTCTGTTCTTGTTCGTACCGTGTTGTGTAATCGGCGTAGTAGGTTGCATTTTTTTTCCATTATAGTTTTTTTTTTGTAGAAGCTTTGTCCTAGTCTGGTTCGTTGTCCTTGACGTACTTGTGGTCCTTCTACTGTATTTCCTCATTCTTGTCGTTTCTATTTTCTTTTATAATTAATAGTGCTATACATTTTATAAATATAGAATTAGTTGTGCTGTAAAGGTAAATTTCTGAATTGTATTTGAGACAACTGGGTATTGTTATATCTGGTGTGATCTCAGGTCTCTGGTCGTATCGTTAGTGATCATACCGACAGGTTGGTCGTCTTATAATAGATACCATAACCATAAATCTGTGAAATGGCGGAACTCCAACAACTAATGAAGTTGGGTAAGGAACTTGGCCTGGAGGGAGAAGAGCTACGCGGCTGGATTAAAGAACAGCAGGCGGATTTGCGCGACGAGCGTGCTAAGGATAGAGAGCGAGAAAAAGAGGCTCAAGAGCGACAGAGAGAAGAGGAAAGGGAGTTTAAGTTAAAGGAGTTAGAAGCTCAGCAACAGGAGAGACAGGCTAAGGAAAGGGAGCAGGAGATAAGGTTAAAGGAGATAGAAGCCCAAGAGCGGGAGATAGAGGCTAGGGATAAGCAACAGGAGAGAGAGGCGCGAATAAGAATCGCCGAGTTGGAAATCAATAAGAATGCGCCAACAGAAACAGTTGAGCGGCAGGTACACAATAAAGGTGGTGTTCAGATTAAGCTCCCTACGTTCGACGACCGGAAGGACGACATAGACGCCTTCCTTTACAGGTTCGAACTGAACGCACAATTGCAATGGGGGGAAAATAAGGAATTATGGTCCACGTACCTGGCGTCTCTATTGCAGGGGCGAGCGTTAACCTACTTTAAAGAGCTACAGCGCGAAGACGTGCAAGATTACGATAAGCTGAAGGCTTTGCTGCTTCGCCGATTTGCGCGTACCGAGGAATATTTCCGGGAGCAGTTTAGGCGAGCACGTGCGGATACCAGGGAGGACTTTGCTGCCTTCGTCGCGAGACTAACGGAGTATTTCGCGAACTGGGTAGACTTGGCGCATGTGGGCGCGGATTTTGCTAAACTGAAAGACTTAATGATCCGTGACCAGCTGTACGCGTCGTGCCACAAAGATCTGGTGGCTTTCCTGAAAGAGAACGAACCCGCGACGGTGCAGGAGGCGTCTAAGTTGGCGGAAGCATACCGTACGGCACATCCGTCCAAACCAGTCGCCAGGGCGTACGTCCAAGATGCTGGGTACGTCGCCGTTGTCGAGGGGTCGCCGTCAGGACTTGGGGACAGGTCGCGTCAGCATGGTGCCTAAAGCGGGCAAGCCCAGGGGCAGCGTAGGGGCTATCACCAATCACCGGCATATGGATCCGGTAAGTTTGACCGAGCAGGAGGGCTAGGTCGCGGTAATGGCCGGGGGCGATTTGTGACCTTTGCCGATGACCGACGGCATAGGGACTCTAGTTCCGGTCGCGATGGGTCACGGGGACCCAGGCCTAGTGCAGCACAGGGAGCGGAGTGTTGGACTTGCGGACGCGTGGGTCACTTTTCACGCGAGTGTAGGGCCGCGAAGTGTTGGAACTGCGGTAGAGCAGATCACATCAGCGTGAATTGCCCTGCAGATAGGATAGTGGCGAACGTGGACAGTAGCTCCAGTCCATGTTCCCCAAATAAATTTCATCATGCGGCTGCGTGTGTTACATCGGACAACGGAGGCGGACAGTATTCTAAGTGTCCCAGTTGTGAGAAGTTATTATCTTCCGGTGTTTTACCTTGTGGGAGAAAGATCCCCGTTATAAATTCATGTCATACAGGAGGTGGTCTTAGGGTTTATCCGGGGTTTGTTGGGGACGAACCGGTCTCGGTTTTACGAGATACAGGATCTACCGTTGTGGGAGTGCATAGGGACTGCATTCGGGATTCACAGCTTACAGGTGAGACTGTCCCGTGCATCCAATTTTCGGGGGCCATTGAGAAATTACCCATGGCAAGAATAATGATAGATACACCTTTCCTTAGCGGGGAAGTCGAAGCAGTCGTTGGGTGTTTTCCAGGCGCCCAGCTCATCATTGGGAATGTATCACGGGTGGTTTCCCCTTCCGATGAGAACGTGCAAGCATGGTCGCAATCAAAAGGTATTGACTTTTGCGCCGCGGTCGAAACACGTCGACGGGTAGCTGATAAAGATAAGATTAGACCTTTGGCTACGCCAGCGGTCAACCTAGATATCACGCCAGAGCGCTTGGCGAGATTACAAAGGGAGGATCCATCATTAAACCCATGTTTTGGGGAGGCGCGAACGGAGAAAACGAGGAAATATAAAAACGGGTCATCTTCTTTTTTTGTCCAGGGGGGCATTCTGTTCCGTATGTACGTCACAGTGGCTTCCGTTCAAAAGCAGGTCGTCGTGCCACGGTCGTTAATTGCTACAGTATTGCGTCTGGCCCATGATGTTCCATTAGCGGATCATATGGGAAGTGCTAGAACCAAGCAAAGAGTTCTGAAAAATTTTTATTGGCCGTCAGTATACAGAGATGTACGGCTATATTGTAAGACGTGCAGTGCGTGCCAAAAGACGACGCATAAGGGTCGTACACCCCAGGCTCCTCTTCAAAAGATCCCCACGGTTTCGGAACCGTTTAAAAAGGTTTCGATAGACCTTGTTGATTTAAGAGAAAGACTATCTTCAGCGCGCACTATAGCAGAAGAAGCTTCTGGTATCGCTTCGAAAAGAGCAAAAGCCTATAAAGATAGAGGATCCAAACTGAGAATTTTTAAGCCAGGACACAAGGTTCTGTTGTTGCTACCTACGGACCATAATAAGTTATTGATGACATGGAAGGGTCCTTATGTTATTGAGCGAGTTGTTTCGAATGTGGATTACGCTATCCACATTGATGGATCAAGTAAGGTTTTCCATGTTGATATGCTGCAGAGGTTTCATGAGAGACCAGAGTATCTGTATTATCATACTGGTATTAAAGGACATACCTAATGTCGTGTCATTCTTTGACGATATAGCATGTCATACGTCGACATGGTCTGATCATATTCAGACACTAACAGTAATTTTTCAACGATTACGTCATTTTGGGTTAACTGCTAAACCCGCAAAGATGGATTTGGCAGGTCCAGAGATAGTATTCTTAGGACATATTGTGGGTATAGGTGTTCAGAGACCTGAAGAAACAAAAATTGACAAGTTAGTAGGGTTGCAAATCCCTAAAACAAAGAAACAAGTCAGAAGCTTAGTGGGAATTTTAAATTATTACAGAAAGTTCATTCCAAATTTTTCCTCCTTGTCATCTTCTCTTACTGACCTTACTAAGAAGGGACAACCCGATAAGGTCCAGTGGACGTCTGAATGTCAGACAGCATTTGATAATTTGGTGACAGCATTATCATCGTCACCCATTCTGATATTACCCGATTTTCGATCTAATTTTATCCTCAGAACGGATGCGTCGGACTCTGGTGTCGGCGCTTGTCTTCTACAGGAGAAGAACGAATGTCTCCATCCTGTATGTTATGTCAGTAGGAAGTTATTGCAGAGAGAAAGAAAGTATTCTGTGATAGAGCGTGAGTGTCTTGCCATTGTGTGGTCCGTCCAGAAATTGGGACGTTATCTCATGGGACGAGAATTTTGTATCCAGACAGACCACAAGCCACTGACATTTTTGTCGAAGAATCGTTCGTCCAGCCCACGCTTGTCTAGATGGGCATTGGCTTTGCCGCCGTATACCTTCGTTATTCAACCAATTCCAGGAACCAGCAATCATATCGCCGACTACCTTAGTCGAGCCTAGGGGAAGAGTTCAGGAGCTTATACATCGGAGGACAGGAACATTGACAGGATCTGTGTGAATGAGTCGACTTTAAAATATTGACATTATAAATATGATATGAAGAATGGTTGATAGGTTGATTGGTTTTTGATTCTGTATTAAGTATTGTGATTAGTTAGCTATTCATGATGTGACACATATATGCATATTGCAGGCCATATTGATCCCCATATTTTCCCCTGATTTCGGTATTTTATATACTAGGGGAACTGCTAGGTCATTTTTTTTTTTTGTGTACGTATTGCTCACACTCACTCGTTGACAGTCATCTTGATGCGATTTGAAATTAATTGCATTAATTTTTTTGGGGTGGGGGATGATGTCACGAGTGGAGTGAGTGCAATTAAGGGGATTGCTACAGAGCGGGTGTAGAGTAAGAAGGACTCACGGTAGACAAGTTAAGCGTGCTGTTGTGAGTAGTGGGGGGGGGGGGTCTGAATGAGGCGAAAGCGCTGTATTACTATCACTGCAAGTTAGAAGGTCCTACGGAACGGACCTGTGAATAAGAGCCCATCGGGCGGACATAAGGGGAGCAGTCGAGAAGACTAGTGAGAGAGTCTTTCCAGTGATGACAGGTGTCGAGGACGGGCCGCAGAGCCACCTCGATGAGCACAGGGGATAGGCCAGCATAGGGCCGGAGGCCACACATAGGCCAGAAGTGAGGCTGTCAGTGCAGGACAGTAGAGGGACATAAAGTCGTGGCAGTCAGGCCACGGACAGAGACGTAGATATGAGCGTGAATGTGATAATGCACTATTGCCATGTTGAGGGGAGAATGTACTATTGAAATGATAATGTCTATTGAAATGATAATGTCTATTGAAATGATAATGTGTTATTGCCCTGCTGAGGTGCTAGGGGAATGCTAAGGTGTATAACAATAGGAAGGTGATATTGAGAGACTGCGGTGCCAGTGAATGATTAATGTGCTATTAAGACCCTGAGGGGAGAGGCTGAGGCCGAAGTGCCTTTAGGAGTAACTACCGGATTGTGGATCCGAGGGAGAGTGTGTGTGAGAATAAGGCCGTTGTACGGCAGTTGATTTCAATAATATAATGTATGTAATTGCGCTATTATCTGTATAATTATGTTTAATAAATGTGTGAGTCTGATGGATTGTTCTGTTAAGTGTTAACTTGTTTGTTTGTGATTGTTGTCCTGTCATAACTTATTACATCTCCCAGTCTGGGATTTGTGACAGTCACTATCATTACATCTTGGTAAAAGAAAGGCAACCACTACTGTCGACGACGACCAGTCAGCCTTTGCTGGATACGCTCTTGATTCCAATGGAAACATCAGAAAAAAATCAAAAGTTAACTGGCCAAAGTCTCAATGGATACATCTACACGAAATGAGCAAAAGAGAAAACTTACGTCTTCGGAAGCGAGGCGACAAATATGTCTTCGAAATACAAATCGACGAAGACATAACACACAGCTTCGAATGTCCCAAACTTTCTATTCGGTATACAAACAGCAGAAACTAAAGGAACTTGAAGAAGATTTAAAAAACAAACAGTCTCAAGGCCGCATATTAAGAGAGGCAGGAAATATTGACCACCGAGCTTCAGCTGCGTACATCACTAACATCAACCTGCGTGATGACATTCGATCCTTCACCGCAAGAGGACGTCTGCAGCTTCTTCAGTGTGAGAGCCTGATGCACCTTTACTACCCAACGATTCACACCAAGAGGTGCAAAATCTGCAACCACCCAACAGAAACTGTCTCTCATATACTCAACGGATGTACCAAGTTCCGAAAAATTTATCAAAACAGACACAACAGACTAGTCAACATCATTTGTGAGAAAGTAAAATCTAAAAATAAGGAATGTAGAATATTAAAGGACACCAATGTGGTACCAGCAATGTTTGAAATTAGCGAAATCAACTTTCTAAGCAGAAATACAAGACCTGACATTACCATTATTGATAAGGAAAACAGGAAGGTCACTATCATTGAGGTTGCAGTGCCTTTCGACGCGCACATACAAAAATGCTATGAAGAAAAATTCAATAAGTATTATCCGCTGTCCCTAGAAATTAACAACCTTAACTTTCATACTTATATAATTATTTTAATCGTTGGAAGCCTGGGGAATGTCCATCAAAGATTTAAAAGTGGTTTAATGAAGGTGAATGTTAACAAATATGAGGCAATGTTTCTTGCTAAGTATTGTAGCCTAAGTGCCATAATTGGATCTTATAAAATCTAGCGATTAAGGTGTAAAGTATACAACATGCAGCAGCTAGAATGATGTCCTAGGACAGCTGTTCTGTACATGGCACAATTTCCTTGCAGACATAGTGTATAACATATTATGTCAGTACAATATGAATTGTATTCTTTGGAAATAAAGATTTTTGATATGTATGTATGTATGTATGTATGTATGTATGTATGTATGTATGTATGTATGTATGTATATGTGTGTGTGTGTGTGTGTGTGTGTGTGCGCGCGCGCGTATGCGTGTATGTATGTATGTATGTATGTACCACCACCGGATTGGCTGCCTCACACCGACTTATTTACAGTCGACGAAGTGACGTCAGCGATAAAAACATTACCAACACGGAAATCCCCCGGCGCTGATGGCGTCACGTACGACACAATTAAGAAAAAAGTAAACAAACTTGCCCCTATCTTTACAGTGATCTTCAACATTTGCTTGACCCACCAGCGCGTACCACCTGATTGGAAACACGGCATCATCACAATGATACCAAAGAGAAACGAAGATGTCAACAACATTGAAGACTGGAGACCCATCTCCCTTCTGCCTTCTTCTTATAAACTGTTTATGAAACTCATACAGTCGCGGACGATGCCGTGGATCGCCTCTACTCAGCGCCTGTCACCGAGACAAAAGGGATCGCTGCCACGTAATGGTCTCCAGGAACACGTTTTCTGTTTAAAGACAGCCATAAGTGACTTCTTACATTGTACCTCCAAAATATGCCTATGTTTTGTTGACATCAAAGACGCTTTTGGAAGTATCGACCACCAGACTATGTTCAATGAACTTAAACGATATGGCTACCCTGACTTATATATTAATATAACTAAAGACATCTATAGTGAGTCTAGTTTTCAGGTTAAAACTGGCAAAGGGGTCACAGACAAAATTGTTCGGGAAAAGGGGATAATCCAAGGTTGCCCATGGTCTGTAACACTATTTTGAACAGGGGATTGACTGTTAGTTAAGATGGGTTGAACAAAGTTTCCCACCATATCAAGTACCTAACCCTATTCAAGGCTATGTTGATGATGTAAGTCTTTTAAGTGCAAACATCAACGATATGAATATAATGACAAATAAGACCAGTACCTTTTTGAACACCACCGGTATGGATGTAAAGCCACGAAAGTGTGCCGCTACATTTGGACAGCGCACGGGAAATAACTGGGCAAACAGCAAAACAAATGTTGATGTTAAAGTGCAAGATCAGAGCATTCCTGTTTTGACAAAAGAAAACAGCTATAAATATTTGGGTCATGACATTAATATCCAAAACACCAGTGGGATTTCCCAGGTATGCTCGGTGATAGCCGAATTCAAAACAAACATAACAAAAATCAGTCTTGCCCCATTGCCATCATCTGCTAAACTTCAGCTATTGAGCCCCATGTGTATTAGCCCTGTGCTATTCTACTTTTCTAATTTAATCTTTACTGAAAAACACCTAAAGGAGATCGAAGATGAAATTGTAAACAATGTCAGAACATGGCTGGGTCTAAATGAATCTACATCTAGAAATTTCTTTTTCAGTCCACGAACCCAATGGGGTCTCGGAGTTCCTAATCATGCCATTTTATACCACGCTAAACACCTTGCCTTTCACCTAGAAATGTTGAATAATGATGATGTTTTAGTCAAAAATGCTGCGACCCAGTCACTTGATTTGCATATGACTAAAAGAAAAGTGTCAAAAGTAGAGAGTGATGGAGAAAATATAAATTTTGCAGGATATGAACTAAAAGAAAATGGTCAACTTAATAAGAAAAGCAAGGTCAACTGGTCAAAATCAAATTGGGTCAACCTCCAGGAGGTGTGTGCCAGAGAAAAAATTGAACTACAGGAATCTAACAATATCTTTAAATACAATGTCGAGGTTGATGATGATGTTCATTTTTCTTTTCATGATCATGTGAAATTTCAAAAATGTTATAAAAATGTGAAACTAAATAATGTTGTTGAAGAACTGAAAAGTTTGAAATCACAATGAAGAATAATTAGAGAAAATGGGAACAACATTGATTACACTGTATCTTGTAACTTTTTAACCAACCACAAAATAAGTGATAAAATACGAACGTTTTGTGTGAAAGGGAGGATGCAAGTGCTTGAATGTGAGAGTCTTTTGCACACATACTATCCAAACAGTTATTCAAAAACATGTAAACTTTGTAATTTCTATGCTGAGACAGTATCCCATGTTTTTAATGGATGTAAAAAACTGAAGCCGCTTTACCAGCAAAGACACAACAAAGTTGTCAATAAGATCTTTGAGAAAGTAAGTGATGTGTACAAAAGGAACACGCATGTCTCACTGAAAAAAGACACACCTTTAAGGCCAGCTTATTTTTATAACACTGTAACAGGGTCACAGATTGGCAAGGTAGAAATAGCGTGGGAAGATAGTTGACGGCGGGGAGACAGAGTTATTGTAGGCCAGAGGGGGAAAGTACGGGATGCAACGGAAAGCGTTGACACCCGAAAAGGGTAGTGTTTACTTGACCGCCGTACTTGACGATCAGATCACCTGGGAATTGCTTGCGGGGTAGAGATGCTTCAATAGTATTTGACGTGGAGTCGACGGGGGTGGCTATTAGGATAACTAATGTACACTCGGTGAGCGTCTTGGGACGCTACCAGACTGGGTATAAATCCCCGAACGCTCCTTCCAACTTCAGACCGCTGAGAGCACTCACCAGCTTCGTGCCGAAGAGGAGACCACAACTGCAACTGCAACTTTGTACTAGTCTTGTGAGTGGGGAAGGTCAGGGAACCCGCAAACATCCTTTGTCAGGGCGTGGTATCTTTGGTATCTTGTCGGCATTTGAGCTGTTGCTGAGTGGTAAGTTAATTGTCCGATGCATGTGTATTTTACTTAATGTTCATAATTGTAGAACCTAAATCTAGTGGGTTTACTTTGGTATAACTACTGCCTCTGAGAGAGTCACGGAAACGCCGTTACATATATGTTACGAAACCTTATAGGATGGGGTCTGTTAGAGAGAGCGTTATTCTTCGTGGGGAACGTGTAAATATCATTAAAACTGTATTGATCGTTTATTCTATTGCCTGTATGGGAGCCTATGGAGTATGGGAGCTGCAGCCTGACTGATAACAGTGTCAGCGGTTAAAAGTATTAATGGTGAATATCCGTCATGGAGTAAGTATGGAAGTCATGCCTTCCAGCAGTAGATTAGGAAGTTGCGATTGTTTTTCTACAGAGGAGGAAGAACAACACCTTCTTGGCTTCTCAACTTCTTGTCCTTTGATTAACGACATCGTGGCTTCTTGGTTTCTCGGCCTATTGGTACCTGCCGATACCTGTTGATCTAACTGCGCAGTCAAGCCAGAGTAGAGAGGAAGAACCAGTGCCCAGATAGCGCCATACACCCCTAAAGGAGAGGTTTCCTTAAGCTGAATGTACCCGTGTGTTTTATAAAATGTGCTAGAAATTGAATATTACGGAGCCTTTTAATTATCATGTCCTGATTTGCATCAACTTCATTCCATCGAAATTCATATGAAATTGTATGACCTATGTTCCTATTATTATTGAATGAATTAATAATTATTGTATATATATAAGCAATACAGATATCGTTTTTATAACTTATAGAAGAGAGATAGTCGATTATTGAGTGTGTTTGTGCCGTGCCCATCACGGCTGGTGTCAGAAGAAAGTTAGTGAGGGAAAGTGGAAACATCACAATGGTGTCAGAAGTGGGATCCTGCTAGTAAATAACATTTAATTTTGATCTTGGTTTGTGTCAAGAGGCTATTGTGTGATTGTGCGGACAGGTCATCTGCCCTGAGGCGAGTGAGAGAGATTGACATTTACTACCTGCTACATGCTCTGATTTTACCTGTGCATTGACTGTTCAATTTTATCTTTTGTCACAGAGAAAATTGTTGTTTGCTATTGCAGGAATATTGTTGTTAACTTCACAGTTACGATCCACGCTTTATTGTTAGCTTTGTTACAGGTCAATTGCTGATGGACTATCTGGGCGCACTGAAGCTTGCCAGACAAGAAGGCATTAGTGATGAGGAATTCAAAATTAGGTGGGACGAAGAGAAAGCCCAAAGGGAGCGCGACCGAGAACAAAGGGCTTTCGAACGAGAAGAAAAGGAGCGCGAACGAGAAGAAAAGGAGCGCGAACGAGAAGAAAAGAAGAAGGAAAGACAATTTGAAAGGGAGAGAATGGAATACGAACGGGAACTAGCCAAAAACGGGTGTCACAATGGTAAAGGGAATGGAAAATCTGCTGCCCCGAAGGTACCCAAAATTGCCATTTTTGATGACTCGCGCGAGGATCTCGACTCTTATTTGAAAAGATTTGAAAGACTCGCGCAGGCAAATGATTGGGAAGAAGACACCTGGGCAGACATGTTAGGGGCATTGTTAACTGGCAGGGCGTTAGATGTTTATTCCGGTCTCAGCGATGAAGACAGTAGGGATTACGAGAAGGTAAAGAAGGTGTTGTTCAAGAAGTATCATCTCACGGCAGAGGGTTATAGGCGTAAGTTTAGGGAGAGTCGTCTAGATAGGGACGAAACTTATACGCAGCTGTCCGTGAGATTGCAGAGATATTTTGAGAGGTGGGTAGACCTCTCAGAGGCAGAGAGAACTATGGAAGGTATTACGGATCTGTTAGTCAGGGAGCAGATGTTGAACATTGTCGACTGTAATCTTTCCATATATTTGAAAGAGAGAGACCCTAAGTCCGTGCATGAGTTAGTTGAGATGGCGGACTTGTATAGTGAGGCTCATCAGTCGAAGCGAGGGCTGGAGCAACAGCAGAAGTCAGGTAAGAGGGTTGAGGAGAGCAGAAGTAAGGGTTTAGGAGTGAGTAAACCGGTATGCTTCAACTGTGGCTCTCCCAATCACCTGGGTAGGCAGTGTGACAAGGGCAGGACGAAGAAGGGTGCTGCTGCCACTGCCGAGGACAACCGAGGTAAGTCCCAGCGTGAGAGTGGGCGTGGTTGTTTTGTGTGTGGGTCACTTCTCCATATTGCGAGATTCTGTAGGAAGAGACAGAAAGAGACGACCGCAGTCGTACTAACCAGCGATGAGGAAGCCGATGACAGTCAGTGTGAGTCATCGGGCAGGGCAAATACTCAACCAGGGGCTGAGCAGAGAGTTGGGCCACAAACCTTCATTTCTTGGGAGACGGAAGGTAAGAGTATTGAGTTAGAAGGTTCGACAGAACATGAGCCCGGAGACGATGTTCCGGAGAATAATTTATCCGCTCCATTTTTGGAGAAGGGGAGGATAGGAGATAAAGAGATTACTATCCTTCGTGACACGGGATGCACGTGTGCGATTATAAAAAGGGACAAACTGCCTCTTAACAGCTTAACTGGGAAGAACAGGAGTTATGTCCTGATGGACGGGACGAGAAGGTCTGCTCCTGTCGTGGAAATGTGGGTAGAAACCCCATTTTATACTGGGCTTCTCGAAGCGCTAGTAGTGGAAGACCCAGTGGCCGATTTGATTATAGGAAACATAAAGGGGGCGTCTCTTGAGAAGATAAGTGTGGTACTCACGCGATCTCGCAAGGTGGAGATTGACAAGGAAGAGCATGAGTGCGAGAATGCGAGTGCGAAAATGAGTCAGACCACAGATAATGAGGAGGCCAAGGGCAACTCAACGGAGAAGGTAAGGGTAGGGGCCAAGATAGGGGAACTCACACCAGGTGAGATAGCCCAGGCCCAGAGAGAGGACGAAACTTTGAGAGTTTTAAGGGAGAGAGCCACGTTGGAGCAATCGGCTGAGGTAGGTACTCACATAAAAGAGAGTAAGGGAATTTACTATCGGGTAAAGAAGGTCGGGGCTGGACGTGCTAAAGTGGAGCAGTTGTTGGTACCTAAGCAGTACCGAAGTGAGCTGATGAAGATAGCTCACGAAGGAGTGTTCGGGGGACACTTAGGAATTTCGCGCACACAGGACAGAATAATGCAGTCGTTCTTTTGGCCTGGGATAGGTGCGGACGTAGGTCGTTTCTGTCGATCGTGTGACGCGTGTCAAAGGACATCCAATAAAGGTAGGGTGACAAAGGTACCCCTAGTGCCGACACCCCTGATCGACACGCACTTTTCGCGCGTCGCCATAGATTTGGTTGGTCCACTTCCGCGTACGGAACATGGGAGATCGCGTTATATTTTGACGCTAGTAGATTATGCCACGCGTTTCCCGGATACCGTAGCCTTAAGGGGGATATCAGCTGAGCAGGTCAGTGAAGCGTTAATGGAAATATTTTCTCGGTTAGGCATACCAAAGGAAATAGTTTCAGATAGGGGATCACAGTTTACCGGTGAGCTGATGAGAGAGGTCAGTGCACTTCTCAAAACCAAACAGATATTCTGCTCGCCCTACCACGCGATGGCCAATGGTCTGTGTGAAAGATTTAACGGAGTGCTGAAGAATATGCTTCGCCGAGTAGCTCATGACAGACCCAAGGACTGGGACAGAATGTTGTGTCCACTGCTGTTCGCGTATCGCGAAACCCCACAGGCCAGTACAGGTTTTTCGCCGTTTGAACTAGTGTTCGGTCACCCTGTGAGAGGACCACTTGCAATACTGAAGAATTTGTGGACTGGGGAAGCGGAGTCAGAAACGAGGTCATCGTACGAATACGTGGTAGATATGAGGGAACGATTGGAGGATGCCATGAAAGTCGTAGCCGAGAACAGCAGCGTCGAAAAGCACAGGCAGAAGAAATACTACGATAGGGGCGCCAAACAGAGGAAATTCCAAGTGGGCGATTCCGTGCTCATACTTCTCCCAAGTGACGGATCGAAACTACAGATGACTTGGAAAGGGCCTTACAAAGTAGAAGAGCAGAGAGGGTTAGTGAACTACATAGTGAACGCCAAGGGGAAGAGACGATTGTATCACGCGAATATGCTGAAGAAGTATATTGAGAGGGAAGACGAACAGGAAAACACAGAGACAATAGCTGCAGCTATAATTGACGAGACCGATGAAGGAGAGGAAGCGACTTCGACGCCTCTGGAGACAGTTATGCCTAGGCTAGAACAGACCGAAACCTACAGGGATGTACAGTTAGGGGACACGCTAGATCAGGATCAGAGAGAACAGATGCAAGAGCTCATGGAAGAATACAAAGATATATTTACAGATGTACCGGGGCTCACTGACCTGATCAAGCACAAAATCCCATTGCTAGATCAAAAACCTGTGAAGGTAAGACCCTACCAACTACCGTACTCAACTAGAGAAGCTGTCAATGCTGAGGTAGGCAAGATGCTTGCGGCCAGAATCATTGAACCGTCCGAGTCCCCGTACAGTAGTCCAATTGTATTAGTTAAGAAGCCCGATGGTCAACATCGTTTCTGCAACGACTACAGGCGGCTAAATGTTGTGACTGCCGATGACGCCGAACCGATGCCTGAGGTAGAAGCCATTATTTCCAATCTAGCGGAGGCAAAATATTTCACCAAGCTGGACTTGACAAAGGGCTTTTATCAAGTTCCGATGGCCGAGGAAGGTAAACACCTGACGGCGTTCGCCACACCGTTTGGGCTATACCAGTACAGGGTTATGCCGTTCGGGTTGAAGGGATCCCCCGCCACATTTAACAGGCTCATGAGGAAAGTATTAAAAGACGCTGGCGAAGGGGTAGATGCATTTGTAGACGACTGTCTTATACACAGTGCAAATTGGCCTGATCACTTGGAACGTTGTCGGAATGTTTTCGAGCGACTGAGACGGGCAAATTTAAAAGCTAGGCCTACCAAGACGCTAATAGGGATGACAGAAGTCGAGTACTTAGGCCATAGGCTGGGACAGGGGACTGTAAGACCGCGGGAGAGTAAGGTGCGAGCCATTGTCGACTGTGACCGACCGACGACCAAGACACAAGTGAGGAGTTTCCTGGGGCTAACGGGGTAGTATCGGAAGTTTGTACCAAATTACAGTGCAATCTCGGCGCCGTTGTCAGACCTCACAAAGAAGTCCCAGGGCACAAAGTTCGCGTGGGGACACGCGCAGGAGAACGCGTTCAATGCCCTAAAAATTTGTTTGAGTTCCGAGCCGATACTACGGATGCCAGACTGGAACAAGGAACTGATTCTCCAGACAGACGCATCTAACCTTGGAGTGAGTGGCTGCCTACTCCAAGAAGACGAGGGTACGAAGTATCCAGTCGTATACGTGAGCAGGAAATTGAAACCTGCGGAGAAGAACTACTCAACAATTGAAAAGGGATGCCTGGCCATAGTCTTCGCCGTTAGTAAGTTGCAGGCGTATCTGTATGGGAGAAACTTCGTGTTAGAGACGGACCACCGACCTCTAACTTGGATGCGAACTAAAGACCAGAAGAACGCGAGGGTAACTAGACGGAACCTGGCGCTGCAACCATATAACTTTCGAGTCAGCAACATCAGGGGGCGAGACGCTCTATGGGCCGACACTTTATCTAGATTACCGGTAGATTAATAATTTTATTAGCCGATTTTGCCAGGGAAAATCGACTTAAGTGGGGGCGATTGTAACAGGGTCACAGATTGGCAAGGTATAAATAGCCTGGGAAGATAGTTGACGGCGGGGAGACAGAGTTATTGTAGGCCAGAGGGGGAAAGTACGGGATGCAACGGAAAGCGTTGACACCCGAAAAGGGTAGTGTTTACTTGACCGCCGTACTTGACGATCAGATCACCTGGGAATTGCTTGCGGGGTAGAGATGCTTCAATAGTATTTGACGTGGAGTCGACGGGGGTGGCTATTAGGATAACTAATGTACACTCGGTGAGCGTCTTGGGACGCTACCAGACTGGGTATAAATCCCCGAACGCTCCTTCCAACTTCAGACCGCTGAGAGCACTCACCAGCTTCGTGCCGAAGAGGAGACCACAACTGCAACTGCAACTTTGTACTAGTCTTGTGAGTGGGGAAGGTCAGGGAACCCGCAAACATCCTTTGTCAGGGTGTGGTATCTTTGGTATCTTGTCGGCATTTGAGCTGTTGCTGAGTGGTAAGTTAATTGTCCGATGCATGTGTATTTTACTTAATGTTCATAATTGTAGAACCTAAATCTAGTGGGTTTACTTTGGTATAACTACTGTCTCTGAGAGAGTCACGGAAACGCCGTTACATATACACTATGTTACGAAACCTGATAGGATGGGGTCTGTTAGAGAGAGCGTTATTCTTCGTGGGGAACGTGTAAATATCATTAAAACTGTATTGATCGTTTATTCTATTGCCTATATGGGAGTCTATGGAGTATGGGAGATGCAGCCTGACTTATAACAGTGTCAGCGGTTAAAGGTATTAATGATGAATATCCGTCATGGAGTAAGTATGGAAGTCATGCCTTCCAGCAGTAGATTAGGAAGTTGCGATTGTTTTTCTACAGAGGAGGAAGAACAACACCTTCTTGGCTTCTCAACTTCTTGTCCTTTGATTAACGACATCGTGGCTTCTTGGTTTCTCGACCTATTGGTACCTGCCGATACCTGTTGATCTAACTGCGCAGTCAAGCCAGAGTAGAGAGGAAGAACCAGTGCCCAGATAGCGCCATACACCCCTAAAGGAGAGGTTTCCTTAAGCTGAATGTACCCGTGTGTTTTATAAAATGTGCTAGAAATTGAATATTACGGAGCCTTTTAATTATCATGTCCTGATTTGCATCAACTTCATTCCATCGAAATTCACATGAAATTGTATGACCTATGTTCCTATTATTATTGAATGAATTAATAATTATTGTATATATATAAGCAATACAGATATCGTTTGTTATAACTTATAGAATAGAGATAGTCGATTATTGAGTGTGTTTGTGCCGTGCCCATCACGGCTGATGTCAGAAGAAAGTTAGTGAGGGAAAGTGGAAACATCACAAACACCCAAGAAAATTTTGACACCACTGCCAACAGGCCTGATATTACAATTATTGATCGTGAACATAAAAGAGTATGGCTTGTAGAGGTTGCAGTCTGTTTTGATGCCCATATTGAAAACTGCTACCAAAATAAATTTAATAAATATTTCCCCCTCAGTATATATGGCCTTTAGCGTCTTTACAGACGGTCTTAGCAGCTAGAATATTCACTTTCACTTTGACTGACAGCTTCTCTCGTGGCTTATTCTACCAATGTTTGACCCGAGAGTGCGATGGCAGTGATTGCAGGTCAGTCTTTTGGGTTCACTTTGGCGAGTGTTTTCATTCCGCCTCTGTCGTTTTGTCAGGTATGTTTCTTTTGCCTTGAAGTCTATTGCGAGCGTGCCACTGCGCAATTTTTGTCTCCATCTGCTTCGATCACTTGCAAGGTTCTCCCATTCATTGGGGTCGATGTTGAATGCTTTCATCGTGACCTTGCAAGTGTCTTTGAATCGCAGATGTGGCCTACCTCTGGGTCGGTTGCCAGTAGCAAGTTCCCCGTAGAGAATTTGTCTGGGGATGCGATCATTTTCCATACGGTGGAGATGTCCAAGCCACCGCAGTCTTTTTTTGCCTAGGAGAGCCTGAGTTGATGGAATGTTGGCTCGGCTCAGAACTTCGATATTTGAGATCCTGTCTTGCCACTTGATCTTGAGAATTTTGCGTAGGCAGCGCAGGTGGAAGGAGTTGAGGGATCTTTCATGTTTGGAGTAGGTGGTCCATGTCTCTGAGCCATACAGCAGGGTGCTTAGGACGCAAGTTTGGTACACGAGTACCTTTGTTTTGATGGTCAGCTTGCTATTGTTCCACACCCTTTTTGAGAGTTTGCCAAAAGCTGTGGCCGCCTTTCCTATTCTGGCATTTATTTCAGTTGTTATGTCTGTGCTACCACTGATGGTTGAGCCTAGGTAGCAGAATTTTCCCACTTGCTCCAGAGGAGAGCCATTCAGCATGATTGGGTTGGAGTTTCTCAAGCCTTGTGTCAAAACTACAGTTTTTGAGACACTGATCTTTAGCATGAATTTGTCACAGGCTTTGGCAAGGCTATTGATGAGAGCCTGGAGCGTGGTTTCATCGTGGGCCACGATTGCAGCATCATCTGCGAAGAGGAGCTCTTGTAACATAATATGCTCTGTACGAGATTTTGCTTTTAGTCTGGCAACATTAAAAATGGAGCCGTCCACTCTGGTGTTAATAAGTACTCCACCTGAACATTGACCAAAGGCATTCTTGAGTAGGGCTGCAAAATATATACCAAATAAGGTAGGAGCAAGAACACATCCCTGCTTCACACCGCTGTTTACAGCAAATGAATTGGATGTGCAGCCCTCAAAGTTGACACATGCCCTCATGTCAGTGTGGAAGGATGCAATAAGTTTTAGCAATGTTGGTGGACAGCCTATGGATTTAAGGACTGCATACAGGCCAGATCGGCTTACGGTGTCGAAAGCCTTTGTTAGGTCCACAAAGCATGTTATAAGCGGCCTGTTTTGTTCTTTACATTTTTCTTGGATTTGCCGAAGTGCAAATATCATGTCAATAGTTGATCGTTTGCTTCGAAAGCCACATTGTGTTTCTGGTAAGACTTTTTCCGCCAGTTGTTGAAGGCGGCAGAGGATGACGCGAGCAAAAGCCTTTCCAGTAATGCTGAGGAGGGATATGCCTCGATAGTTGTTGCAGTCGCCTTTGTCTCCTTTGTTCTTGTAAAGTGTGACAATTTTGGCGTCTCTCATATCATGTGGTATCACGCCTTCTTTCCAACACTGCAGTAACAGATTATACAGGTGTGGTAAAAGTGGGCCTTTTAGGTCTTTTAATACCTCTGCAGGAATGTTGTCACTTCCTGTGGCTTTTCCAGCAGACAGGTGGTCGATTGCATTGGAAAGCTCGACTAAGGAAGGTTCAGCGTCAAGTTCGGCCATTATTGGCAGTTTTTGGAGGTGTTCCTCAAAATCTGGTGGAATATTTTTCTCAGTTGAATACAACAGAGAGTAATGCTCTACCCACCTATTCAGTTGTTCATTTTTATCTGTGATGGGTTCACCATTTACAGACTTAAGTGGGGCGCTTTTGGTGATGATTGGCCCAAGGGCTACTTTCATCTGACTAAAGGCGGTTTTCATATCTCCCTTTTCATTTGCCTCTTGTATGCTGTTACACAAGTCTGTCCAGTATTTGTTGGCGCAACGTCTTACCTCCAGCTGAAGTTTAGCTTTTGCATTTTTCAAACAAGTTTTTGTACTCTGATTGCAATTTTTGTTATACTCATTGAAAGCAGATTTCTTTTGCTCAATGAGAGGTAGGAGAATTTCGCTGTTCTGGGCTACCCAGTCGTTGTTTGAAACTTTATGCTGTCCAAAAGACTTGATGGCACAGTCATGAATTTTTGAACTGAGAGTGTTCCATGTTTCATCTACTGAGTCGCATTGGGTGACATTATCCATGCTTTCAGCAAATAACTTTTCAAATGACTTTCTATTTGATTCATCTCTGATTGCTGTTACATTGATCTTAGGGATTGAAGGGGCTTTTGATCTGTATATTTTCTTGGCCGAAATTTTGATTTTGCTGACTACCAGTGCATGGTCGGTGTCACAGTCAGCACTGTGGAGGGAACGAGTTATTTTTATACAGCCCAAACTCTTCCTCCTTGAGAGAATAAGATCTAATTGATGCCAATGGCCAGACCTGGGATGGCGCCATGATGTTCTTTGGCATCTCTTAAGGTCAAAGTACGTGTTTGTAACACATAATGAGTTTACGGAGCATAGCTCCAGAAGGCGCTGCCCGTTTTCGTTGATGTTGCCAATGCCGAAGTGCCCAATGCACTTTGGCCATGCGGAGTGATCTGCTCCCACTCGAGCGTTAAAGTCACCCAGAATTAGCAGGCCTTCGGTGAGAGGGATGTTGTGGAGAGTCCTCTGCAATGCCTCGTAGAAAATGTCTTTGGTTTCGTCAGAGGAGGTAAGTGTTGGGGCATAGACACAGATAATGTTGGTAAAACCAGACCGGGTGTTCAGTCTGAGTGTCATGATGCGTTCTGACACTCCAATTGGAGTTGCGATCGAATTGATAAGGGAGTTTTTTACGGCGAAGCCCACGCCGTGGATTCTCGGCTGTTCGCTGCTAAGGCCCTGCCAGAAGAAGGTGTAGTTTTCTTCTTTGACTGACCCGGAGTCGGGAAGTCGAGTTTCTTGAAGGGCAGCGATGTCGATGTTTAGTAGCTGAAGTTCTCGATCAATAATTTGGGATTTCCTGATGGAGTCAATATTAGTGAGATCTTGCTGTTGCAAGCCTGGGCGCATTGTTCTGACGTTCCAGGTACCAAGTTTTAGTATTTTTCTGTTTTTGCCAGGTGCACACTTTACGTCAGCTTTTTGACTTTTGGTCTAGCTCCAACCACCTTATGAAGCAGGCTGACGTGGCGGAACAACACCCAACTGCCTGGGGGCTGCCCAGGTTACGGCGGGCGGTAGTTGATCAATGCAGCTGAAAAGCCGCTCCCACCGACAGAGGGGACCCCTGGCGCTCATCCGTACGCCAAATGGATTGAGCTTATCACCGGTAACTGCCACCTCCCGTGTTGTGCCCATCCGTAACGGATGGCTGGAGTGTCCTCTCCAAATCGGAAATGGGTGGGCTTATAGAGGAGAGACAGACGCTTGCCAAGCCCGAGCAAACGCCTCCTCGTTTTGCTGCCTTGCCTGGGCTATTTTTAAGAGATGGTGCTTTGCCCAGAGGCACCACCCCTCTCTCTGCCATTCTAGTTAAACCCAAGGGAGAGACCAGGTCAATACATTTGGAACTAGTCCGGCTGCAGGAGATGCTGGAAGCCAGTTTGATGCAGTTCTCCCTGACAACCACCTTCGGGTCTCCACTCCTGATTTTCTGTCTGGGTTTACTCCCATAGCCTTTGCTATCATAGCAACACACAAGGCAGTGTGGTATTTGTATTCAGGGTTACCTTCCCCTAGTCTTCCTCTCTCCCGAGATGACCCACAAGACAGTGGGGGTGACAGTAGCAGGCTGTATTGTGTACTGTCATACAATAGCAGAAAACTCTGGCCTGACATGACCCCTCAGTATGGAGATAAACAAAATGGGCTTTAACACCCGTGTAATTGTTTTGATTGTTGGCAGTCTGGGCCACATTCATAAAAATTTTTCTAAAGGATTGTTCCAACTAAATATCAGAAAATATGAAATCAGGGGTCTCTGCAAATACTTAAGCAATAGTGCAATATTCTCATCCCATCACATATGGAAACGCCGTTGTAAATTCTATCCTCTATAATCTATGTACTGTGTCATTACCCTTTATATCGTTATTTCAATATTCTTCATGAATCTTGTTTTCTGTTTACCTGCACCCAGCATGCTATAATCCATTTTGATGTATTTCTCATCATCATTTTTCTATGATGTTACATTACTTGTATTATAGAGAAATAAAGATACTGATATGTATGTATGTATGTATCCGTGTGTATGTATGCATGTAGATAAAAAAAAGAATGTCAGCGTCACTGCATCACTCTAATATTCACCAGAGAAGCAGATTTGGAGTGCAAGAATGAAAGGGACCACAGCATGTATTTTGTACAATGTGATGTATTGTTTCTCTAATATAGATATTTTACGGGTACATTTGACAGGCACTTAATGGAAGTAAACGAATTTGACATGTATGCATGGATGGATGGATGAGTGGGTCATAGATGAATTGTGTATGGACAGATCGCATCATTGGACAGACTGATAAAACGATCGATCGCCAACAGATGGATGGGCGGATGGGTAGAAAAAATGGACGGGCGGGTGGATGGATCGTGGATGGATAGATGCATCATGGACAAACAAGTGGACGGATCATAAATGGACCATGAATGGATAGATAAATAGATCGATGGATGAAGAGATTATGGATCGACGGAACATGGAGGATGGATGGATGGATAGAAGGATGAATGTATGGGTGGATCATGGATGAGCTATGGATGGCTGGCTGGATCACGGATGGACTGATAGATGGATGGATGAATGGCTCATGGGCGGGTGGATGGATAGGTAGATGGATCATGGATGAGACATGGATGGTGGATGAAGGATAGATGGGCCCACGGAATGATAGGTGGAAGGATGGATGGAAGGATGGGTGACCCCGCGGAAGGAGGATAGGTAGATGGATGGACCCCACAAAAGGATGGATGGATGGACCAAGAGAAGGGTGGGTGGATAGATGGAAGCATGGGTTCACGCATGGACGGGTGAATAGTGAATAGGCCCACAGATGGATGGGTGGATTCGGTGGATTTGTGGATTGGTCTGAGAGATGGATGGATGGATGGATGGATGGAAGTATTGATGGATGGGTGGATGGATGGATGGAAGTATTGATGGATGGGTGGATGGATGGATGGATGGAAGTATTGATGGATGGGTGGATGGATGGATGGATGGATGGATGGAAGTATTGATGGATGGGTGGATGGATGGATGGATGGAAGTATTGATGGATGGGTGGATGGATGGATGGAAGTATTGATGGATGGGTGGATGAATGGATGGAAGTATTGATGGATGGGTGGATGGATGGATGGATGGATGGATGGATGGAAGCATTGATGGATGGATGGATGGATGGAAGTATTGATGGATGGGTGGATGGATGGATGGATGTATTGATGGATGGGTGGATAGATGGATGGATGGAAGTATTGATGGATGGGTGGATGGATGGATGGATGGATGGAAGTATTGATGGATGGGTGGATGGATGGATGGATGGATGGGTGGATGGATGGAAGTATTGATGCATGGGTGGATGGATGGATGGAAGTATTGATGGATGGATGGATGGATGGAGGTATTGATGGATGGGTGGATGGATGGATGGATGGATGGAAGTATTGATGGATGGGTGGATGGATGGATGGATGGAAGTATTGATGGATGGGTGGATGGATGGATGGAAGTATTGATGGATGGATGGATGGAAGTATTGATGGATGGGTGGATGGATGGATGGATGGATGGAAGTATTGATGGATGGGTGGATGGATGGATGGAGGTATTGATGGATGGATGGATGGATGGATGGATGGATGGATGGAAGTATTGATGGATGGGTGGATGGATGGATGGATGGAAGTATTGATGGATGGGTGGATGGATGGATAGAAGTATTGATGGATGGGTGGATGGATGATGGAAGTATTGATGGATGGGTGGATGGATGGATGGATGGATGGATGGGTGGATGGATGGATGGAAGTATTGATGGATGGATGGATGGAAGTATTGATCAATGGATGGATGGATAGACAGACTGACGGATGATTTGTGAACAATATGTAGGAAGATGTCTAAGTAATGTATGGGGTGGTGTGAGAGTGATAGATGTGGCGGATGATGTGATAGTGGTGTATGGAATGATGTAGCTGTGAATGTGATGTGTGGGATGATGTGGTGCATGACTTTATAATTATAGACAATAAATGTAAATTGAAACTTGAAAATATAAACTTTCGGAAAGTTCAGGAATAGAAATAATGACGTCATCAAATCTGAGTGTGATCTGTGATAGCCTGTGGTGGTGGTGGACGCTGTACATCATGAGTTATCCCCACCTGATCACTGCAACATCAGCACGTGACTGGCACAAACTCAGCTGGGCTAAGAACTGCCTAGGGAACTTGTAACACGCGCGCTGATTGGATAATTCAGACACAACTCGTGCGCCAGCTCACGCCACCCCCCCCCCCCCGCCCCCCGCTGCCCCTAGGACAATACAAGTTCTGACATGGGCACATGACAGTTGCATGACGGTATTGAAGAGATGACGGATTGTAAGAGAAAAGTTCCAGTCACAGAAAACTTGCAGCAGATAAAACTGCTGGTGGATTTGGATTTTCATGTGGAGGAAAGGTGGGGAAAAATGACTGGGCAAATATTTTTGTATCCTTTTTTTGTGCGTGTGAATTTTGATTGTCTGATTGATTAATTGATTGATTGGTTAATTGATTGACGACTTTCTCGCTCTTTCATTTTACCCCTCACTCCCCCCCCCCCACCCCACCTTTTCTTCTTTTCCAAGTTCCATGATCTGTCTCTCCCCACCCCTTTTCATTCGTTCTCTTACCCACTTTTCTGTCTTTCCTTCTAGAAAGATCATCTATCTGCCGTGGGATTGCTTCATGCAAAATTTCATCCTCACAGTTCAGTATCTGTGTCACTTGGACCAACGGACGATGTCCAGTCGTGCCCCACCAACCATTATCTCCCTCCCCCCCCCCCCGCCCCGCGGCACCCATATACTGTCCACGTACAAATTAACCAAACTAGCTGCATTTCTACCGTGGCTAAGAACTCGCTTGTTCGAACACAAAAGAGAATTTTCTGGCAACCAAATTTTCAAACGTTCCTGTCGAATCATCACAGTAATCGATTCCATTGAAATAGGAAATCTTCCTGAAGTTGTCGGATCTTTTTTCTCCACTACAACAATGTTTCCTCTCTGCCATCAGAACTTTCAAGAAATCGATTAAAAAAAAACAACAAAAGATCATTTTCTCCCTGTCTGAATTTAATTTACATAAAAAGTCAGAATTTTTCCCTGCAATTGTGCAGTCCAGGGGAGAAAACACGGTCACTCTACGCCAAAAATCTCTCCATTTAGCCTGGTGATTTCCACAATATACAGCAAAATCCCAGGATTTCTCTCAGGTTTGGAGGAATCTAAGAGTCATCCTGACCCCCCCCCCTCCCTCATGTTAACAAGAAGGAAGGCTTGCCACTACCCCCCCCCCCCCACACACACACACGTTGCCGGGTAGCGTCAAGTGGTGTTGAATGTGGGCTCCATTGAAAGACATCAATAAATAAATGTAGAATTTTACTGTATTGATCCATGTCTGTGGCGAATGTTGAGCAAGTCAGAGAATTCAATCCTGGCGTGAGTTGCGTGCACAGTTATCCGCCCATAGAGTCGTCACCCCGGGACACGCGCTAGTGTTGAGTGTGCACGCGCTGGTGTTGAGTTGCCGCTCACAGACGCTCTCATTGAACACAACCACAGCTGTATCTCTGTACACAATGACCAGCACGGAATCCAGCATTGTCCCAGGTTTACACAAGAGAAATGACGTCTAATCAACAAAAACATATCCAAACTGGTCTCATGCATGGAGATCTCGCATTTCTGATCTGATTCACTTGAATATTTCAACATGCTTTACATTCAGACTGAAACCTTGTAATTCTCTCAAAATCTAACACTGCAGTAACAGGCGTTTCTCTCAGCCAGGTCAACCAGACAAAATTATTCTCTTATTATTGTAAGTCAGAAAACGTGTGCAAGTTTGTGGAAATACAACTAAAATACAAAGGTCAACAAATGGTCATTTTGCCCAGATTTGTCTTCTTCACTTCAGTTTCAATCAGACATAAGTCATCCCAGCATCAGTCAGACTTAAGTCATCCCAGCATCAGTCAACCATCTGGCGGGCAATTATAAATCAAGCCAACAAACCATCCATCATTTTTGGCTCAGTTTCCTTCCTAAACAATCCAATCTAAGACAGCCATCAGTCACTCAGTCAACAGTGGACCATCCTTCAGTCGACATTGTATTAGTCATTCAAGCACCAATTATCAGTCAGTCAACAGCGGACCATCAGTCATTCAACAATCAGTCACCAGTCAGTCAACAGCGGACCATCAGCCATTCAACAATCAATCATCAGTCACTCAACAATGGCCCATCAGTCAGCCAATAAATCAGCAGTCAGTCAACAGTTTGAATGACGTCAGATCTCCGAAGATTCCAGACCTACAGTGCCAGTATCCCAAGGTCACCACAGACTATCCACTCGGCCCGGTAAGTTTTACTCACGTGTCACTGACAAAATTTAATGCCAACTGTAGAAGAAACAAAAACCTTCCATCTCCCGAGTTCTTAACGAGAAAAAAAAGATGGATGGTAATGTGTGTGTGGGGGGGGGGAGGGAGGGTGGCAGGAGATTGACCATTGGTACATGTTTCTATGACAGAGTTTTAAACTTATTGCTTTCTGTTTGTCTTTTTGTCTGTTTGTCTGTCTGTCTATGTCAGTGTTTGTCTGTCTGTCTATGTCAGTGTTTGTCTGTCTGTCTATGTCATTGTCTGTGTGTCTATGTCAGTGTCTGTCTGTCTGTCTATGTCAGTGTCTGTCTATCTGTCTATGTCAGTGTCTGTCTGTCTATGTCAGTGGCTGTCTATGTCAGTGTCTGTCTGTCTGTCTATGTCAGTGTCTGTCTATGTCAGTGTCTGTCTATGTGTCCATGTCAGTGTCTGTCTGTCTGTCTATGTCAGTGTCTGTCTATGTGTCTGTCAGTGTCTGTCTATGTGTCTGTCAGTGTCTGTCTATGTGTCTATGTCAGTGTCTGTCTGTCTGTCTGTCTATGTCAGTGTCTGTCTGTCTGTCTATGTCAGTGTCTGTCTGTCTATGTCAGTGTCTGTTTGTCTGTCTATGTCAGTGTCTGTCTGTCTGTCTATGTCAGTGTCTGTCTATCTATGTCAGTGTCTGTCTGTCTATGTCAGTGTCTGCCTGTCTGTCTATGTCAGTGTCTTTCTATTGTCCCGCAAGTATTTTGTCATCAGGTTTTATTTGTTGGGTGTGGATTTATCCTGCAGCCAGAGTTGTGTCCGCTCTCAGTACAGCCAGAGTTGTGTCCGCTCTCAGTACAGCCAGAGTTGTGTCCGCTCTCAGTACAGCCAGAGTTGTGTCCGCTCTCAGTACAGCCAGAGTTGTGTCCGCTCTCAGTACAGCCAGAGTTGTGTCCGCTCTCAGTACAGCCAGAGTTGTGTCCGCTGTCAGTACAGCCAGAGTTGTGTCCGCTGTCAGTACAGCCAGAGTTGTGTCCGCTCTCAGTACAGTCAGTCTGGTGGACATTTCACGTCTTTACAGCAGGTTTTTAAAAAGATCCTTTCAATAGTTTTTGTAGCCCTCAGTATTACCAAAGGACTTTCCTTGTACAGGTATCATGTGAGAACTGTCAGAAGTTCTAGGATATGAAAAATGGACTTTACAAATCAGAGCCCAATGAAAGGACAAGAATTCCTGGATCAAATCAAATTGTCAGCGCTTATGTAACTGGATGGTCCTTGGGTCCTCGGGTCCTCGATCAAAATTTTATTCTTCATGTCTGTAACAGACTGGCAAGGTATAACTAGCGTGGGAAGATAGTTGACGGCGGGGAGACAGAGTTATTGTAGGCCGGAGGGGGAAAGTATGGGATGCAACTGAAGCGCTTTGACACCCGAAAAGGGTAGTGTTTACTTGACCACCGTACTTGACGATCAGATCACCTGGGAATTGCTTGGGGGGTAGAGATGCTTCAATAGTATTTGACGTGGAGTCGACGGGGGTGGCTATTAGGATAACTAATGTACACTCGGTGAGCGTCTTGGGACGCTACCTGACTGGGTATAAATCCCCGAACGCTCCTTCCAACTTCAGACCGCTGAGAGCACTCACCAGCTTCGTGCCGAAGAGGAGACCACCTGCACTGCAACTGTAACTTCGTACTAGTCTTGTGAGTGGGGAGAGTCAGGGAACCCGCAAACATCCTTTGTCAGAGCGTGGTATCTTTGGTATCTTGTCGGCATTTGAGCTGTTGCTGAGTGGTAAGTTAATTGTGCGATGTATGTGTATTTTACTTAATGTTCATAATTGTAGAACCTAAATCTAGTGGGTTTACTTTGGTATAACTACTGCCTCTGAGAGAGTCACGGAAACGCCGTTACATATGTGTTACGAAACCTTATAGGATGGGGTCTGTTAGAGAGAGCGTTATTCTTCGTGGGGAACGTGTAAATATCATTAAAACTGTATTGATCGTTTATTCTATTGCCTATATGGGAGTCTATGGAGTATGGGAGCTGCAGCCTGACTTATAACAGTGTCAGCGGTTAAAGGTATTAATGATGAATATCCGTCATGGAGTAAGTATGGAAGTCATGCCTTCCAGCAGTAGATTAGGAAGTTGCGATTGTTTTTCTACAGAGGAGGAAGAACAACACCTTCTTGGCTTCTCAAGTTCTTGTCCTTTGATTAACGACATCGTGGCGTCTTGGCTTCCCGACCTATTGGTACCTGCCGATACCTGTTGATCTAACTGCGCAGTCAAGCCAGAGTAGAGAGGAAGAACCAGTGCCCAGATAGCGCCATACACCCCTAAAGGAGAGGTTTCCTTAAGCTGAATGTACCCGTGTGTTTTATAAAATGTGCTAGAAATTGAATATTACGAAGCCTTTTAATTATCATGTACTGATTTACATCAACTTCATTCCATCGAAATTCACATGAAATTGTATGACCTATGTTCCTATTATTATTGAATGAATTAATAATTATTGTATATATATAAGCAAACACGTACTTTGACCTTAAGAGATGCCAAAGAACATCATGGCGCCATCCCAGGTCTGGCCATTGGCATCAATTAGATCTTATTCTCTCAAGGAGGAAGAGTTTGGGCTGTATAAAAATAACTCGTTCCCTCCACAGTGCTGACTGTGACACCGACCATGCACTGGTAGTCAGCAAAATCAAAATTTCGGCCAAGAAAATATACAGATCAAAAGCCCCTTCAATCCCTAAGATCAATGTAACAGCAATCAGAGATGAATCAAATAGAAAGTCATTTGAAAAGTTATTTGCTGAAAGCATGGATAATGTCACCCAATGTGACTCGGTAGATGAAACATGGAACACTCTCAGTTCAAAAATTCATGACTGTGCCATCAAGTCTTTTGGACAGCATAAAGTTTCAAACAACGACTGGGTAGCCCAGAACAGCGAAATTCTCCTACCTCTCATTGAGCAAAAGAAATCTGCTTTCAATGAGTATAACAAAAATTGCAATCAGAGTACAAAAACTAGTTTGAAAAATGCAAAAGCTAAACTTCAGCTGGAGGTAAGACGTTGCGCCAACAAATACTGGACAGACTTGTGTAACAGCATACAAGAGGCAAATGAAAAGGGAGATATGAAAACCGCCTTTAGTCAGATGAAAGTAGCTCTTGGGCCAATCATCACCAAAAGCGCCCCACTTAAGTCTGTAAATGGTGAACCCATCACAGATAAAAATGAACAACTGAATAGGTGGGTAGAGCATTACTCTCTGTTGTATTCAACTGAGAAAAATATTCCACCAGATTTTGAGGAACACCTCCAAAAACTGCCAATAATGGCCGAACTTGACGCTGAACCTTCCTTAGTCGAGCTTTCCAATGCAATCGACCACCTGTCTGCTGGAAAAGCCACAGGAAGTGACAACATTCCTGCAGAGGTATTAAAAGACCTAAAAGGCCCACTATTACCACACCTGTATAATCTGTTACTGCAGTGTTGGAAAGAAGGCGTGATACCACATGATATGAGAGACGCCAAAATTGTCACACTTTACAAGAACAAAGGAGACAAAGGCGACTGCAACAACTATCGAGGCATATCCCTCCTCAGCATTACTGGAAAGGCTTTTGCTCGCGTCATCCTCTGCCGCCTTCAACAACTGGCGGAAAAAGTCTTACCAGAAACACAATGTGGCTTTCGAAGCAAACGATCAACTATTGACATGATATTTGCACTTCGGCAAATCCAAGAAAAATGTAAAGAACAAAACAGGCCGCTTATAACATGCTTTGTGGACCTAACAAAGGCTTTCGACACCGTAAGCCGATCTGGCCTGTATGCAGTCCTTAAATCCATAGGCTGTCCACCAACATTGCTAAAACTTATTGCATCCTTCCACACTGACATGAGGGCATGTGTCAACTTTGAAGGCTGCACATCCAATTCATTTGCTGTAAACAGCGGTGTGAAGCAGGGATGTGTTCTTGCTCCTACCTTATTTGGTATATATTTTGCAGCCCTACTCAAGAATGCCTTTGGTCAATGTTCAGGTGGAGTACTTATTAACACCAGAGTGGACGGCTCCATTTTTAATGTTGCCAGACTAAAAGCAAAATCTCGTACAGAGCATATTATGTTACAAGAGCTCCTCTTCGCAGATGATGCTGCAATCGTGGCCCACGATGAAACCACGCTCCAGGCTCTCATCAATAGCCTTGCCAAAGCCTGTGACAAATTCATGCTAAGGATCAGTGTCTCAAAAACTGTAGTTTTGACACAAGGCTTGAGAAACCCCAACCCAATCATGCTGAATGGCTCTCCTCTGGAGCAAGTGGGAAAATTCTGCTACCTAGGCTCAACCATCAGTGGTAGCACAGACATAACAACTGAAATAAATTCCAGAATAGGAAAGGCGGCCACAGCTTTTGGCAAACTCTCAAAAAGGGTGTGGAACAATAGCAAGCTGACCATCAAAACAAAGGTACTCGTGTACCAAACTTGCGTCCTAAGCACCCTGCTGTATGGCTCAGAGACATGGACCACCTACTCCAAACATGAAAGATCCCTCAACTCCTTCCACCTGCGCTGCCTACGCAAAATTCTGAAGATCAAGTGGCAAGACAGGATCTCAAATATCGAAGTTCTGAGCCGAGCCAACATTCCATCAACTCAGGCTCTCCTAGGCAAAAAAAGACTGCGGTGGCTTGGACATCTCCACCGTATGGAAAATGATCGCATCCCCAGACAAATTCTCTACGGGGAACTTGCTACTGGCAACCGACCCAGAGGTAGGCCACATCTGCGATTCAAAGACACTTGCAAGGTCACGATGAAAGCATTCAACATCGACCCCAATGAATGGGAGAACCTTGCAAATGATCGAAGCAGATGGAGACAAAAATTGCGCAGTGGCACGCTCGCAATAGACTTCAAGGCAAAAGAAACATACCTGACAAAACGACAGAGGCGGAATGAAAACACTCGCCAAAGTGAACCCAAAAGACTGACCTGCAATCACTGCCATCGCACTCTCGGGTCAAACATTGGTAGAATAAGCCACGAGAGAAGCTGTCAGTCAAAGTGAAAGTGAATATTCTAGCTGCTAAGACCGTCTGTAAAGACGCTAAAGGCCATATATAAGCAATACAGATATCGTTTGTTATAACTTATAGAAGAGAGATAGTCGATTATTGAGTGTGTTTGGGCCGTGCCCATCACGGCTGGTGTCAGAAGAAAGTTAGTGAGAGAAAGTGGAAACATCACAATGTCAACTTTCAGAAATTTTCCAGTCCAGTCAGAACAAAGGAATTTTTCATGCGGCCTCACATGTCCATGTATGTAACAGAAGGTAGAAATGGCGGGTGTTCCCTGTCACTTTTGACTGACTTCGCGCATGGCGAGATGATCACACGAGACTTCACCCACCTCACCCTCCCTCTGTCCAAATCACTTAACGTTGCCATAATCTTTTATTAATCAGTGTTTATACCTTAACCCTAACCTACACCATTAGATGTCAAATTAAATAACGTTAATTGTCCTGCCATACAGATCCTGTAGTTATTACTGATGGCCGCAACAATGAAGTGGTGTTCACACCTGATGTGTCATGTTTTGTACATGATGTACAGGCCTGGAGTTTTGTCTCTGTACCTGATTCACAATGTAAACTGTTGGCTCTCAGAAACAGCGCAAAGCTCCGGGCCAGAAGAATTCTCCACACCGGTAAAATTAATTGCTTAAAAGTTTCATCACTTTCGTTTTGCTTCTTGGGATACAACAAACTATTAAGCACCCCCCCCCCCGCCCACACCTTTATACAAACAGACATCCACACAGTGCCACGTTTTGTACAGAGTTTTACCATTCGCTAGCAGAGTCGTTTCCAATGTAGGACTTTCCGAAAATATTCCAGTTTCTATGACAACGTGGCAATTTAGTCCTCTGCCAACACAGTCTCCTCCCATCCCAGCCCAGCCCAGAAAAGTGCTACCTATACATTCAATATCACCTATACTCCCAGTGCTACCTGTACCTTCAATATCACCTATACTCCCAGTACTACCTGTACCTTCAATACCACCTATACTCCCAGTACTACCTATACCTTCAATACCACATATACTCCCAGTGCTACGTATACCTTCAATATCACCTATATTTCCAGTACTACCCGTACCTTCAATACCTCCTATACTCCCAGTACTACCTATACATTCAATATCACCTATACTCCCAGTACTACCTATACCTTCAATATCACCTATATTCCCAGTGCTACCTATACCTTCAATATCACCTATACTCCCAGTACTAGCTGTACCTTCAATACCACCTATACTCCCAGTGCTACCTGTACCTTCAATATCACCTATACTCCCAGTACCACCTATCCTTCAATACCACCATTACTCCCAATACTACCTGTACTCCCAATACTAACTGTACTCCCAAAACTAACTGTACTCCCAATGCTACCTGTACTCCCAATGCTACCTGTATTCCCAATACTACCTGTACTCCCAATACCACCTGTACTCCCAATACTACCTGTACTCCCAATACTACCTGTACTCCCAATACTACCTGTACTCCCAATACTACCTGTACTCCCAATACTACCTGTACTCTCAATACTACCTGTACTCCCAATACTACCTGTACTCCCAATACTACCTGCACTCCCAATACTACCAGCACTGCCAATACTACCTGTATTCCCAATACCACCTGTACTCCCAATACTACCCGTACTCCCAATACTACTGCACTCCCAATACTAAACCTAACTCTCAATACTACCTGTACTCCCAATACTAATCGTACTCCCAATACTACTGTACTCCCAATACTAACCCTAACTCTCAATACTACCTGTACTCCAAATACTACCTGTACTCCCAATACTACCAGTACTCCCAATACTACCTGTACTCCCAATACTACCAGTAATCCCAATACTACCTGTACTCCCAATACTAACTGTACTCCCAATACTACCTGTACTCCCAATACTAACTGTACTCCCAATGCTACTGTACTCCAAATACTAACCCTAACTCTCAATACTACCTGTACTCCAAATACTACCTGTACTCCCAATACTACCAGTACTCCCAATACTACCAGTACTCCCAATACTACCTGTACTCCCAATACTAACTGTACTCCCAATACTACCTGTACTCCCAATACTAACTGTACTCCCAATGCTACCTGTACTCCCAATACTACATGTATTCCCAAACCTGTACTCCCAATACCACCTGTACTCCCAATACTACCTCTACTCCCAATATTACCTGTACTCCCAATACTACCTGTACTCCCAATACTACCTGTACTCCCAATACTACCTGTACTCCCAATACTACCTGCACTCCCAATACTACCAGTACTCCCAATACTACCTGTACTACCAATACTAACTGTACTCCCAATACTACCTGTACTCCCAATACTAACTGTACTCCCAATGCTACCTGTACTCCCAATACTACCTGTACTCCCAATACTACCTGTACTCCCAATACCACCTGTACTTCCAATACTACCTGTATTCCCAATACCACCTGTACTCCCAATACTAACCCTAACTCTCAATACTACCTGTACTCCAAATACTACCTGTACTCCAAATACTACCTGTACTTCCAATACTACCTGTAGTCCTAATAGCACCTGTACTCCGAATACTACCAGTAGTCCCAATACCACCTGTACTCCTAGTACTATCTGTACCCCTAGAACTACCTGTACTCCCAATACTACTGCACACCCACTACTACCTGTACACCCAGTACTACCTGTACTCCCAGTACTACCTGTATTCCCAATACCACCTGTACTCCCAATACTACCCGTACTCCCAAGACTACTGTACTCCCAATACTAACCCTAACTCTCAATACTACCTGTACTCCAAATACTACCTGTACTCCCAATACTACCTGTACTCCCAATACTACCTGTACTCCCAATATTACCTGTACTCCCAATACTACCTGTACTCCCAATACTACCTGTACTCCCAATACTACCTGTACTCCCAATACTACCTGTACTCCCAATACTACCTGTACTCCCAATACTACCTGTACCCCCAATACTAACTGTACTCCCAATGCTACCTGTACTCCCAATACTACCTGTATTCCTAATACTACCTGTACTCCCAATACCACCTGTACTCCCAATACTACCTGTACTCCCAATACCACCTGTACTCCCAATACCACCTGTACTTCCAATACTACCTGTATTCCCAATACCACCTGTACTCCCAATACTAACCCTAACTCTCAATACTACCTGTACTCCGAATACTACCTGTACTCCAAATACTACCTGTACTTCCAATACTACCTGTAGTCCTAATAGCACCTGTACTCCGAATATTACCAGTACTCCCAATACCACCTGTACTCCTAGTACTATCTGTACCCCTACTACTACCTGTACTCCCAATACTACTGTACACCCACTACTACCTGTACACCCAGTACTACCTGTACACCCAGTACTACCTGTGCCTCCAGTACTACCTGCACTCCCAGTACTACCTGTACACCCAGTATTACCTGTACACGCATTACTACCTGCAATCCCAGTACTACCTGTACACCCAGTACTACCTGTGCCTCCAGTACTACCTGTACACCCAGTATTACCTGTACACCCAATACTAACCCTAACTCTCAATACTACCTGTACTCCAAATACTGCCTGTACTTCCAGTACTAACTGTACACCCAGTGCTACCTGTACCTCCAGTACTTCTGCACTCCCAATGCTACCTGTACATACACCCAGTCCCACCTATCTCCAATTCTACCTGTACGTGTGTGTGGCTTGAGTGTATGAGAAAGTGTGCGTGTGGATGTCTGTGTGTGTGTGTGTGCGTGTGTGGGTTGCGTGTATAAAAAAGGGTGAGTGGATGTCTCAGTGCGCGTGTATGTGTGTTAGAAGTAAGGAAATGTGTGTGATAAAACAAAGGGGATGATGTAAGACTGATGGAAGAGCTAGCAGAACGTGAAAATAAATTATTGTACTAACAAACACAATCAGGTCAGGGCATGCGCCAAAACTGAATTGTACGCCACAAGGGAGAGCAACCCTGGTCGTCTTGAACACTCGTCAACACAATTCATTTGTTGTCCCTGCATCAGTCATCTCCCCTAGTTAAGCTGCCGAAATTGGATTTGTCTTTCTCATCAGTTTGTGTGTCTCCTGGCCTTCGGTGTGCGCGAAATAGCATGATGTTGGTACGTCTGTGTGTCTGTACGTGTGTCTGTTTGTGTATAGATGTGAGTATGTGTGCATGTACGTGTCTATGTGTGTAGTCGCTGTTTTCCGGAGGGAGGGGGCGGGGGGGGGGACTAGAGAAATAGTTGAGGTTGTGAATGTGTCAAGGATGATGTAGAAATAAACCGAAACATGCACGAATAACATGCTACACACAGCAGCACATGCACACACACCACACACGACACACACACATACACTTGCACACACACACACATGCATACTTTAAAAATAAAAAGTCCAATTGCCCTTGGCACTGGCAGATGGTTGAGTGTATTCTGTAACTAGAGCTTGTCATGATGCCATGATCTGTGACATCAGAATGACAGTCAGGATTTGGTCAATCTGACCGTCCACCCTGACGTCACAGGCACGGTCACACACATGGGAATGAGAAGTGGCGCAGGATCTGCTGGTCTCTGGGCTTTAGTTTTCAGTCTTATCTCAGTCTGATCCTCTACATTCTCATTTCAGTGTCATCCTATACATTCTTAATCTTATCTCAGTGTGATCTTATAATTCTTATCTCAGTCTGATTTTATACATTTTTATCTCAGTCTGATCGTACGCATTCTTATTTCAGTGTCATCCTACACATTCTGATCTCGGTTTCATCCTACACATTCTTATCTCAGTGTCATCTTATACATTCTTATCTCAGTGTCATCCTACACATTCTTATCTCAGTGTCATCCTACTCATTCTGATCTCGGTTTCATCCTACACATTCTTATCTCAGTGTCATCTTATACATTCTTATCTCAGTGTCATCCTACACATTCTTATCTCAGTGTCATCCTACACATTCTGATCTCGGTTTCATCCTACACATTCTTATCTCAGTGTCATCTTATACATTCTTATTTCAGTGTCACCCTATACATTCTTATCTCAGTGTCATATTTTACATTCTTATCTCAGTGTGATCTTATTCATTCTTATCTCAGTGTCATCCTATACATTCTTATTTCAGTGTCATCCTTTACATTCTTATCTCAGTGTCATCCTACACATTCTTATCTCAGTGTCATCCTACACATCCTTATTTCAGTGTCATCCTATACATTCTTAACCCAATCTGATCTAGTAATCTCAGTCTGATCTTATACATTGTTATTGCAGCATAATCTTATACACTCTTACTTCAGTGTCATCCTACACATTCTCATCTCAGTATGATCTAAAACACTCTTATCTCAGTACGATCTTAACACACTCTTATCTCAGTATGACCATAAGCACTCTTATCTCAGTATGATCTTAACACACTCTTATCTCAGTATGATCTTAAGTACTCTTATCTCAGTATGATCTTAAGCACTCTTATCTCAGTATGATCTTAACACACTCTTATCTCAGTGTGATCGTAACACACTCTTATCTCAGTATGATCTTAAGCACTCTTATCTCAGTATGATCTTAACACACTCTTATCTCAGTGTGATCTTAAACCCTCTTATCTCACTATGATCTTGAACAGTCTTTCCAGTAGATGCATAAGAAAAGAAGAATAGCAAAAAAATGTACACATATTGATAGTTGAAAGTGAGCAAGACTAACATAATATGAAAGTTTACTAGAACAGACAAACTAATCGCATCAACAACTACACAATAAGAAAAGGCCAAATTCCCTGTCAACATGTGTGAGTTTGAGTACGTGTGCTCGTGTGCATGTTTGTGTGTGTGCGTGTGGTATGGTGTGTGTTTGTGTGTACAGATAAGCCTTGTGTGTGTTTGTGTGTACAGATAAGCCTTGTGTGTGTACAGATAAGCCTTGTGTGTGTACAGATAAGCCTTGTGTGCGCGTGTGCGTACATACAAGCCTTGTGGTGTGTGTGTAGAGATAAGCCTTGTGTGTGTGTGTACATATAAGCGTTGTGTGTGTGTGTGTGTACATATAAGCATTGTGTGTGTACAGATAAGACGTGTGTGTGTGTACAGATAGCATGGTGTGTGTGTACAGATAAGCCTTGTGTGTGTATACAGATAAGCCTTGTGTGTGTACAAATAAGCCTGTGTGTGTACAGATAAGCCGCGCGTGTTGTGTACAGATACGCTGTGTGTGTATGTGCAGACAAGTCTTGTGTGTGTGTGCAAATAAGCCTTGTGTGTGTGTGTACAGATAAGCCTTCTGTGTGTGTGTGTGTGTACAGATAAGCCTTGTGTGTGTGTACAGCTAAGCACTGTGTGTGTATACATATAAGCATTGTGTGTGTGTGTACAGATAAGACTTGTGTGTGTGTGTGTACAGATAGCATTGTATGTGTGTACAGATAAGCCTCTGTGTGTATACAGATAAGCCTTGTGTGTGTACACAGATACGCCTTGTGTGTGTGTACAGATACGCCTTGTGTGTGTGTACAGATAAGCCTTGTGTGTGTACAGATAAGCCTTGTGTGTGTAGCGATAAGCCTTGTGTGTATGTGCAGATAAGTCTTGTGTGTGTGTACAGATAAGCCTTGTGTGTGTGTACAGATAAGCCCGTGTGTGTGTACAGATAAGCCATGTGTGTGTGTACAGATAGCTTTGTGTGTGTGTACAGATAAGCCTTGTGTGTGTATACAGATAAGCCTTGTGTGTGTGTACAAATAAGCCTGTGTGTGTGTGTACAGATACGCCTCGCGTGTTGTGTACAGATAAGCTATGTGTGTATGTGTACAGACAAGTCTTGTGTGTGTGTGCAGATAAGCCTTGTGTCTGTGTGTACAGATAAGTTTTGTGTGTGTACAGATACGCCTTGTGTGTGTTTGTACAGATTAGCCTTGTGTGTGTGTACAGATAAGCCTTGTGTGTGTGTATACAGATAAGCCTTGTGTGTGTGTGTACAGCTAAGCACTGTATGTGTGTGTACAGATAAGCCTTGTGTGTGTGTGTGTGTGTGTGTGTATAGATAAGCCGTGTGTGTGTTCCCGTTGTTTCTAAAAGAGACACTGCGAGAGAGGTGTCTGAAATTTTGATGTGTGGAATGTATGGATTTGGTGGCTGGTAGTGATGGCCACAGTGGAGAGAGAGAGAGAGAGAGAGAGGGAGGGAGGGAGAGAGAAAGAAGAGAGAGAAAGAGACACAGAGAGAGTGTGTGAGAGAGAGAGAGAGTGAGAGAGAGAGAGAGAGAAGAGAGAAAGAGAACGAGACAGAGAGAGTGTGTGTGAGAGAGAAAGAGAGAGACAGAGAGAGAGAGACAGACAGAGAGAGTGAGAGGCAGAGAGAAATAGAGACAGAGACAGAGAGACAGAGACAGAGAGAGAGAGAGACAGAGACAGAGACAGAGAGACAGAGACAGAGAGACAAAGAGACAGAGACAGAGACAGAGAGACAGAGACAGAGAGACAGAGACAGAGAGACAGAGACAGAGAGACAGAGACAGAGACAGAGAGACAGAGACAGAGACAGAGAGACAGAGACAGAGAGAGAGACAGAGAGACAGAGACAGAGAGACAGAGACAGAGAGACAGAGACAGACAGACAGAGACAGAGGCAGAGACAGAGAGACAGAGACAGAGACAGAGACAGAGAGACAGAGAGACAGAGACAGAGAGACAGAGACAGAGAGACAGAGACAGAGAGACAGAGACAGAGACAGAGAGACAGAGACAGAGACAGAGAGACAGAGACAGAGACAGAGACAAAGAGACAGAGACAGAGAGACAGAGACAGAGAGACAGAGACAGAGAAACAGAGACAGAGACAGAGACAGAGAGACAGAGACAGAGAGACAGACAGAGAGACAGAGACAGAGAGACAGAGACAGAGAGACAGAGACAGAGACAGAGAGACAGAGACAGAGAGAGAAAGAGAGAGAGAAAGAGAGAGAGAGAGAGAGACAGAGAGAGAGAGAGAGAAAGGGAGAGAGAGAGACAGAGAGACAGAGACAGAGAGAGAGACAGAGAAAGAGAAAGAGACAGAGACATAGACAGAGACAGAAAGACAGAGAGACAGAGAGACAGAGACAGAGAGAGAGAGACAGAGAAAGAGAAAGAGACAGAGACAGAGACAGAGAGAGAAAAAGAGAGAGAAAGAGAGAGAGACAGAGAGAGAGAGAGAGAAAGGGAGAGAGAGAGACAGAGACAGAGAAAGAGAGACAGAGACAGAGAGAGACAGAGAGAGAGAGAGAGAAAGAGAGAGAGAGAGAGAGAGACAGAGACAGAGAGAGAGAGAGAAACTGACGGAGCTTTTATAAAATATGTCGGTTGGTCGTTTCACATTAGATAATCGCGATGGTATCAGCCCATCAGTGACATGTGCTGTCTGACGACCTATCTTCTCTTCCGCCCACCCCCCCCCCCTTTGTTAGTTCTCCTCACCCCTCCCCCCCCCCCCCCCAACCCCTTTGCTCCTGTCGTGCAATTGTATTCCACCTTGCTGCGATGTCTCCCAGTGAGAGAGAAATGTGTACAGTCATCTCCTGTGTTGCCTGCAATTCATCCACTGGGTCAGGCAGAAACAAGTTTGGAGCGTGCACGCGCCATCACAGGGAACTATTGATTGGTTAGTTGAATGTTGCACACACGAGCACGTTCAGTGGGCAACGGCGGCTCAGGCAATAGAAACCGGAACACTTTGGGCTGACGAGATTCAACATTGACCATTGAATAATATCTATGTGGTCTATGTTGTCTGTATTGTCGTCTATGTGGTCTATGTTGTCTGTATTGTTGTCTATGTGGTCTCTGTTGTCTGTATTGTTGTCTATGTGGTCTCTGTTGTCTGTATTGTTGTCTATGTGGTCTCTGTTGTCTGTATTGTTGTCTATGTGGCCTATGTTGTCTGTATTGTTGTCTATGTGGTCTATGTTGTCTGTATTGTTGTCTATGTGGCCTATGTTGTCTGTGTTGTTGTCTATGTGGCCTATGTTGTCTGTATTGTTGTCTATGTGGCCTATGTTGTCTGTATTGTTGTCTATGTGGCCTATGTTGTCTGTATTGTTGTCTATGTGGCCTATGTTGTCTGTGTTGTTGTCTATGTGGCCTATGTTGTCTGTATTGTTGTCTATGTGGTCTCTGTTGTCTGTATTGTTGTCTATGTGGCCTCTGTTGTCTGTATTGTTGTCTATGTGGCCTATGTTGTCTGTATTTTTGTCTATGTGGTCTCTGTTGTCTGTATTGTTGTCTATGTGGTCTCTGTTGTCTGTATTGTTGTCTATGTGGTCTCTGTTGTCTGTATTGTTGTCTATGTGGCCTATGTTGTCTGTATTGTTGTTTATGTGGTCTCTGTTGTCTGTATTGTTGTCTATGTGGCCTATGTTGTCTGTATTGTTGTCTATGTGGCCTATGTTGTCTGTATTGTTGTCTATGTGGTCTATGTTGTCTGTATTGTTGTCTATGTGGTCTCTGTTGTCTGTATTGTTGTCTATGTGGTCTCTGTTGTCTGTATTGTTGTCTATGTGGTCTCTGTTGTCTGTATTGTTGTCTATGTGGTCTCTGTTGTCTGTATTGTTGTCTATGTGGCCTATGTTGTCTGTATTGTTGTCTATGTGGTCTCTGTTGTCTGTAGTGTTGTCTATGTGGCCTATGTTGTCTGTATTGTTGTCTATGTGGCCTATGTTGTCTGTATTGTTGTCTATGTGGTCTCTGTTGTCTTTATTGTTGTCTATGTGGTCTATGTTGTCTGTATTGTTGTCTATGTGGTTTATGTTGTCTGTATTGTCGTCTATGTGGCCTATGTTGTCTGTATTGTTGTCTATGTGGTCTATGTTGTCTATTGTTGTCTATGTGGCCTATGTTGTCTGTATTGTTGTCTATGTGGTCTCTGTTGTCTGTATTGTTGTCTATGTGGTCTCTGTTGTCTGTATTGTTGTCTATGTGGTCTATGTTGTCTGTATTGTTGTCTATGTGGTCTCAGTTGTCTGTATTGTTGTCTATGTGGCCTATGTTGTCTGTATTGTTGTCTATGTGGCCTATGTTGTCTGTATTGTTGTCTATGTGGTCTCTGTTGTCTGTATTGTTGTCTATGTGGTCTCTGTTGTCTGTATTGTTGTCTATGTGGTCTCTGTTGTCTGTATTGTTGTCTATGTGGTCTCTGTTGTCTGTATTTTTGTCTATGTGGCCTATGTTGTCTGTATTGTTGTCTATGTGGTCTCTGTTGTCTGTATTGTTGTCTATGTGGCCTATGTTGTCTGTATTGTTGTCTATGTGGCCTATGTTGTCTGTATTGTTGTCTATGTGGCCTATGTTGACTGTATTGTTGTCTATGTGGTCTCTGTTGTCTGTATTGTTGTCTATGTGGTCTCTGTTGTCTGTATTGTTGTCTATGTGGTCTCTGTTGTCTGTATTGTTGTCTATGTGGTCTCTGTTGTCTGTATTGTTGTCTATGTGGCCTATGTTGTCTGTATTGTTGTCTATGTGGTCTCTGTTGTCTGTATTGTTGTCTATGTGGCCTATGTTGTCTGTATTGTTGTCTATGTGGCCTATGTTGTCTGTATTGTTGTCTATGTGGTCTCTGTTGTCTGTATTGTTGTCTATGTGGTCTCTGTTGCTTTATTGTTGTCTATGTGGTTTATGTTGTCTGTATTGTTGTCTATGTGGCCTATGTTGTCTGTATTGTTGTCTATGTGGCCTATGTTGTCTATTGTTGTCTATGTGGCCTATGTTGTCTGTATTGTTGTCTATGTGGTCTCTGTTGTCTGTATTGTTGTCTATGTGGTCTCTGTTGTCTTTATTGTTGTCTATGTGGTCTCTGTTGTCTGTATTGTTGTCTATGTGGCCTATGTTGTCTGTATTGTTGTCTATGTGGCCTATGTTGTCTGTATTGTTGTCTATGTGGCCTATGTTGTCTGTATTGTTGTCTATGTGGTCTATGCTGTCTGCATTGTTGTCTATGTGGTCTATGTTGTCTGTATTGTTGTCTATGTGGTCTATGTTGTCTGTATTGTTGTCTATGTGGTCTATGCTGTCTGTCATGATCTCATTTTTGGGATCCAGTGAGTAGTGTTAGGGTGATCCGACCCTTTGAATAAAAAGGTGGGATTTTATAGGTTAATGGACTCACGCCTTAAGGCGGTGAGTTGTGTTAGCTATGCACGGGGCACGTGAACCCGGCATGATTTCGGAAGGTGAGACAAGAAACTTTCACGGGGTTTGGCTGGAGGTGTATAAGCTTAAGTCGCCATTGTTTAAGCAGAGAACGGCTGTGGAAATCATTCGATCCAGTGAGGTTCCTCTCGGCTCGAGCTCCAGGGCCTGACAATAGGAATCGAGCACAGACAGAATAGACACAAGTGAAGTCGAAGTGGAGTGACCGTGTCGTCATCCAGAGAATTGATAAACGCCTCGTTGCACTAGGCCAAAAGTGCGAACCGTGTCCTTTGGATCTACTACGAGCGTATAATGGTAGGCAATTCATAAGTCCACACAATAGAGACAGGAATTACTAGATCAGCCCAGTGACGAAGCTGAGTAGTAGGAAAGCCACCTGGCAATCCTCACAATAGAGACAGGATTAATACAGTGTAGAATGATAGTGTGTGTGGAAAGAAAGAAGTATTGAAGTCATTCATAGAAAAATAATCTTTTGTAGACGTAGTACGTAGATATTGTATCTCATGTTATATTGAATGCCTTAGTTGTATCCCATGTGAGATTAGAACTTTTGAATTACAGTTAATAAGTTCAGCGACAAGCTGGAGTTCCCACAACGGGGCTTTGATGTAGCCACTAATTAAGACAGTCCCATTTATTGTATCTGCGATCCTATCTATTGTATCTGCAACCATATTTATTGTATTCTGCAATCCTATCTATTGTCTCTGCAATCCTATCTATTGTATCTGCAATCCTATCTATTGTCTCTGCGATCCTATCTATTGTATCTGCAATCCTATCTATTGTCTCTGCAATCCTATCTATTGTATCTGCAACCATATTTATTGTATTCTGCAATCCTATCTATTGTATCTGCAACCATATTTATTGATCTGCAATCATACCTATTGTATCCGTAGTAATAAAGTAGTATGGCCCTTCAGGCCTGATATATAAATTCGAGTGTGTTATTAATTATTATGATTGTGCCTGGACGAGTGTGAGTGGCCTTTCGATTAGTCGAATGCGCTATTATCCCCAAGACCTTACTCACCTCGAACATTGACACTGTCTGTGTTGTTGTCTATGTGGCCTATGTTGTCTGTATTGTTGTCTATTTGGTCTATGCTGTCTGTATTGTTGTCTATGTGGTATTTGTGATTGTATGGTGTTGGGGAGGGAGGTACAAACCATAGCAGGAGAAGGGGGGGGGGTATCAAGCTGGACATACAGAAATAATGCATACCCTCCACCCCACCCCCCCCCCCCGACATGTTTTTCCCCCACTCCTGTAAAACTTACACGTCCTTCGCAATTGTGCTGTTTCATGCTAGTGCCTGGGACTTCTTGACTTCATCATAATGTTGTCGACTAGGAAAACGGTCCGACCCATAGACACACAAATATTGATTGCAGTCGTAAGTGAACATTTTGAGATTTTTTTCTGGAATGTCGATCTAGCTTTCGTCCTGTCCGCCTTCAAGTAGCGACGTTACTCAATTGATTACAGAATGATAGTCTTTCATTATGATGGTATGATCGCTTACACCTGGGACCAGGTAAATATGTTATAAGACTTAGACGTGGTAGCTAAAACGACTGTATTAAAGGATTATTTCTCGACGTTTATTTGGTCAACATTGGGTACACATTTGGTCAACATTTGGTCATCTTGGCTACTAAAAGCACAAAAACTTATACTCAACACAAAAAACCTCTGCATTGTTCTGCTTTATAAATCGTCAGTCTAGAAAACGTGTCAGCATTGTTCTGTTTATAAATCGTCAGTCTAGAAAACGTGTCAGCATTGTTCTGTTTATAAATCGTCAGTCTAGAAAACGTGTCAGCATTGTTCTCCTTTATAAATCCTCAGTCTAGAAAACGTTTCAGCATTCCAGAGTTTTATTGTACTATATGGTTGGTATTCCTCAGAGAAACCTGGACTATGGCAATGCAATGTAAGTGCTCTTACGACTGAATTCATTCTGGGGATTTTTTAAAAGGTTTTAATGCTGGGTCTAACGTATTCTTGGCACTCTATTTTTGTATGTGTGTTTAAATCCAGTTGCAAGTTATGGTATCGATACCCTACATCCCCTAAGGCAAAACTATCCATTTTGGATAACTTAATACAATGAAATGTAAACAGTACAAGTTGAACCTGTCACACACACACACACACACACACATCAAAGCGTCGAGTGAATGGATGTACAAAATGTAAATATGGAAACTTTTATTTTTTTCTCCTCCTTGAAATGTCGCGGAATTTCACTTACGACCTTATTCAATACCACTACAGCATGGTCTCAAGTTCTTCTGACCCCAGTTGACCTTGAACTTTTGTTTGAATATTTTTCAGTCATAAAAAGTTTCTGGTCTGACGTTTGGTTGTAGAGAAAGATTGGGGCAGGCAGTGGTGGGGCAGGCAGTGGTTGCTAATTTGGCTATGACTTGATACAGATAAAGAAGATTTGGTCCATGTTAGGCAATGAATTACGCAGATACCAGACAAATGTTCATGTATGATCAAAAGTACCAACATCAATTAATCTAAAGACAAAGTAAGATATGTGGGATTTCCGTCTACACAAAAGATAATTCTAGCCATTCTTTGATGTCGACGCCGGCTATCACCTGAATTCCCCTGGCAGAAAGACCAAGATCATCATTACTTTCAAGAAAGTTCAAGGTCAGTGAAAGAGAAAGGTGAAGAAAAAAGATCTAGTTGAAGTGACTTACCTGTCCGGTAAAAATCTATGATGGAATTGAAAACTGACGGGTGGCGGTCAAAAAAATACTCTTGTCGCCCACCTCCGTTCTCCAGGTGTAGCTCAGCCAGTCGTGATAGGCGAGAGTGAGGTACCGTCCTCAGAGTGGACACATGAGTCTCATGCCTGACACCGCCCACATTCAAGAGGATTCTCTCATCGCCCCCATCGTCTGCACCACCCGGTTCACTGGCAAATCTTCTAGGTGTGTTGTCATAACCAGCAGCTGCAGATCCCAGGTAACTGGATGTGGCCTGACGTCTCACCCTAGCTCGTAAATTGGGCGTGGCCCCAGGCCGACCACGAGTGAGTGGCACTCGGTCTGACAAAGTATCGCAGGCTGGAGTACTCATCCTTGCCCTGGCACCTCCAGCACCTGGACCAGCACCTGGACACACGCAGCCATGAGTTCAACCATCCACAAAGTTCGCCAGGAAATCGTTTGTCTGACACGGAAAACGCTTGTAAAGAAATGACTGAAAACTTGAGGAAAACCTTAGCTGGAAAGCATTGCTTGGTTCCTGCAGTGTTGAGATGACCGTACAGCACAGGTGGTTTATTGCACAGGGAAACTTTGGGTGCGGGCAGACCATAGGCACTTTGTGTCACGTGATGCAACAATTTGAGAGTTACCTTGACCCAACTGTTGCTGTCAAGACAATCCTCAACCACAGTTAAACTTTCCTCCTCTCCAGACAGACTATGTCCAGTTTGCTGATGTCGACCTACAAGTTTGCATGCTAAGGCGCTCACACCGCTCCCCTCAAGTGTTGGACACCTAACGTAATTTCCGCACTGCAAACTGAAAAAAAGACAGCACATTTTTCATGGTTGAGTCATACTCGTGACCATCCGGCTGAAATCTGCCCGTGTCTGCCGCATCAACAACTACACATGTCAGAAAGTGACGAGTCAGACCAAGGAGGCCACCCCCCCAGACTGGAATCCGCCTTGAGAACTGCAGAAGAAAACAAACATTTTTGTACATTGTAAATTTTATCACGCCATTTTTATCTTTACCTAATAGGAAAAAAGTTAAAGAAAATATTAAAAACTAGATGTCCTACCGGGCATTGCCCGGAATAAACAATCATGTGCCCCCATCCCTCTCTCTCTCTCTCTCTCTCTCTCTCTCTCTCTCTCTCTCTCTCTCTCTCTCTCTCTCTCTCTCTCTCTCTCTCTCTCTCTCTCTCTCTCTCTCTCTAATAAAAGTAATAAACTACAGTCTTGCTTCAGAACTCATGCGCACCAGAAAACTACGCACCAAACTGAACACTTGATACGGTTACATTTTATGACATGCACGGTACTATATATATTGCGAAACAAACATGCAAAAATACAGATGTTACATAGTATTCAACATTGTTATCTATTAAAAATACATGCTTGAAGTAAACAACTTTTAATTATAGCCATCATCTTCCTTATCTCAATTGTCACCTTCCTGCCAAATTTAAGGCCTGAAGAGTGTATAGTTTGGTCAGTTAGTCATGCCAAAGGTTGCAAGTTACTGAAATATATAATAGATAAAGATAAAATGTGAATTAAAAAAATAAATCATTCTATCGTCAATCTCTTCCTTTCTTCCTTCTTCAAACTGCAACGTTGTTGCAAATGAAAAGCAGAAAATTTTTCCCAGAGCCATAGAAAAAAAAAATAATTGTCATAATGACAAATAATTCCAAAACAAAAAGACGTGGATTTCTGTGATTGGTTCTTTCTGTTTTTGGTCATCTGGGTCAAATGAGTAGAGGGAGAAAACTGAACCATTCACTATTCGGCCGTAGCCAAACTGCAGATTTGGTCAATTATAACCAGATCTCAGACACATCAGTTTGTAGTCAGACTTCAGATTTTCCATCATGATTTCTTCAGATAATTATGATTAGTTATAACCAGACTTCAGGTCTGGTCAGACGGCAGACGTCACAATCTCTAGGACATTACAATCTTTAGGACATTACAATCTTTAGGACATCACAATCTTTAGGACTGGAGTATCAAAAGAATGGCATAATGAAAGATTCACATGGAAAATGCATTTCTTGACAATGCCGGAGTGATGGCGGAGTGGTGGCGGAGTGATGGCGGAGTGGTGGCGGAGTGATGGCGGAGTGGTGGCGGAGTGATGGCGGAGTGGTGGCGGAGTGATAGTGGTGGCGGAGTGATATATGATACGTTATTGAGAATGACGATGAAGAAAAAACTTCTGACCCTTTCCTAGCTGTCCATGGCGGGCCGGGACTATGTTTCCTTTAATGTGTAGAAAATTTTACTCGGAAAAAACTTTGTAATTATCAAAATTCGTCAGGTGTTTCAAACTATAGATGGGGACCAGTTGACTTCCTGTTACAGCACGTAGGAAACTGGAGAAACTCGAGATGGATATTTGTTGTGGGTCGAATTTCTGTACTAGCCATCAGCAGGTCAAACAACATTTTCTGGGTCACAAAAACTGGTCAAATCTCAGATGGATAAAGAAATTCTGCATTTTAATTCAAGTCGCTAATGTTTGGGAGAAAAAAACAAATCAATGATTGAGAAAAATGATGAACGCTTTGATCTAATATTTCGTTAAAGACGCTGCATTTTGGTCACGTGTCAGTGTCACACCTGTCACCCCTTTGATACGCTAATTATGTTATTGCCATATGTGAGTGTGCATGAGAAAACCCACAATATGTCGACAGAGCTGATTTTGAGAAAAACGGCTTTGATGAGAAAATATGGGTCCGACACAAACTTCCAACTTGGCTGTTGTTTAGGGGACCGTGGCATGTTACAGGGTAAACTGTAGACGAACAGTGAACATTACTCACTATGATCTCTATAACGGCTTTGTAATTAGACTACGGTCTCCTAACAAGATCAAAAAACTTCCGACTTGGCTGTTTTTTAGGGGACCGTGGCATGTTACAGGGTAAACTGTAGATGAGCAGTGAACACTACTCAGTATGATGTCTATAAGGGCTTAGTTATTAGGCTACGGTCTCCTAACAGCAATCACTCCAATATCAATGGGTCAATTAGCTATTGCCACTTTTAGGATTAAATGCCGTTTTCTCAAAATCTTGTTTTAGGGGGGTCACTGACTTCAATTTATCAGAAATGTCTTGTCTTTTATTATGTGTACAGAACTCAAAATGTCATGTTGCCGACTTATTGTGGGTTTTCTCATGCACACTCACATATTATCACATCACTCCTTTGATGCGCTTTTCATGTCACTCATTTAATACCGGTATGACATTTGTGTCATTGCTATGTCATGTCATTCCTCTGATGAGCCGGTTACGTTATTGTTATGTTAGGACACTCCTATGAACAGAACCCATATAGAAAGCACCAACGCCATTATTGGTGATGCAAAATTTTCACAAGAACCAAATTTAAGTTCAAGGTCGCCAGAAAATGACAATTTTCTTTGATTAATTTTTCTTTTTGTTGATGCCGTTTGAACTCAATGCCCAAGTGATTTTTAGAGGTCCTTTAGGATCAACATTGTTCACCATTGCCATGGTAACGCATGTTTACATCCGCTGCCTTCAAAATTTAGAGCATTTTTCAAGTGGGTTCAGCAGCAAAATGAATGAAATTCAGTCTTTTCTTGCAGGTTCTTTTTTTTTTCAAACATTATCAATGAATGACGTGGTTATGGCACTTTGTCGTAGAATTTAGTCAGTGTTTCAAGTGTTCACAATACAATAACAATAACGTAATGTGTAATTTCAAACAAAAAAAGAGGCTATAAAAGATTGAAGTTTTACATTTTACAAACAAATTCACAACATTAGAAGGTTAGACAGTGGATCGTGGATCGGTTTCCAGATTGACTGTGTCAAATACATTAAAATTTTATGATCAACGAGACTAAGAACTCCTAACTCTAAAGCCTGGAATAGCTCAGTGATGATGGTGCAACTCAGCAAAATCATATCTAGAAACTTCTCAGAAAGAAAATATTTGTTTAGAGAAAAGAAGAAATGTCACAGTTGTCAGAAAATGCTTGAAACACTAAAAATCAACCGGGCGACCGGTTTTTCCGTAATTTCGAATGGCGAACTGCGCCATGCACCAAGACCGGCTCAAGAAATAGAATGAACTTTCAATTCTTGTTCAATATTTGCGGTTCCAGACTCGTTTGCATTTTTATGACAGAATTTCTCAGATTGGCTTCATTTTCATTCCACACAAATCCCCAAAGCGTTAACCACAGGGAAATGGTGTGAAATGCTGACATCATTTTGTGGCTTCAAGAGCTGACCATTGACTTTAGACCATTGACATTTTGATTTCGTTGACGTCACATTAACATTTTATTTGACATTTTCAAAAATCTATTTTTGTTTCTAGTTTTCCATTTACAAACTGTCTAGGAGACTCTGATCTACAACTTCAAGATTAGTGAAACTCATGGATCCTTTGACCCCAGCTACCAACACAATAGAAAAACAGACAAATTTCCCGATTTCCGTTCATTTTTCAGTCCTGACAAAACCCAGAAATCGGTGAAAGAATCAACGCAGAATGAGATATTTTTTCAATTTTTTTTTGGCAGATATGGAATATCAACTTGTTCTACTGGGAGGTGATTTTTTTTTCTGAAACTGCTGATCCGACTGGAGAGGGATTTGAAAATCTGGAACCAGCTGGTGTTTAGCACAATGGCAATAGAAGGCACTCAGGCATTTTGTAACACACACCAGCAGACGCAACGAATCTCTTTCTCTCACTCTCTCTGTCTCCCTCCCTCTCTCTCTTGCACATACATAACACGTACACACACACACACACACACACACACACACACACACACATACACACATACACACAGAATATTTACCATACAATAACTATAATACATGTCGATAATGATGCATAACCAAACAAAAATGGCCATATTTTCTCTCACCTTATCCAGGAAGTCAAACATTTATACATTAGTTCCACATGACGGCGTCTGCATCTCATGGTCCAGCACAGAGGCGTTTCTATCTGGCAAATGTAAGAAGGTACAAGCACGTCAGTAGGAGCCGCCGGATGTCATGAGGAAAGTGGAGTAGAATCAGCTGGTCCTGGGGCTTGTGATAGGCTGGGGCTAAGTGCCAGACAGACAGACAGACAGACAGACACAGAGAGAGAAGAGAGAGAGAGAGAGAGAGAGAGAGAGAAGTGCGCGGCGCTGGCGTGTGTTCGTGCGGCGGTGACGAGTCCATTGATTGGACCAGGCAGCGGCAGCGGGTGACCAAAATTTCGATACCGATTCCTCTCCGAGTTGTCCAAAGTTTTTCCAACGCTCTCGAGAGAACAAGCAAAAATTCTGACTAATTATTCTTATACATTTATTGTACTTCTTTCCTCCTGACTTTGTACATTTCTGTTTTCTTTTAGGAATCGATATTAATTTCTGGTGTAAACATTCAGTTGATCCTTGTCGTCAGCGGCCCAGCTATGGCGTCCTTCTGAAGATCTCTTGAACAAAACGACAATAACAACACACAAACATGCAGGCACAAACACACACACACATCCAGTTGTTTCACTATCTGAGGGAAACACAATTTTATTTTGATTGCCTTTCCGCCATGTTTGACAGAAAATTGCACATTTGAATTCCCGCTGGAGTGGAATGTCATTGGGATTATTCTCGAAAAATTCGGTGTGTGCGGATTATAGAATTTGCGCCAATCAAATGAAATGATCGAACTTGCAATGATCTGTCACGTGATCGGACATTAAAAAGTTTTTGGTTGGATCGAGCGAATCTGACTTTTCTGTCTATATTTTCTTTTCTTTTTACATAAATTTTTTTTTCCTAGCCTAAATCTGAAAAAAAAAAAAAAACCAAAAAAACCAAACTAATTAAGATCTAAATTTTATTATCAATCTAAAATTTCCTTATGACTGGATGAAAAACGACCTGAGCTCAATCTCAGGTCTCTCCGTTGTCTGAATGCAAGAATTCTTTTCCTTGTTCACCTCTCGTTCTTCCTTTCTCTCTTTCTATCTGTTTGTCTCTCTCTCTCTTTATTAATAATGTTCTTTTTCCTTCTATTCATTCAATAATATGTTGGAATTGAAAGTAATGAAAATGGCCCCTCTCTCCTTCCCACTTATTCCAATTCTCTTGTGTAACTTGAGTTGTGGCCCAGAGCTCCTTGTGTAGGCCTGGGCTACACCTTCATCTTTATGTGACTGGTGTAAACATTGTGATGTCATGATGACCAAGATGATTTCCCAATAGTTTTGAGCACAGTGGAAATTTTGCTGACTAGACATTCTTGCTAGAGTTTATGAACAGTTTTGAGAGCGAGGTTGTCCACAGATTTAAGCGAGTTACAAAAATGAATTGTTGCAATGATGAACAGTTCAGGAAAAGGTTAAAACCAGTTTTCACTTTTCCTTCTTCTTCACTCAGTCTTGACGAGTCGGGGCAGCCAATTTCTGTAGACTGACTTGTCATTCTCTGACTATCAACAAAACATTCAGATTTCCCAACAATCCCCGCAACAAAATTCATTTATCTTTCTTAATTTTCTCAGACCTGGTACAACCTGCTGCTTCTCTGGCACTAAAGGTGACCAGAGTGTGGATATCTACAACATGCCACAATGGATGTAACTAAAACTGCACGGATTTGATGTTGTTGTTGTTTTTGGCATAGCTGAGTTTCCAGTTAAGATTTGGGCCCGTTTCATCTTCAACATCTCATGTATGAGTTAGCGCTATCTGTGTGTGCTCCTGGCCGTCTCTCTGGTGTTGAATCAGCGCAAGTGTTGCCCGCCCGCACGTGCTGACTCAGATCCATCGATCCAATGCCAGGCTGGCTCGGCCAGACTCGCCGGACTCGCTCGGCCAGACTCGCCGGATTCGACAAAACGGAATGGAGATCTCGCCATTGTCAAGCAGTGACGACTCCTGGGATAGACTGACACGTCTCTGTCCAGCTTCTCACCCAGGCAATCACTTTGTGATTTGCACTTTTGACTGCTTTTTTTTTCTCTATACACTATACACATTCCTCTATACACATTTCTCTATACACATTCCTCTATACACATTTCTCTATACACATTTCTCTATGCACATTCCTCTATACACATTCCTCTATACATATTTCTCTATACACATTGAAGTTTCTCTATACACATTCCTCTATACACATTTCTCTATACACATTTCTCTACACACATTTCTCTACACACATTCCTCTACACACATTTCTCTACACACATTTCTCTACACACATTTCTCTACACACATTCCTCTACACACATTTCTCTATACACATTTCTCTATACACATTCCTCTACACACATTGAAGTTCTCTATACGCATTTCTCTATACCCATTCCTTTATACACATTTCTCTATATACATTCCTCTATACGCATTTCTCTATAAACATTTCTCTATACACATTCCTCTATACACATTTCTCTATACACATTCCTCTATACATATTTCTCTATACACATTCCTCTATACACATTTCTCTATACACATTCCTCTATACACATTTCTCTATACACATTCCTCTACACACATTTCTCTATACACATTTCTCTATACACATTCCTCTATACACATTTCTCTATACACATTCCTCTATACACATTTCTCTATACACATTTCTCTATACACATTCCTCTATACACATTTCTCTATACACATTTCTCTATACACATTTCTCTATACACATTCCTCTATACACATTCCTCTATACACATTTCTCTATACACATTCCTCTATACACATTCTTCTATACACATTTCTCCTATACACATTTCTCTATACACATTTCTCTATACACATTATGTGTTGTGTGCGCCATTTTGATTCCCGACCCCTACCCCCTACCTCCTAAAGCCTCCCCCCCCCCCCTTCTGGCGCTACCTACACAGAACTTTCAAGCTGTCCCGGGCACGAGAGAGATTTTATTGGTCAGTCTGTACAGGACCAGTTTCAGCCCTGTTTCGAGTTTCCCAGTTTCAATTGAGCACAAGCAGTGAACAACGATAAGCTAGGGATAATGGCATCTTTCAATCATTTGGGGAGAACATTCCATATTTCTTTAACGAACATCGCGCTGGCCAATTTAGCTTGGATGCTGCGGACCACAGATTGCTGGACGATGTAGAATTCAGTTCAGTATGATGGAATTGTGTCTTTGAAACTCTTATACCTAAAAGGAACTGCCATCTTATACTCGGAGCAGTTTTGTTCTGAACTAGATGAGGCTTATTTAGTTTATCATTTGGGATGGCTGCCAGCCAGTGAGTTACGGTAATTCTGCCTGGATATCATGAAAGCTGACACTCGAGTTCTTATAGGTGCCGGGCAATCCGTCTCAATTCTGAAAAGGGACACCATCTAGGTTTGTAGCTTTATAACTGATGCTGGTGCTGTCTCCAACAAGATGGACATGATTTAAACTTAATCTCTGTCTCTGTGAACTGGACGCCATTATTTCAGTCTTATCATTGTTTACCTTTAACTTGTTTGGATTCATCAAAGATGTAATCCATTGGATGCCTGTTCGGACTTCCTCTACCAGCCCTGTAACTTCTGTCGGGAAAGTAGATTTATATAGCTGAGTATCATTTGCATGTGATGGTCATTGACACTTCTCTCAAAGGCTGGGCTTCCATGACGTAAACTGTCCGGATATAGATCTTTGAGGGAAACCAAATTGTGGTGTAAGTTTGACTTCAATAACTGTTGTCATTGGCAACGGACTGGGCACAACAAAAAAATGTCGGACCTAAACCAGCTTAAAACTGTGCGCGCTGCAGTACCATGCTCTGATCTAGAATGTCGAATGTTGCCGACAGATCTATCAAAGTTAGGTTTGACACCTGGTCATTATCAGCAGCTTTCAATGGTCATAACTGATTCGCAGCAAAGCTGTTTCAGTTCAATGAGTTTTTCTAGGCTATTTCAGCTGATTGACAGGGTCGTTGAGGTCATTTTGAATAGGACAAATTTCCAGTTGGTTTTTTTACTGAAGATTTTGGTCAAGAATTGATCTGTTCAGTAAAGATAATTATAATTACAACATGTTTAAATGAAGTTGGGACTGTGGCCGTTACTTAAGGACTTGTTGATAATGACAGATCAAGTTTTTGTAACGACAGGTCCAGTTTTTGTATCAACAGGTCCAGTTTTTGTATCAACAGGTCCAGTTTTTGTATCAACAGGTCCAGTTTTTGTATCAACAGGTCCAGTTTTTGTATCAACAGATCCAGTTTTTGTATCAACAGGTCTAGTTTTTGTATCAACAGGTCCAGTTTTTGTATCAACAGATCCAGTTTTTGTATCAACAGGTCCAGTTTTTGCATCAACAGGTCCAGTTTTTGTATCAACAGATCCAGTTTTTGTATCAACAGGTCCAGTTTTTGTATTAACAGATCCAGTTTTTGTATCAACAGATCCAGTTTTTGTATCAACAGATCCAGTTTTTGTATCAACAGATCCAGTTTTTGTATCAACAGATCCAATTTTTGTATCAACAGGTCCAGTTTTTGTATCAACAGATCCAGTTTTTGTATCAACAATGTCATCAATACATTTCACCGACAAGGGCAGATAATATTCTTGTATTTCTATCGTTTCACAAACAATCAAATCAAAATTCTTAAACAGTTAATCTCTGACTGGAACGAACAAACTTTGGTCCTGCGACAACGAGATTCTAGTTCGGCCGGTAAGAAACTTTTTACATTGAAATCTAAATCAAAATATTGTCTGGAGGCAAAGTGTTTTTGGAAGAAAAGTTCAAGTTTTACATTTTCCACCCAAAAATTGTTGGACACTAAAAATTAAGTTTTTCTTGTCTCTGATTGTCTAATATGAAAATTTTGCACGTGATTTCGTGTTTGATTACAACCATATGACTGTAAAACTGGCAATGATTGCAAATTTATGTTAATTGATGGAAGAAAGTTTAGTTCTCTGTTTATCCATGAGAATTTATTGAATCTGCAAGTTCAAAATCACCTCCAACTTAAACTTCAAGGTTAAACATTACACATTTTAGAGTGGCTGGAAATTGTCACTTGAAACGTCTAATGGTCAACGTTTTTTGTCCATTCTCTTGCAATATCTCAATTTTGTGGGTATCAAATAATATTTTGATGAGTTTTAAATGAAGAAAAAACATTTGTCTGTGCTGAGGCCAAGGAACCACAACATTTCCTCAATGTTTTCAAGGCATTTCTAATATGTCATAATATTTTCATCCACCCGTTTCCACCAAACTGGACAAATTCCCACCTTGATCGAATTTGCTGGGAAAGATCCTAAAGAAAATGAGTCAGTACAAGCGTTTTCTTCATATTATGGCAAAATTCTAGATCATTCTCCTTATCTCCCCACATTTTTTCCTGTCTACGCAAGTTTTCATGTCTCTTAGACTCTTGTCAATTTGTCGCTTTCTGACCAAAGTGAAGATTGTCCCATCTATAAATTCTCGATCATCATCCGACCAGAAACTGAGATAGACGGTGAATATGTCAGCACCCAGAACTCCGGGCACAAAAAATGATAAAACTTTGTGTGCTGCTCTAACTTTTTACGGTACAAAAAACCTAGCCACATTTCCATTTTTGTACCTGGCGTGGACGCATCTCCAGTCTAGACAAACTTCAGTCTTTGCTACTATTGTAAATATTATAAATAAATGGTGCAAGGATAATTTTCTGTGCTTGGATTTACAGAAAATAAAAGATTTCGTAATTGATTGCCGGACAAACACGGCACCTTGACCACGGTTAGGGCATTGATGCTCAAGAGGTTGAGAAGAGAGTTGGCACAAAACAACAACAACAACAACAACAACAACAAAACGTTGCCTGTGGACAGACAGACAGACGAGAGAAGACGTCACCAATATGAATGCAAAAAAAAAAAAAAAAGACCAGATGAGGTCCAGCATTATAGAGTGAGAGGCTAATATATTTGTAGTTTGTAGGAACGGTTATATTTGGTTGAGTAGCTGCTGCATAGGCCTAGATTCTTTTGAGTTTTATGGCCTTGACTACGCCTGCCGAGCAAAACTCAGACGTACGTAGTGAGGGCTTAGATCTACACGTATTTGTTCCAGCTGCAGCTTATAAAAACTTCTTACCTTCGTGTGTACAGACAGAAACATTCTTTTTACTTCACACCCCGAAGAGTTTCTCACGCTTCTGTTTCCGTACACATGAAAACCCAGCCCAGACACAGTTCGGACCAAGCCCGGACACAGCCTGGACACAGCCTGGACACGGCCCGGACACAGCCTGGACACAGCCCTGACCCAGCCCAAACCCAGCCTGGACACAGCCCTGACCCAGCCCGGACCCAGCCCGGACACAGCCCTGACCCAGCCAAGACACAGCCCGGACCCAGCCAAGACACAGCCCTGACCCAGCCTGGACACAGCCCTGACCCAGCCTGGACACAGCCCTGACCCAGCCAAGACACAGCCCGGACCCAGCCAAGACACAGCCCGGGCACAGCCTGGACACAGCCAAGACACGACCCGGACTCAGCCAAGACACAGCCTGGACCCAGCCTGGACACAGCCAAGACACGACTCGGACCCAGCCAAGACACGGCCCGGACACAGCCCGGACCCAGCCAAGACACGGCCCGGACCCAGCCCGGACACAGCCCGGACCCAGCCAAGACACGGCCCGGACCCAGCCAAGACACGGCCCGGACACAGCCCGGACACAGCCCAGACCCAGCCAAGACACAGCCCGGACCCAGCCCGGACCCAGCCAAGACACAGCCCGGACCCAGCCAAGACACAGCCCGGACCCAGCCCGGACCCAGCCAAGACACAGCCCGGACCCAGCCAAGACACGACCCGGACCCAGCCCGGACCCAGCCAAGACACAGCCCGGACCCAGCCAAGACACGACCCGGACCCAGCCCGGACCCAGCCTCACAGTGTCACAAGCTTTAACTGAAATTTAATGAAGTTGGCTGGACAATTCCATACCTGGGGAAAATAAATGCTGTGGTCAAAATTTGTGAGAAACTCCGGAAATAACACATCAAAAGATGACTTCACCAAATTGAGTGAAGCCCAAACCACCCACATTTCAACATTCTGCTCTTTCTTGCCCCCCCCCCCCCTCCCCGCCAAAAAAAAAAGAATGAATAATGTTTTTGAATTATCTTTCCGACAAAAGTGGCAACAATACAAATCTCCCGCCCCCCCCCCCCCGCCCCCAAGGTTTCATTACTTAATAAGAAAAAGAGCCAGTAATTAGTTAACTGGTAGGGCTGTTGCGTCCTGTACCATTGTGTCCGTCGCTGAGTTCGAGAGTGCTAAGTGCCGACTACAGTCATTGTTCAATGAGGGGAGGTGGGCTAATGGAGGGAGGGAGAGGGGGGGAATGAGTACGGGGTGACTCCTGACTCCTGACTATTCCCCTGGACCTGACTTCATCCAATTAACCAGAAAGGTTTGCCCGGCTTATCTCCCCGTCATTACCTCCCGCTCTATCAATTTTGCATCAGCAAAAGAAAGAAAAACGAAGGGGAATAAAAATATAAAAAAACCCACCAAAAAACCTGGGATGTTTCCTGATCAACAAAGCCGTGACGTCATCCCTGCTACAATTTCTGCATTAATTTTCTCTTTGGTCAGTGGAGAAATCTGTGGTCACTTCAGATCTATCAGGGCCGGACACAGTCTGGGCTTTGTCAAACTGGCCGAGTTTTACACCCAAACTATACCACTGTACAAACATAATTATTAACATAGACATCCCATAATGATTTATGCACCGGCTATGTACAAACATCACACCATAATCGATATTACTTAGGTATTCAAACATCACATCATAATCGATTACCTAGGTATTCAAATAAAAGTTGAGTTGTACAACTGAGGCCCAGAACTGCCAGAGAAACACAGAAACTTGCGATTTTCACTGAAATTCCTAAAAAATAATACAGTTTGTGATGGATGAACAAAATTGCCAGTAAAATCCCCAGTAGCCTCAGATGTTTGTGTGACGCTCAGTCAGGACAAGTTTCAAAGTTCAGCCTTTTTTTTTTTTTTTAGCCTTTGCATGGAATCTCGAGCGTCAGATGCCAGGTAATCTGTGTATGTAGTGTTTAGGTAGTGTGTAGTGTGTTCATGATCGAGCGTGGAGCACATCTCAAACTGGAAGCACACATGATTCAATCTGAACTTCAAGCAGGAAAGAAAGACTCAGAAAGAGGAATGGGAGGTGCGGTCAGAGAGGTATGGGAGGTGGGGGCGACAGGATTCAATCTGAACTTCCAGCAGGAAAGAAAGAGGGTGAGTAGGCGGATAAAAATTTATGGTCAAAGTTAGAAACTTGATAATGAAAAGAAAGCAAGTTAATTTTGTCCTGATTTGCAAATTGCCCCATTCTGTCCCGACTTACCGATTTTTATTCTTGAATTTTAGTTGTGACCAGACTGGTCAACCAACAACTGTTCAAGGATACCACACTGGTCAACCAATAACTGTTCAAGGACACCCGGTACCAAATTTAATTCTTGCCGATTTGATCCTTAAGTTGGACTTTTTGTTATTATTTTTTTTAATCTTTGGTCCAAGACAATTTATAGAGCTCACAGTCTAGCGCGGACATCTCCTCTTTCTCCTCCTAACCGTTCTGTCTGTCTGTCTGTCTGTCTCTCTCTTTCTCTCTTCTCTCCCTTCTCCCTTCTCTCTCTCTCTTTCTCTCTCTCTCTCTCTCTCTCACCTGCTGGATCGATGACTGGGCGAAACTCTTTGATCACCGCATCTCCAGTTCAACTCTTTGATAATTGAGACGGTCCTCACCCAGCAACTTTTCCTTCAATTATTCATTTCTACTTGAGAGAAAGTTGAGGCGTCAGTTGCTCTTTGACAGCAAGTAGAAAAATGGGACAAGTCAAGACAGGATTTGATAATTGGCAATGACGAAGGCAGTAATTTTAAAGCTCTGGAACTATCAGAAAATATTGGAAGTACAAAAATCATGTAGAGAATTCTCAGAAAGAGAAAGACTAGAGGTCTCGATCTCCAACATGAAAAATACAAGAATTTATTGACCCAGGTCGTGACCTCGCTGATTGACTGGGCCCGTCCTGCACTGGAATCTACAGCTGGCAACAAGTCACGCACATCTAACATACACGCACCTACACACACATATATACACATACACATTGACATACATACATAATATATGCATACACATACACCCATACAGACAAATACACACACGTTATAACACCTACAGACACGACCAGCATTTTTTGTTCAATGAAAGAATTTTTGCCCTAGCGCCCCCCTCCCCCTCCCCCCCCCCCCCGCCCCCCCCCCCCCCCACGACCCAAAAATCGATTCTCTGATCCCCATTTTAACCACATTTTGGCAGAACTTTCTGTGTCTAGTGACAAATCCAATTGTTTCTTTCTTCAATTTCATTCTCTGTTCTGTCTGGCTGTCTGTTTGTCTGTCTGTATGTATGCATGTATGTATGTTTGACAAACTGTATGTCTGTCTGTCTGTCTACCTGTATCTTCGACTGCCTATTTGTCTGTCCGTCTATACATGTATGTTTGTCTACCTGTCTGTCGGTTTGTTTACCTGTATGCCTGTATAATTATCAGTCTGTTTGCCCTCTTGGCTTTTTGTGTGTCTGTGTGTGTCTGCCTGCCTGTCTGCTTTCCTGCCTGTATGTCTGTCTGTCTGTGTGTCTGTTTGCCCCTTTGTGTCTGTGTGTTCAATTCTACCTTTAGCCCTGTCTCCAGCACCCCACAACTTTCCAGCACCCCCCCCTCCCCCCCTCCCCACACCCCTACACAAATCATCTACCCCCCCCTCCCCACACCCCTACACAAATCATCTACCCCCCCCCCTTTTTCCTTGTCACACCGCAGAATGACCTGACGAGTCAAAGGGAGAGAAGTGAGGCCAACATTGACACCTGGAGCACGTGCGGTCCCAAGCAAAGGGAGATCATTAAAATTTCTAGGTCGTGCAAAAAGGTCAATAACTCACCAGATGAACACGTGACTTGCTGAGTTGGCCTGATCCCCCCCCCCCCTTCCCCTCTCGGGTCGTCAAGTTCAAAAACTAGTTTGTAGACAAGGATTTGTTTAAGCAAAGGATTCTAGAACAATCAGGTGAATTTTAATCACTTCGCGTATTTGACAAGACAAAATAAGAGTGATGTCCCCTGGATTGTGCTGGCTTTGAAATTTTTATCTTTTGTCTTGTGTCAGTTGTGAACTGTCTCAATGTGGCAATGGCCACACATACTGCCGTACAGTCTGACCGCACAGCCCAAGGTGGGACGCTAAAGATAAAGCCATGGCGCTGTCTCTTGACCATGCCAGTAAGAAAGTCTACAGCTTTGCCGTGCAAGTTGTTCCTCTTGCCATCAGTATCGACACTAAGGAAGTCTGTGAGGGACATTAAAATCTTTCCTGGATTTAGTCAGCCTGTCATTTCTCTTCTTGCCCAGAAGGTGGAGAACATGTCTACAAGTGCCAAACTTTGCAGCCTTGTATTTGACCAGATGTCCATCAAGGAAAAAGTTGCTACAGCCAGGGGACGGCTGAGGTGGAAGGCTGAGAGGATTTCGTTCATGCCATTGTTTTCCTTGGGCAGAAACTTATTCAGAATTGGAACCTGTTGAATATTTCCTTTCAAGTGGTCTAATGAACAGTGCCATGTTAAAGGCTCTTATTTTGGATTGTGTGCAAAGACATCTCAGGCGTTGGTTTGGACGATAAGTGTGTTGTGTCCCAGGCCCGCAAACTGACTGTTACATCATAATGTCTATCTCATTTATATCATTAAGTATCGCCCCTGGTGAAAGGTTTGATGGGATTTTCTTGTGTGCTCCTGTGAAAAAAGTTTCTCCTGTCTAGGAAACAATCAAGTGATGTCAAAAAAGGTAATAACTCTTCATTTTTATCTTTCTCTCTCCCCCACCCCCCCCCCCATTCCCATCCCCATCAAACTATGCCCCCCCCCCCCCATTTCCCTTCATCTCCATCCATAATTTTTAATTTCTTTTTCCCTATTTTACTTTTAGTTCTCTCTCTCTCTCTCTCTTTTTTTTTGTTTTTTCTATCTCTATCATATTCTATAACATCTACTACAACTACTACAACCTCTGTATGAGCACGAATTCTTAGATCTGTTTGAGCTTCTTTTTATATCAAGAATAATGTACCAGTAGTGAAAACTTTTATGTATAATTCTGGCATAAATCTAGGTTAATGCCTTAGAATTTTAATTATATATCACTTTGATAATTTACATGGTAGATATCTACGTCACACGGCAAAGTAAAACAAAGTGAAACAAAAACTTGACACCAGGTAATTTCAATGATCTGCACAGAGAATTTTGCAGCCAGAGGTGTGACCTCACCGTCAAGGCTTAGCCAGCACACTCCAAGGGTGGTAACTCAGAGATTTCCGTTCATAGAGTAAAAAAAACTCTGAGCGATTCACCATTTTTGAATATTTATGTGTTCTATGTAATCTCTTTGGTTTTGTTTGGAAAGTTTTGGCTTTGTG
>OZ007572.1:0-132500 GCA_963931925.1 Onchidella celtica
AATTTGAATTGGAGTGTTTAAACTGGAGGACAGAACTTTTTGTTCTAGATTTTCAAATGTCCTCACAGCGTCCTCTTAAAATGACAAGGATCTATCTCAACTTTATGGCTGAACTGAGTTACACACTACACACTACATCTACAGGCCTTCTCCACTGTGTGTCAAAGTAGCAGATCAAGCGGACTGGGTGTATCAATAACTAAAATCAGACAAAAAACGTGTTTCTAAAAGCTATGAGCACATAAGACTTCGATCACCAATTTCTCATAAGTTGATGGAAGTGATTGAGAACCTTTTAGAAATCTGCAGCTGTGGTATGGGCAGCAACCAATTAATTTCTCAGTTTTTAGGTTACATAAGTATGGATTAATTCCCTTGAAAGTTACCATGACTACCAAACCTGCAAATAACGATGAAAAAAGTATAATCAGGTGTGGGAATTCTCAGGACTTTTCCTGATTTCCAAAATCTTTTTTCCTAGGTAAACATTACAGTGTATTTTGTTTTCCTATACAAATTGGCCTTTGTGTATATTATATGCATTGCAGTTGGCAGTGACCCGTCAGGCCTACATCAAAAGTTCAGGACATTTTTTCTGTCAGTAATTCCCATCCCTGAATTACACATTACATGTATTTCTGCTATTGCTGTATGTTTTTACCTGTACTACTGACATTTGAATATGAAGCCTTGTTAATGGCCTTCCCCCCTTTTGATAAATTGTATACAAAAATTCTGCCACTATCAAACAGATTTTGGAAGTAGGCCCTACAACCAGGTTAAAACGCACCATTTAGTCATGAACTTTAGCGACCTGAGTTCTTGTTTGATCTATCTCCATTTTCTGAAAAACTGGACATCTTTGAGTATGTTGAGGGGATATGACAAATACACACTTTGAGCCTTGTTTAAAACTGCATTGTGGCACTTGCCAAGCTGTTTCAGTTTCCAATTATTCTACATCTGTGTCATTATTTCTAAAGCCACAAACGTTTAATGCCGAATTTCTTAGTTGTGCAAAAAGTGGAGTTGGAACAAACAAGAACTCTGCTTGTGGGAGGTTTTGTTCCTGCTTTCATTCAAACAAATCTCTCATCTCGTCTCTCCCATGGCAATAAAAATACAAAAACAAACGACCAACATTTAATTTTTCCATGCTTTTTATTTAACTCTCAACAAATTAACATTTCCTAAATGAAACTAGAATATGTGAGATATTACAATATCACATAAAATTTCAACACCTAGAAATGATAAAGAAAAGTGGTTCAACCCCCATTGTCCCATCCCTTTGCATTTTTAAACTGGCATTGTATATCACTGAACAACAACTGACTAAATTAGTGTGCACGCATATTCAGGCTGTAACTGTTTATGACACAGTAATAAAGCATAATTATGCCTACCCAACTGCAACATTAGTGGGAAGAAAATATCAGGAAATTTTAACAAGGAGAATATGGATCTACACATGGTTATTGTCATCTGCAGAGTACTAAACTTTTTACACAAGAAGATAACTTCCCTCTCCCTCCCAACTTTGATTACGCAGCAGAGCCCAAATGTTAAAGGAGTAAGGATTTTCTATGTTATGGGTCACACTGATCATTTAATTCTACACTAGGGAAGGACTAAAACAACAAATATTGAGTCAGACCTTACTTTGCATACTGTACTTAGCTGTTTCCAGCCCAATTGCCTGCACAACTTCTCTCAAACTTTGGTCACTGCTTCCAATGGCTCAAAGTCAGGATGAGTGTATATTGTGCACAAACTGGCAAACTGCCTTGACTCAGTGTCACAGACAGATGTATACATACAATGTATGATACATACAGGGCTTTCATCATGAAGACAATTTGGTATGCAGGTCTGATATAATAAAATAAAAATATATAAAATAAATAATGAAATGATATAATAATAAAATAACTTTAATATAATAAATAAAATAGATAATATAATAAAATAGAAATAATATAAATGATATAATAAAACAACTGATTTGGGGATTCTAATCTAACAATATGAATTAATTGGGCAGGGGGTCCTGATTAACATGAAAATAAGGATAAATAAATTCATGTATTCTTTAAATTTTATTTAACAGGTCTGGATAATTTACATTTCAAGAAGCTGAGTTAAAGTTTCACAGTCAGGGAAAATATTCTGAAGTTTGGCCTCTTGCTGCACATCACCTTACAATTTACTTGACCGCCCCCTGTATAATTCATTGACTGGTCTCCGAAATGTAGAAATTTCTGCACAAAAGAAATATTAAACTAAACTAATCTCCCCCAATTATGCCGACATTTCATTTTGTATGGTTTTCATAATCTTTCAATTTTGTATGTTAATCCCTAACCACTTGCAAAGATTAAGGTAATACATCAATCACAATCATTACATAAGCTTATTACATCCACTCACAGATCCATTACATGCATAGGAATTATTAAGTTTGAAAGTACATTAATTTATATATACAAATCACCTTTGACTAGACTTCACTGTACTCCGTATGATTTACTGACTAGATCCAAGATATGAATGCCAACAGTTTGCATATATGAAATCTTAGTAGGCTGTTCAGTGCATAGACCTACACAGTGTCCACTGCCTTACATATGTTGCGTGATGGGTTATCCAGACTATAACAGTGATAACTATTTCCTCACTGCTCTACACTAATGGTGCAAGTCATTTTTGACAATTTTGAGATATTAAGAAAAAAAAATTTCTGTCATTTGGTGACTTATGCCATTATGATTTAATTGGATTATTACATTTCTGTATTGACACTTTTCTTTTCTATAATATCTGATAGCCCTCATGCTCAGAAATGCAATAAAGTCTGAAGATATGCCATTAGCATAAAGCGGTAACGATTTGTTTCATACTGACATGATGGATATTCCATGAAGAAAGTGTCAATTTCTATCACATAGCAATATAAAATTAATCACATCAAGTTATACAGTTTGTATCAAGTTTCTATCCCAATCACCGACCAATTGTGAAGATCATCAACCACAGTCACTTTATCAATCACATACAATACTGCCGTGCCACGGAAGAGCAACATAGCCGACCATATGGCCTTTTTTTTTTTACTTCTATTGTCTCGATGAGCTCTTTTTTACACAATTTGTTTATGAAATTTTTTGAAATAAGTGCATATGTCGCTCTGCCTTTGCATGGCAGAATATATCAGTCACAAGTATCAATCAAACAATACATCAGTCACACTTTTCCATCGTACAGAATACATCAATCACAAGTATCAATCACATGCAATGCGTCAGTCACAAGTATCAATCACACACAATACACCAGTCACACTTATCAATCACACACAATACACCAGTCACACTTATCAATCACACACAATACACCAGTCACACTTATCAATCACACACAATACACCAGTCACACTTATCAATCACACACAATACACCAGTCACACTTATCAATCACACACAATACACCAGTCACAATTACCAACCACACAGAATACACCAGTCACAATTACCAACCACACAGAATACATCAATCTCAATTACCAACCACACAGAATACATCAATCACAATTACCAACCATACAGAATACATCAATCTCAATTACCAACCACAAACACAATACATCAATCACACTTTTCCATCACATACAATACATCAACCACACACAATACAGTAATCCCATATATCAGTCACACAGAAAACATCACATGCAAACTACAGTATTATTTAACAAATTATGCATAAGAATTACTCAAATTATAAAGTCCACTTGCTTGTGAAAGTAATTTTCCTGATTATTTTACATTTTAGGCATCCCAATTGTGTCCACATTTTGAAACAGAACTGATATAAATTTACATCACCTGTAAGTGACAGCTCAGACAGCCTCTCCCCCCTTCTCTTTTCCACCCCATTAAAAAAGAAAAAAGTTCTATCAATTCAAGATCAATCAACCAAAGAAAAAAAAACAAAACACAAACCCATTATATTTCACCATTATATTCAGTACAATTTTTCTCTCCCCCCCCCTCCCCTCCCTATTTGCCTTCTTAGGTTAATGCCTGCAAAGAATTTTGATAAATATCTAATGACCTGCATGTGTCAACATTTACGCACTGATACTTGGTTGAGATCTTGCTCTCCGATTTTACAAACTTATCTCCTATAGTCATTTCACAACCGAATTTATGCGAGTTGTCAATATTCTCTGCTTTGAGCATTTAATCTCACACCAGGTGAGAACAATTCCGTTGTTTAACGCAGTTTCATCTCCAGCACAAACTATCTCTGTGAATCAGGTGGAAATTTAAAACAAAAATGAAATAAAAGATAAATCATCAGGACCAAAAATTTCAATGAAAATAATGAACATTTTGTCCATGCCAGCTCTAACATGTGTCAGGAAAAAGTTTTATTCCAGCATTTTCAGGTTTTAATCTCCCCTTAGAAATGAAATATATTGTCCTCATCAGATGCGATTAGATCAATTATGATTTTTAAACAAAACAAAAAAAATGCCTACGTCAGTTAAGGATGTTGTACGTGTTCTGCAACATCCTGGTTTTTCTGTTCTTAGGTTACATTCAAGGTTCTGTGCACTGTAGCGTTTGCATTCCCCTGTCTTGGATTTGAAAGCCTAATATTTAAATTACTCATGTCTATCATTAGCCCTATTTTGCAGTCTTAATTTCCATGGCAGGATAAACACTGGATATTCTATACTTGTACGTCAATTTTAGCATTATCGTTATTGCATTCATAGTTTACAGTGTACACTCCATTGTTCAGGTGAAAGAAAATTTACCATTTTTGACATTTCTCTAATCACTTGCCAACATCTGAATCAGTGAACGACTGGACACAAAAATCTATGTGTCAAACTCCAACAGAATTAAATTCCAACTTGTCAAACTCCATAATCTATATATGAACAGACTCAAAGGAACTGGCAGGTCAAAGAACCAACATCAATACCATTATGACAACTTTTGCATCAAACTTCTCAAAAAGACACATCCAACCCGAACCTACAGAAATTTACAAGAAGAATTACCACTGACCAATGCTAAAAACGAATTATTCTCTCCTCCTAAAAACAACTTCAAAGCACGGCACTGACCATCCTCTATGCCAGAAAAACTTTAAAAGCAAAACCGGCCAACCGTAAAACCACAGACTATAAAATGCGCATCCAACGACACCTAAAAGCACCATGATCTTAAATTAGAGTTAAAAACACTTCTCTATATACAGCAAATCTTAGAAAATAAATCACAGATGAAATGGTACTGCTAGTCTAAATGAACATAATTCACAGCCTATTCAACGTCTCTATCCTTTAAGACAATATCTGCATAACCAGTTGTAACCTGCGAGAATTCACATCTGAACCAATGGAAGTGCACACTGCAAAAAAGCGTAAACAATTTTGTATCCCTGACATCCAGTGTTATCCTGCAGCACCCCCTCACCCCCTGGAAATGTCTCACCTTTTGCTTATGCTTCAAGTGCTTCTCCCCCCTTTTTCCCCCAAAGTTTGTGTTTACATTATTAAATCAGCTTATCTACTGGCAATCATGTTTCCTGTTGTCACAACACTATAGAAATTAAAGTGCAAACATTCAGTAACCTAAACATGTGCATGTAGTATATCTTAACCTGTCAGAAAACCATTACGACTGATGAGGACAATGTTCAGTATGTTAATTTTAGAATTACTTCTTATTCTTGTAATAAAGTTACATTTGACGACCCCAAACCTTTCTAGGTTACATTAATCATTCATAACTTACAACAAATTTCAGACTTTTGAGATTTCCAGTGTTTCAAATTTACTTTGTTCCCAGTTCCAATTTGACCTAAATGTTTTAGCAGATCACACCACTGGCTTATAAAGATGCGAATCAGTTTTTCCTCAGACATGTAGATAAATAATCCACATGATAACTGGTGAACCACGAGACACTGGATAATGTTATCAGAAACTGTTCTCAAGTTTCTATCATACAGGGTTTAACACATGCAGGACACTGAGTATTTCTGTTCCCACTAGCATTATGAAATAGTGCTGCACTTATGTGGACAATTTTTATGAGTGAACAATGACATCAAACCAATGGAAATGCCTCCTGAATTTCTGAAACTGCAACATATAAACCTGTGAATACATAATATACATATCAATAAGCATTCCTCAAGAAGAATAGAAATTGAAATGAAAAAGAAAGTTAATTATAAAATTACGGCAGAATATTTTCTATAAATAATTTCATCCACACAACATTAAGACAAAAATACAATAAGAAGAGGAAAAGGACAAGAAGGAGAGACAGAAGAGAAAGAGAGAATAGGAAAGAAGGAGAACCCTACCAGCGGCACCCGCCAACCTCCCACGTGACACTGGTAACATACACAACACACAACACATTTCATATCAAGCAATAGCATACAATGGTAACATTGTAACTGCTCCAATGAATGAGATGTTAGCTCATCTATAGCAACTCTAATGAAACAGATGTTGGATACATTATACAGATCTACATGGACACATAGTATTTACACAGCTCTTCAACTGCAACTTGAAACAATATTTTAACATTTCATGTACATCTTGCAATGAAGACCATCATACATAATGCAGTGCTCTCCCCCCCCCCCCCCCCTTCCCATTTTGTTAATTTCCGGCAAGATTTATCAAAAGAAACTCCCATAATTAAACAATACTGAAAATAATCAGATCCCAAAATACAGCAAAATTAACCCCAATCTCCCCCCCCCCCGCCCCCCCAAAAAACAATATCAACCCCAATATCCCTCCCCACCCCCCAAAAATACAGCAAAATCAACCCCAAATCCCCCACCCCCAAAAAATACAGCAAAATCAACCCCAAATCCCCCACCTCCCAAAAGAAATACAGCAAAATCAATCCCAAATCCCCCACCTCCCAAAAGAAATACAGCAAAATCAACCCCAAATCCCCCACCTCCCAAAAGAAATACAGCAAAATCAACCCCAAATCCCCCACCCCCCAAAAAATACAACAAAATCAACCCCAAATCCCCCACCTCCCAAAAAAAATACAGCAAAATCAATCCCAAATCCCCCACCTCCCAAAAAAAATACAGCAAAATCAATCCCAAATCCCCCACCTCCCAAAAAAAATACAGCAAAATCAATCCCAAATCCCCCACCTCCAAAAATAATACAGCAAAATCAACCCCAAATCCCCCACCTCCAAAAAAAATACAGCAAAATCAATCCCAACCACCCACCCCCACCCTTTTTTTCTGCCAGATTTATCAAAAGAAATTACCACAATGAAACAATACTGCAAGTCATTGAGTTCTACAAAACTACAGTAAAATCATCATTCTATCTATATACACAGGTCCAACAGATTCAAATGGTCAGCACATTTTGTCTATGACAATAACTGTTTTGTTTTCCTATTGTTTAGAACTGAAATCATACCTACCTACCCCCCTCCCCCCACCCCCACTGTTTCATACCCAGGGTTTCATAACACCTTTTCTCCTTTTTCTTTGTGTGTCAAATTTAATTAAGTTCTATACCGCATGTAAGTTTGGCAGTTGGCAGGCCACCCATTACATATCACGATAACATCAAGAAAGTCAGCCAGCTGGAAATAAGTGAACTAACTAGGAAAGCTAAGGACAGGATTGGGTGGAGGAGATTTTGTCGTGACATCCACTGTAGCAGCTAACATCGATGACGATGAAGCCGACAGGTGACAGGTGACCTGTAACACTACTTCATATCCTCCAATCTAGTCACTCTTTAAGCTGCTGGCTTCAAATATTTACATTTCAGCTTTCTTATTAATATTGCAAGTCAATCCATACTTGTAATAAGTTGTTGGCTTCAAATAGTTACATTTCAGCTTTCTCATTAATACTCCAAGATAATCCATACTTGTAACACTACTTGGTATACTTCTCTATTCTAGTCACTGTGTATACTAAGTTGTTGGCTTCAAATAGTTACCTTTCAGCTTTCCCATTAACATTGCAAGTTAATTCATACTTGTAATACTTGGTATCCTTCTCTAGTCTAGTCACTCTGTATACTAAGTTGTTGGCTTCAAATATTTGCACTCTTTCATTACTTATGCAAGTTAACATTATTGCACTTCATTCAAAGTCTTCCCTTAGTAAATTTATTTTTACACTTTTGACTTGGTCACATTTTTGTTTTCTCTTCTATATCTTAAATTTGGTCAGTTTGCTAAAAAATATGGAGCTTAAGCCCCATAACCTTTAACAAGAATGTAACAAAAAACAAACAAAAAACTCCACAATGAATGGATCAAATCGTATTTCACTTGGCAAAGATGGCATTCTGTGGCATAACTAAATACAAAATCTATTATGTCTTCAGCTGATGATCTGAAGGTTCCATTGTCTTCCACATGAATTTTGAAAAAATACAAAAAATAAAAACAACCTACACTTGGCACCAAATGGATTGAATTGACTAAATCTCAGATGGCCATGATGGTATTCTATCTTCATAGGTGCCAATGCACTAGTTCTAAATATTTCCAAATGCTCGGGTTGATAAATTAATGTCTGTACGCTTTATACAAAGTCTCTCCTCTGTAAATTTTTACACTGTTTTCTCTTCTGCCTTTCAAATTTGGTCAGAGTTTGCTACAAACATGGCTTAACTGCGGCAAAACTAAGCACGAAGTCTATGTCCCCAGCTGATTGTCTGCTTAAGCTACATCATCTTTAATGAAAACTTACTAAATTTCAGTGGGCAATGATGGTATTCTATCCTCATAGGTGAGAACGCACTAGTTCTAAATATTTCCAAATGCTCGGGTTGATAAATTAATGTCTGTACGCTTTATACAAAGTCTCTCCTCCGTAAATTTTTACACTGTTTTCTCTTCTGCCTTTCAAATTTGGTCAGAGTTTGCTACAAACATGGCTTAACTGCGGCAAAACTAAGCACGAAGTCTATGTCCCCAGCTGATTGTCTGCTTAAGCTACATCATCTTTAATGAAAACTTACTAAATTTCAGTGGGCAATGATGGTATTCTATCCTCATAGGTGAGAACGCACTAGTTATAAATATTTCCAAATGCTCAGGTTGATAAATTAATGTCTCCACACTTCATCCAAAGTCTCTCCTCTGTAAATTATTTTTACATTTGACTCTTCTGTCTCTTAAATTTGGTCAGAGTTGGCTATAAATATGACTTAACTGTGGCAAAACTAAGCACAAAGTCTATGTCTGCACCTGATTGTCTGCTTGAGCTACATCACCTCTTACCAGAACTTTAAAAAAAAAGGAAAAAAAACAAGCTTTGCAACCAACAGCTTAAATTTACCAACTTTCAATTGGCAAAGAGGACCTCCTGTCTTGACAGGTGCAAATATACTGGTTTTATATTGTAGTCATTAAAGACTGTCAGTAAAATGACACTTCGAAAATATGGATCAAGTTTACTAAATTTCAGTTGGCAAAGATGGCATTCTTTCTGTCTTGACAGGTGCAGGTACACTGGTTTATATATTATAATAACTAAACATTGTCAGCAAACTGACACACTTTGAAACAATTTCCTAAATTTCAACTGGCAAAGATGGCTTCCCATCTTGATATAAACAAGTACACTGGTTCTAAACATTTCCAAATGTTCATGCTGATAATTTCCACACAGACACAACAACTAGCATGCTAACTATTGACTCCTGATTGCTCGTTTAAAGAAAGAAATATCTCTGGCTGTGTAACATTAAGAGTAATCTGCTCAATATCATTAGTTTCAACACCGCCTCGTCTCCCTTTCTTTCTGCATAAAACAAATGTTGAACTTACAAATTTAAGAAAACTATACATTTGTAGAAAGACAAAATCCTGGAAAGAAGTTCATTTCGAGCGTTAACTTTTTGAAAAGCCCCAAATAGTATCTTTCATCTCAACTGTTTCATTATCTGTGCAGTATTTCATTGCCAAATCTTGAAAGACAATATCTCACTATCTTAAGATGAACACACCATGTTCCAGTATTACACCAGTCACAAAATTTGAAGTTCCTTGACATGCAAACTGTGCAGCTGATCAAGGAAATGTGAATAACATGCTTGGGGGGCACATGCAGGTTAGTAGTTGGTAAAGAGCTCGGATCATTCATGTATTTCTCCCTTTCAGTGGTGGAATTTGCCTTTTTACTGACACCAAGTCGACTTCTACAGCTAATTAATACACAATCAAAGCTATCCGAGCCCTTTCTTGTATTAGAACATTATGGAACATTAAATCTTGTGACTGGGCAATACTGACTTTCTTTGTGCCTGTCAATTAGCACAGAAATTGCTGTTTACAGTGGTAATTTCACAAAGTTGAGATGAGATATAATACATTCATTATCTGAATTACAATTTAATCTGACCCCAATATTATATATATTCTGTTTGTGAAATAAAAAAAACTTAATTTTAATTTTTCATTTTTTTTTTTTAAATCAAAGAACTTTTATATGAAATTGTCCTACAGCAATGCTTAAAATTAAAAACAGCTGTGATGTGCTCTACACAGTTCACTGACAATGTTCAGCTACTATAAAATAAAGAGAATTTGGTTGACAATTAAAATGGCAAAGGAGCTTATTTTATTACCATTTAAATTGTGGGCAAATTTTTTTACTGAGGTGAATGCCATCTTTACACAATGTTATACTGCTGGTTCACTGAACTGACAAAGATCAAATACCTACAACAACTTTTTCTGACTGCCTCACAAATTTATCAACATCCTATCTGTATATATCAGAAAATTTGGAACATGTGTTTTATGAACTCATTTGGCCAAAACTATTTACCATTAACCAAAATTACCAATCCTTAAGAGCATTCATTATCTGCTCCAATTCCCAGTTACATTCACTTATGCAGTTTCTCTGGATTTTTCTTTACTTCTTTAAATCACCCACTTGGGGGAGGGGGTGCTGCATTGTTATTTCATCTTGACCCCCCCCCCCCCTCCCCTCTCAATATTCATTTTCTTTTTCTGACTGCCTATTTATAATCACTGGAGGGGAGACTTACTCTATTTTTTTGCCTCAACTTCTCTTCATGTTTTTTTCTTTCTGCTCCCCAGGAGGGGAGTACTTACGCTTATTCTATTTTTTTCTTGACTTCCCCTCCTCGGGAGCCTACGATAAATATTTGTTTTCTATGAAATCTACTGCCCTGGAGGGGAGTGCTACACTTTTTTTTTTCTTGACTTCCCCTCCACGGGAGTGAACATATCTCTTTTTCTTTTTGCTCCCCAGGAGGGGAGTACTTACGCTTATTTTTTTCTTTTCTTGACTTCCCCTCCTCGGGAGCCTACGATAACTATTTGTTTTCTACAAAATCTACTCCCCTGGAGGGGAGTGCTACACTTATTATTTTTTTTTCTTGACTTCCCCTCCACGGGAGTGTACATCTTATCTCTTTTTCTTTTTCTTGCTGCTCCCCAGGAGGGGAGTACTTACGCTTATTTTTTTTTTTCTTGACTTCCCCTCCTGGGGAGCCTACGATAAGTTTTCTATAGTCTACTCCCCTGGAGGGGAGTACTACACTTTTTTTTTTTTTTTCTTGACTTCCCCTCCACGGGAGTGTACATCTTCATTCCTTTTTTTTTTTTCTTTCTGCTCCCCAGGAGGGGAGTACTAACGCTTATTTTTTTTTTTTCTTGACTTCCCCTCCTCGGGAGCATACGATAAACACTGTTTTCTACAAAATCTACTCCCCTGGAGGGGAGCACTACATTTATTTTTTTTTTTTCTCGACTTCCCCGCCAAGGGAGTGTTTCTCTTTCTCATAAATACATCTGCTTTCCCACTCGACTTCCCAGGAATGGGGCAGTTCATTTTTGAACACACCAAGAACATGCCATGTCTCTGGTCAATGTTCCACGCCATCAGCATCTGTCAATTTTCTTTTCCCAAACAGTAGCGTTTTCTCTAATCTCTCCATCCAGTCAGTGTTCCTGAACTTCCTGCCCCCCATCTCCCGAACATCCACCCCCAATCTTTATATCTTCCTCCAGCAAAGGGCCAGTTCACTCCAGCTTTTTTGCAGCTGTTCAAGTCTTCCAGATGCCTGGTTCTACATTTTACAGTAAGGAGTTTGCACAAAAAAAACCCTCCCAAAAAAAAACCCTCTTTTCGTCCCCTCTTCAGCCTATTCAAAATATTTGTTATCTAGTGCCACCATTGGATAATGTTCGCCATCGGAATGGGCAAAGAGTTTCGGGCGCCAGGGCAACTCTTGACTTGCCGATGGTAGAACATTCCAGATCGATTATCTTTGAAGGTCCGGGTCTGGGCCCCACCGATAGACAAAAAAATCGGGTAACCGCCGTCGACAACCTTTCCTTCCTTAATAGCTCCCCATTCTTATGCCAGATGAGGTCTCTTACAGGCACATAACTAATTTTCTGACAATAAATGAACCGGCAACTCTTGTAGTATGGACTATAGCAGACTAGTTTCAATAGAGTGAAAGATATATACACATTTAGTTTGAGTGACAGATATATGTACATGTAGATTAAGTGAAATATGTATATTTATATACATGTAGACAGATATATACAATAGATAGGTACAGAGAGAGAGAGAGAGCAAAAGTTATATATACATATTGACAGAGAAAGAAAAAAGAGAGGAGAGATATACATGTATATACATGGAGACAGAGATAGAAAGAAAGAGCAAAGGATATATACAAAGATAGATGGCGGAGGAAAGAGAAAATGAGTGCTAATCTGCCAGTACAGTTGCCTACTGAAGTATGTTTACTCCAACTCATTCGATTCAGAAAAATCACTCGATCCTAAACACCTAAAGAACCAAGATTGTCAGAAAATTGTTTACGTCCCTGTATCCTGTGCTACATGCAAGGGACAGGGCAACACAGAAACAACAGAGTCACACACAACTACATACTTGACCACAACCACAAACAAGGGAACCTCGCTGGACAATGGGTCACTACAAATAATCGACCACTATGGTGAGAATTTCAAAATTTTGAGAAAAAGCAACAACAAAAAACCCAGACCAAATCAAGAACAAACTTTACAAAGCCAAACCAAGGTCCAAATCAAGAAAAATTATCTTACAAATCCCAATTTACAGAAAATGACTATGGCTATTTCCCATCAGTAATTGAAGGCCCAGCTCTTGTTGAATTTCCATTTTTTTGCACCCTTTTCCTCCACAGAACATTTTTTTTGTCCCTCCTATTTAAATTTTTGTGCTCACCCAGAGCACAGAGTCTGTTCTATTTCAATCTTTGCTCACCCAAGGCACAATTCTCAATTGTGCCTTCCCTATATCAACAGCCCAGTAGACTCGGAGATTTTCTCCCCTCTGATTACATCTGGTAGTTTGGCCATCTCATTAACCTGACCCTAGTCAATGTACCTCGCCATCATCAACTATCAGCTTGTCTTTCTTTCATGGTCATCAGTTCTGACAATGTTTCCCCTTTTCCTTGCCACACCCTTTTGAGTTTGTACCTATTTCTTTCCTCTAAGTTCACCTCAATCTCTTTCACTTGCCTTGTCAATGAAGGATCTATTCATCCTCATTCTGGCCTTTCAACTAAAGCTCAAACACAGCCTGTCTTGGCTGTTTGTCAACTTTATTCTCTTTCTCATAAATATATCTTTCTGCTTTCCCACTCCACTTCCCAGGAATGGGGCTGTTCATTTTTTAACACACCAAGAGCATGCCGTGTCTCTGGCCAATGCTCCTCTTTTCCCAAACAGTACCGTACAACTTTTGTCAGTACACTTTTCCACCGGTTTCTTTTTTTTTTTTTGCCTCTGGCTGACATTCACACTTGGATAGCTAAATGGTTTCACTCAGTATGCATCTCATAATTATTAAATGTTTTCAGCCTATGTTGTAATACTCCAGATTTCTATTCAATTTCAGGGAAACTGACTAGTTTTTCAAACTCCAACCAAATTTAAGTGTACATACATGATAACCTGATGCCAAAACATTTAATCTCTTATGTCCAGCCTTCACACATATTTCTTTTGATTTAAAGTTCTACAAAAACTAATTTCTTTTTCAAAACTCTGACCAAATATAAGTGAAGATAACCTCCAGGGTATTTCTTAACAAATGTTCCGTAAAAATGCTTTTTGGTATGGGAGCCAGGCTAATGTTTGAATTCCTGAACTTGAAATGAATTTCTTTTCACATCTTTTCCAAAAACTAGTCTACAATCCAAAACAAGACTTAAGAATTCCTACCCTGGAGGTGCTGGGTGTAGGATCCTGTGAAACTTAGTTATTTTCTGTTTCATTTTGATAAAACTGTCCTTATGGCTGAAACATCTATCTGGACAATTTTCACAGGATCCTTTGATGGTACTGCCCAGCTCAGTTGACAGACACAGGATAGTACCATTTACTGTCATTAATGGTAGCCGTGAAGGCTGCAGATGTATCAAATTAGTTCAGTTGAATATGGACAAAAGATTTCAAACTTAGAAAAATTTCATCAAGATTTGGGAACCATAGATGAGACTGAACCATGGTTGACTACAAAAAATCCTGCATTTCAAATTTGAACATTGTTTGCCTAAGCAACATAAAGCCAATATTATAAGTGTTTGTACTCATGAGCGCAGTTTTTTTTTTGAATTGAAAGACCAGAAGAGAACACTTTGGACTCCATATAACTTTGTGCATTACAAAATTGTGTTTACAGTTACTGATGAAGTTAAAATCGTGCTGAGTTTCAAGAGAGAACTACCCTTTATGGTAGTTCTACCTATGCAATCTCAGATTAATTTAAGATATGGAAAGAAATAGCATCTCCTACCCTTCGTTTGGAACACACATTTGCCTTGCCTTCTTTGTTAAGTTGTAACCATTTATTCCTTTGAAAATAGTGACATGCTGTCCATGGCAGCTCTACCATGTGTCAGGAAAAAGTTTACCCCAAGATTTTCAGGTTCCAATTTCCGCTCAGAAATGGCACAATAAATTTCCACATCTGTTAGTACGGTGACTGACACACCTATGAATCTGATGCCATAACATTAGAAAGCTACTCATTGAAACTTCCACCCTATTATCATCACTATCCGCGTATTCACTGTATTAAATAAATTCTTTAAATTTACTAATTATTTCTGTTCTATCAGTCAGAGATAAAGTTATCAGTCTGAAGTTAGATAATGTCTCATTTATTTTGAGTTTGAACCTTTAAATCTATACTATGACCAGCTATCTTCATCTCATTCTATTTATATACATGAGCAGTTTTGTCCTCAAACATTTTCAGCTCCACTGACTGCCTTTTCCCAGCTGCAAAACATGCATGCGATATCTGTTTCAATTTTTTTTTTTAAGAAACCCATGGTGAATTTATAAACTCAAAATGCACTTTCCCCATCAACAATGTTTAGGATGATAATGTCACTGTTACCCTGCTTTTTCAGATTCCTGTATGGTCAAAATATTGGGAACCACTAAATACCCTAAATACTTTTTTTTTTAAATTTAAAAAATGCTGATGACTGAATCTGATGGACCTTTGTGGTGGTTGTTTGCAAATTCTGGCCTAAGAACCATTTCATATCAAGAGTATAACAGCACCCACAGCTGGTTTAGCCTGTCATCTTGTGTAAAAATTCCTGTGGTAACTTCATATGGTTAACAACCACCTCATGGTCACATAAGTAAGCCCGATATCAACTTTACAACGTGGATAAAAGTTGCTAATATCAAGTTCTCTTCCTGACCATTTTCGTTTATGGTAAATGGTTTAACCTCTCGAGTGAATAGTCCATGATCAAATTTACATAACAAAATATAAAACAAAAAAAACTAATAAAATCCCATCATAATAAACGTACTGTCGAAATCTTGAATCCTGAGAAAATTGCTATCCTGCTCCATTCATAACAGTTGCAAAATGTCTTGGCTGAATGGCGCCATACAAAAGTCATTTGTTAAGCTTCTGTACTTCTAGGCAGTAAAGTGACTGTACATTGCCAAAATACATTTAGGCACAAAACTGCCTGAATAAATTGCTACTACAAAATCCAGATCTAGTGATGTTCTCAGCTGCTTACACCACACTTGTACTGAGTACATGTGATTCACTATTAAAATTTTGTTAAAATCCAGATCAAGTGATGTTCTTAGCTGCTTTGCTCCCATGTCTTTGTTGCATTGTGGTAATCTTAGATTGAAAGAGTTCTGTACTTACTAATGCCATTTTCACATTTTTCAGGCATCAAGGAGCAATCTCTCACACTGTAGTAGCTGACAGGCTGACTGGGGTTGATCACGTCACCAATGCAGGTTTGGAAAGGTACCTTCTGGTGAATTCGTTTGGTGCCAAGAGTACAAATCTCATAGTCATAGACAAGTGGTGTGTGTGGCTCACTTTCAGTTGTCTGACAACTGCCTGTGCAAGAAAACAGAGCAAAGAAAAAATGTATAAAATGTTTTGCACTTAAATTATTAAATTATGGTTATGAATTGAAAAGTTTACTTTTATTCACCTTTCTTTTCAACAAAACAGTTATTGGATCATCAAATACAGGTTATGTACATAATGAAATGGAAAGACTAAAACTAGTCTAAATATAATGGTGCTGTTATATTATTACTAATATTAGGAAAACTTGGAGACTAAAACGTTTGGAAATTCCAAAGAAATAGATTTCTAGTCCTTTTTCAAGTCTGTCTAAGAAAAGACATTCATTCTGATTGTCAACTGCCAAAAGTTTATCTGGCTAAATTCTACAGTTTGAAGGAAGTAGATCTAGACGACTACAAATTCCGGAACTAGTGATGTTCTCAGCTGCTTACACCACTATTAAAATTTTGTAAAAAGCTTGGATCAAGTGATGTTCTTAGCTGCTTTGACACAAGCCTTTGAAATTAGTAGTGATCTTAAATTAAAAAATCCAAATCATGTGATGTTCTTAGCTGTTTTGACACAAGCCTTTTGAGTTGAGTTGTGATCTATAATTAAAAAATCCAGATCAAGTGATATTCTCAGCTGTTTTGCTGAAACGTCTTTGTTGAGTTGTGATAATCTTAGACTGAAAGAGTTCTGTACTTACTGATGCCATTTTCACATTTTTCAGGCATCAAGGAGCAATCTATCACACTGTAGTAGCTGTCAGGCTGACTGGGATTGATCATGTGACCAATGCAGGTTTGGAAAGGTACCTTCTGGTGAATTCGTTTGGTGCCAAGAGTACAAATCTCATAGTCATAGACAAGTGGTTTGTGTGGCTCACTTTCAGTTGTCTGACAACTGCCTGTGCAAGAAAACAAAGCAAAGAAAATATAAATAATGTTTTGCAATTAAATTATGGTCATGAATTAAAAAGTTTGCTTTTATTCACTTTTCTTTTCAACAAATCAGTTATTAGATCATCAAATACAGGTTATGTACATTATGAAATGGAAAGACTAGATCTAGGCTAAATCTACCGGTTCTGTCCCATTATTAGGAAGACTTGGAGGCAAACTTGTGGAAATGCCGAAGAATTAGATTTCTAGTCCCTTTTAAGTCTCAGTCTAAGAAAAGACATGCATTCATTCTCAATTTCAACTGTCAAAACTTTTTCTGGGTAAATTTTACAGTTTGAAGGAAGTAGATCTAGACCACTACAGATTCCGGAACCAGTGGTGTTTCTCACCTGCTTTGACACGCCTTTGAATTGAGTAGATGTGATTCAGTATTAAAATTTTGTAAAAATCCAGATCAAATGATGTTCTTAGCTGCTTTGACACAAGCCTTTGAACTAAGTAGTGATATAAAATTTAAAAATCCAGATCAAGTGATGTTCTTAGCTGTTTTGACACTGTCTTTGCTGCGTTGTGATAATCTTAGATTGAAAGAGTTCTGTACTTACTGATGCCATTTTCACATTTTCCAGGCATCAAGGTGCTGTCAGGCTGATTGGCTTTGACCATGTGACCAATGCAGGTTTGAAAAGGTACCTTCTGGTGAATTCTTCTGAGGTCAAGAGTATGAATCTCATAGTCATAGACAAGTGGTGTGTGTAGCTCACTTTCAGTTGTCTGACAACTGCCTGTGCAAGAAAACAAAGCAAAGAAAATATGTATGAAATGTTTTGCCCTTAAATTATTAAATTATGGTCATGAATTGAAAAGTTTACTTTTATTCACCTTTCTTTTCAACAAAACAGTTATTGGATCATCAAATACAGGTTATGTACATTATGAAATGGAAAGACTAAAACTAGTCTAAATCTAATGGTGCTGTCATATTACTAACAAGATTGACCTACCGGGCATTGCCCGGAATAAACAATGATGTGCTCCTTCTCTCTCTCTCTCTCTCTCATATAAAAGTAATAAACTACAGTCTTGCTTCAGAACTCATGCGCACCAGAACACTACGCACCAAACTGAACGCTTGAACTTTGGCAACTTTGCTAGATTTATAAAAATCGCGAAACGATATGGCGGAACGAAAAATATCGCGCGGTGAAAAAGAATGAAAACACGCTAGGAGAAATTAAATGAACTATATTTAGTTTTATTTTTAGAAATTCGTTGCAATATTTAATCTGCAGTCAGATATCGTAAAAACCTAGTAATACTCGTTCTGTCTGAGCACAGAAAATTTCACGATTTTACATCCAGCCGTTTTTATACCTATAGAGCACAAAGTTTCAAAGTCTTCACTTATATATATAGATATTAGGAAAACTTGTAGACTAAAACTTGTGGAAATTCCAAAGAATTAGATTTCTAGTCCCTTTTTAAGTCTCAGTCTAAGAAAAGACATTCATTCTCGATGTCTTTCTGGGTAAATTTTACAGATTCAAGGAAGTAAATCTAGACGACTACAAATTCCGGAACCAGTGATGTTATCTGCTTTGACACACCTTTGAACCAACTACATGTGATTCACTATTAAAATTTTGTCAAAAACCTGGATCAAGTGATGTTCCTAGCTGCTTTGACACAAGCCTTTGAAATGAGTGGTGATCTATAATTAAAAAATCCAAATCAAATGATGTTCTCAGCTGTTTTGCTCTAATGTCTTTGTTGCATTGTCATAATCTTAGATTGAAAGAGTTCTGTACTTACTGATGCCATTTTCACATTTTTCAGGCATCAAGGAGCAATCTCTCACACTGTAGTAGCTGTCAGGCTGACTGGCGTTGACCATGTCACCGATGCAGGTTTGGAAAGGTACCTTCTGGTGAATTCTTCTGACATCAAGAGTACAAATCTCATTGTCATAGACAAGTGGTGTGTGTGGCTCACTTTCAGTTGTCTGACAACTGCCTGTGCAAGAAAAAGCAAAGAAAAAATGTATAATGTTCTGCAATTAATTATGGTCTTGAATTAAAGTTTACTTTTATTCACTTTTAAGTACATAATGAAATGGAAAGACTAGATCTAGGCTAAATCTACCAGTACTGTCCCATTTTTAGGAAAACTTGGAGACAAACTTGTGGAAATGCCGAAGAATTAAATTTCTAGTCCCTTTTCAAGTCTCAGTCTAAGAAAAGACATTCATTCTCAATGCCAACTGTCAAAAAGTTTTTCTGGGTAAATTTTACAATTTGAAGGAAGTAGATCAGACGACTACAAATTCCGGAGCTAGTGATGTTCTTAGCTGTTTTGACACACCTTTGAATTGAGTACATATGATTCACTATTAAAATTTTGTAAAAATCCAAATCAAATGATATTCTTAGCTGCTTTGCTCCAATGTCTTTGTTGCATTGTGATAATCTTAGATTGTAGAGGATTATCATTTATTATGTATGTTCTTGTATCTAGTATTTCAGCTTTGCACCATAACGCACCATTCAAGGATTCCTTGATCGGTGACGTAGTACACAAAATAATGGCAGTTACAGACCGCAAGTTCATAATCCTTTGAAGACTGTTTATTTCATTGCTGTTAATAAACGAATCATTTCAATTTAAAGAGCAAAGACTCTGTAGTCATTTATGAAATAAACAGAACGGAATGTCAAACCCAGAGAACGCACATCAGTCTACAGAGATCAAATGCCCTGCCCCCAGTTGCACAGCGTCATGGCCATCGTCCCTAGCTGCTGAAGTCCTGGTGCGGTTGTTGGACCTTCACGAGCGTACAGCTCATCCGGTCACTGCACACACACCCCATGCCACAGGGGCCAAGACAGAAAAAGTAAGGAGGCCGTCAATATCTGCTTCGGGTACCAGCGAAGAGTGGGCTTACTTCGTTCAACGATGGACCGACTACAAACAGGCCACTAAACTCTCTGGCCCGGACATCATATTCCAACTGCTCGAGTGCTGTGACGATGTTCTCAGGCGAGACCTCACACGAAGCTTCAAATCCCTCACATCAAACGACGAGCCCAAACTCCTCCAGCTCATCAAGTCCCTGGCAGTGCGCCAGGAGAATGTCATGGTGGCACGGCTTGAACTGCAGCAGATGAAACAAGACAGGGATGAACCAATAAGGGCTTTCTCGGCTAGATTAAAAGGACAGGCCAGCATTTGTCAATACTCGATCGGTTGCGGGTGTGGTGCCCATATCAGCTACAGCGACCAAATGGTTAGGGACACAATCATTGTCGGCCTGGCAGATGATGACATTCGCCTGGATGTGTTAGGACAGGCTAACCAGGACATGACGGTCGAGGAGACCATTCGGTATGTGGAAGCAAAAGAAAGTGGGAAGCGCTCGGCTGGACGCATCAGACCGTCTCCAGTCCCATTAGCAGTTGATGCCACCAGCACATACAGACAGTATGAAAAGAGAAAGTTTCAAACCCGCCCACCGGATAAAAAACCTAACACTCCTCCATGTGGCCATTGCGGCAAAACTGGCCATGGCCGAAGACAACAAGAACGAATGGCTCACTGCCCGGCCTACAACCACACATGTACCAAATGTGGTTTACTCCACCACTTTGAAAGTGTATGCAGGAAATCCAAGAAACCACAAAACGATTCAGCGACTGCGGTATTCGAGTCCCTTTGCACAATCTACGACGAGACACCCTCAGAGCACATGGCCGAATCCATCTCCCTTGATCATCATATCTATGACTCTATACAAGACTTGTGGAAAAGACGGCCCTCTGACCCCCAACCCACCATCATGATCAGCGTTCAGGCGCTCCCAGAAGATGCTGTGGACTTGGGAATCAAACCCACCTTTGAGCTTGCATCAAAAACAGTCAGGTCACCTGCTGTGGCAGACACAGGATGCCAATCCTGCCTCGCCGGGACCACGTTGCTTCACCAACTTGGTCTGACCAAGAGCCATCTACTTCCCACTACTATGAGGATGAAGGCAGCAAATACAGAGCCCATCGGCATCATAGGTGCGCTTGTCCTCCGCATAACCGGCTACAAAAGAGGGAAAGAACCATGCACAACCCGCCAAATAGTGTACATTACAGAGTCAACAGAAAAAATATTTTTATCCATGGAAGCGTGCATTGCCCTAGGTCTACTGTCTACCAACTTCCCTTCAATTGGCTCAACCTCCAGTTTGGAGAATGAAAATCAAGACAACCCTGGCACCACTGATCAATGCAGATGCCCTCTACGACAAGCTCCTCCAACTGTTCCAAAATCCCTTCCCTTCCCCGCCACAGAGGAAAACAGGGAAAAACTAGAACAGTGGCTGTTGAAACATTACAAAAGCAGCACATTTAATGTGTGTGAACATCAGCCCCTACCCATGATGTCAGGCCCTCCAATGAAAATCATGATTGACCCAGATGCCAAGCCTGTGGCATACCATAATCCCATCCCAGTACCAGTTCACTGGCAAGATGAAGTAAAAGCTGGTTTGGATCAAGACGTACAACTCGGGGTAATCGAACCTGTCCCTGTGGGCACACCGGTAACATGGTGTCATCGCATGGTCATATGCGCTAAGAAGTCTGGCAAGCCACGGCGCACGGTCGACTTTCAGGCTCTGAACCGCCACGCCACCAGAGAGACACACCACACCCAATCACCATTCCACCAGGCTCGCATAGTTCCACCTAACACCCGGAAAACAACATTCGACACTTGGAATGGCTACCACAGCATTCTCCTTGACCAGAAGGACAGACACTTGACCACTTTTATCACACCATGGGGTCGGTACAGGTATTGTGTCTGCCCTCAAGGATATATAGCCTCAGGAGACGCTTACACGAGAAGATTTGATGAACTTGTCAGTGACGTTCAAAACAAAACAAAAGTTGTTGACGACACCATAATGTGGTCCTCTACCATAGAGGATAGCTTCTTCCAGGCTGCTGAATGGTTGGACATCTGTGGCCGAAACGGTATCACCCTTAACCCAAGCAAATTCACATTCGCTAAGAACACTGTTACATTTGCAGGGTTTGATATCACCCCCACCTCCGTTCGACCATGCCCACAAGTACTTGAGGCAATTAAGAATTTCCCCAAACCTCGAAACGTGACAGACATCAGGAGCTGGTTTGGGTTAGTGAACCAAGTTGCATACGCATTTGCCTCTGCTGAGAGAATGCAACCATTCCGCTCCTTCCTAAAGCCAAATACGCCATTCACTTGGACAAACACTATGGATGATCTATTTGAAGAGACAAAGCACATCATTATCGAGGAAATCAAACATGGTGTGGAGATATTCAGCAAAGCCAAACCAACATGCCTTGCAACAGATTACAGCAAGGAAGGTATTGGCTTCTGGCTTTTCCAGAAACATTGTGCGTGCATATCTACAAAACCATTCTGCTGTCGTACAGGATGGAAGATGACATTGGTTGGCAGTCGCTTTACCTCATCTGCTGAGTCCAGATATGCGCCTATAGAAGGAGAGGCACTGGCAGTGGTAGACGCCCTCGAGAAGACACGCCATTTTGTACTTGGATGCCCCAACTTGACAATAGTTGTTGATCACAAGCCACTCCTCAAAGTGTTTGGTGACAGGAGCCTAGATGCCATTCCTAACCCACGCCTAAGGAACTTGAAAGAAAAGACCCTCAGATTCAGGTTCCAAATCGTTCACATCCCAGGGATTCGCCATGCTGCTGCTGATGCTATGTCACGTCACCCAGTCGGGCCACCCACCCAAATATTCCTGCCCGACGACATTACTACTGTGATGGAGGTGGATCACAATATCCCGACGGGACATCATAATTTCCTCATGGCAATAAGAGCTAAATCGGACACCACAACTATTAGCTCAAGTGAAGACGAGATGTTACCTTCAACTCGCTTAAGGCGCAAATAATAACAACCATCACAACCTCTCCCTCCCTCTGACTTTAACATGTCAAAGCTATGGACTCATTGAATACATTATTATCCCCAATAACCTGTATAATACAATAATACATGTACATCACTTTCAGGTCACACTTGAGATACATTTTGTTCTTTCATTAGCACAGACAATTATAGCTTTACAAAGTCAATACCATTCATCCAATTATTAATAGATCATCATGAGCTATTTATGGACAATTACCATTCAAACAAGCAGTTTCATGTTGTCGCTATTATATACTTTTACGTTCATTAATGCAGGGAGCATTGCTTTCTCATGGATGTATACAAGTTGTTATGGTTCCATGGCTCTAGTTCTATGTTGACATAATCAAAATGTTTCTTATACCTAAAATAAGTTATATAAATGTGATTATGTGTGATCGTTCATTTTCAGCCTTTGTATTTATACCTCTCAAAGACTTGGGGGGGGGGCATAGAGGATTATCATTTATTATGTATGTTCTTGTATCTAGTATTTCAGCTTTGCACCATAACGCACCATTCAAGGATTCCTTGATCGGTGACGTAGTACACAAAATAATGGCAGTTACAGACCGCAAGTTCATAATCCTTTGAAGACTGTTTATTTCATTGCTGTTAATAAACGAATCATTTCAATTTAAAGAGCAAAGACTCTGTAGTCATTTAGATTGAAAGAGTTCTGTACTTACTGATGCCATTTTCACATTTTTCAGGCATCAAGGAGCAATCTCTCACACTGCAGTAGCTGTCAGGCTGACTGGGATTGACCATGTGACCAATGCAGGTTTGGAAAGGTACCTTCTGGTGAATTCTTCTGACATCAAGAGTACAAATCTCATAGACATAGACAAGTGGTTTGTGTGGCTCACTTTCAGTTGCCTGACAACTGCCTGTGCAAGAAAACAAAGCAAAGAAAATATGAATAATGTTTTGCATTTAAATTATGGTCATAAATTAAAAAGTTTACTTTCATTCACTTTTCTTTTCAACAAAATAGTTATAAATAGGATTATCAAATACAGGTTGTGTACATAATGAAATGGAAAGACTAGATCTAGGCTAAATCTACCGGTTCTGTCCCATTTTTAGGAAAACTTGGAGACAAACTTGTGGAAATGCCTAAGAATTAGATTTCTAGTCCCTTTTCAAGTCTCAGTTTAAGAAAAGACATTCATTCTGAATCAACTGTCAAAACTTTCTGGGTAAAATTTACAGTTTGAATGAAGTTGATCTAGACCACAACAAATTCCAGAACTAGTGATGTTTACGGCTGATTTGACACACATTTGAACTGAGTACATGTGATTCACTATTAAAATTTTGTAAAATTTACAGATCAAGTGATGTTCTTAGCTGCTTTGACACAAGCCTTCGGACTGAGTAGTGATATAAAATTTAAAAGGAAGTGCTTAGAGAGGGACACATGTCCCCCTCTAAGCAAGTGCTTACAGAGGGACATATATGTGAAAAACGTCATCGAAATATGGTGACTTGCTATTTTTACTCAGCCAACCGACGGATATTCTATTTTGGGAAGTTTGCCTGTTTTTGATTTCGATCGTCCAACATGGCGGCGCCCTCAAATAGCCTGTAGGCTATTTTATGTATGACTAGATCGAAAGATCTTCCCAACCCTAAATCTCACCCTACCCCTAACACTAATTGCCATGCCGACTTTGACAGCGCATGGTCATACGCCACCGTGCGTAAAATAGCGAAAGGAATATTTTGCAGAAATACGTAAAACAGCCTACGGGCTATATTTGCTGTCATACGTAAAATAGACATTCCGCACTCTCGAAATAAGTAAAATATCCTATTTGCCGCCATACGTAAAATAGACGCTCCGATGTTCTGTCACCTTGTGATTCTTCTCACACGTATAGGCTAGCACAGCGGTTGGTGCATGTCCCTGGTAGTGGTAGGCTCATTTTCTATCCTGTCATTCTTTTACCTCTGTCTATCATCTGACTTTTCCCAGCACAACGTGGCTGTTATCGTGTCATTGGCCACACAGACAGATTAAATTTGGAGCGTATATTATTGCTCCGGCATCTGTGAGAGCCAGAACTAGATCTAGATCTTCAAAAATATTTATTTTGTTTCAGAGCCCACACAGTGACTGCATATTACGTTCTAACTATGCCCCTCCATGCTAAAGGAACTGATCTATGCAACTGTCCCTCTTAAATCCTGCGCTGAAAGATATCTTAAATCCTGTGCATTAAAATAATGTGATGTGTCCCTCTGTGGTAAATGTAAGCACACATTTAAAAGGGGGGGGGGGGCCGCATGTGTCCCTCTGTAAGCACACATTTAGAGCGGGATATGTGTCCCTCTGTAGGCACTTGCTTAGAGGGGCTCGTGTCCCTCCGTAAGCCATTGCTTAGATGGGGACATGTGTCCCTCTGTAAGCACTTGCTTAGAGGGGGACATTTGTCCCTCTCTAAGCACTTCCAATTTAAAAATACAAATCAAGTGATGATCTCAGCTGTTTTGCTCTAATGTCTTTGTTGCATTGTGATAATCTTAGATTGAAAGAGTTCTGTACTTACTGATGCCATTTTCACATTTTTCAGGCATTAAGGAGCAATCTCTCACACTGTAGTAGCTGTCAGGCTGACTGGGGTTGATCATGTCACCAATGCTGGTTTGGAACGGTACCTTCTGGTGAATTCTTCTGACGTCAAGAGTACAAATCTCATTGTCATAGTCATAGACCAGTGGTGTGTGGCTCATGTTCAGTTGTCCGTCAACTGCCTGTGCAAGAAAACAAAGCAAAAGAAAATGTGTACATAATGTTTTGCTCTTAAATTATGGTCATGAACTAAAAAGTTTAGTTTTTATTCACTTTTCTTTTCAACGAAACAATTGTATTGGATTATCAAGTACAGGTTGAGGTTAAGTACAAAATGAAATGGAAAGACTAGATCTAGACTAGACTAAATCTAGACTCTACCGGTCCTGTCATATTATGGGGAAAACTTGGAGCCTAAAACTTGTGGAAATTCCAAAGACTTAGATTTCTAGTCCCCTTTCAAATCTCAGTCTAAGAAAAGATATAGATCTAATTCATTCTGGATGTCAACTGTCAAGTTTTTCTGGGGTAAATTTTAGTTTGAATGAAATAGATTTAGACCAGATCCTGAGATCAGAAGGTCTTCCGCCCCAGTCAAGAAAATAACTACCCCAGCCCCTTTTCGCCTGATTAGTCAATCTGACTACCGCCCATTGATACAAACTGACTGGACCCTCACGCCCCCAGGTCCATCTGACCATTCCATGTGTTGTGAGTTTAAATTGATAACAGTGACAATGTGTAACCATGGGCTTTACTTAATAGCGGTAAAAATTATGGCGCGGACGGGCGGAAGACCTCCCCTGAGATCTATTAGGCCTGGTTTGAAAACTAAATAAAAAGAAAATCGTCTTGTTCAAAATTATTTCCAATAAGGTTCTTATATATTTTTTACGTTCCAATCATGTGAAAGTCTTGAACTATGCCGCCATATTGTACAGTGCAGATTTTATTAACATGTAGCTGATTTAATATTTCGCTGAAGAAAATATTTTAGGAAAAAAATGGTATGTAGTTCTTAAACAGATACGTAATTTAAGTATGTATAGAGAAAATAAACCCAGGAAAAATTTAAACACAAATTTTCTGACGTGAACCAAAACTTGAAAAAGCAAGGTTTCTAGAATTTGTCTTTAAAAAGCCAATCTGGTAACCCTGCTTCAGTGTTTTTTTTATGTTCGCAGTTGATTACATTAGGAATTTTAGTTTTCAATTGTTCATGCTTCCTTTTTTTTTTTGTTCTTTTAATTTTTAAATTAATGTCAGTGCTCACTAAATGAGTTGGCAGCAATGTAACCGGGGTATCCTAACAATCTCATTAATTCAACATCGGTGTCATCTGCACGACCCTCATTGTTTTAAAGCAAATGATGTGAACGATTTTTTTATTTTTTTTTACTTCAGGCTACCTTAAAATCCAATCAGATAGGCCTGGTTCCTGCAATGAAAACTTTGTTCTTTTAAAAGTATTTCTTGTAATTTTGAGCTCAAGAAGCACACGTAGATCTAGATCTATATATTTTTGCACTGGTCACACCAAAGGATTACTGAATCCGGCTTCTCCAGAAAACACACAAACGCCCTTTAATGGGGCAAGAGTGAGAAAAGATATTTAAATGATCAAATTCGAAGGAAATATATTATCAATAATATTAAACCTGCTTCCCAATCCCTGACCCATAATACTGTCCATAAGTGAAACTCTCAACTCTAATCAAGATAAACCAATATAAAAGTCATCTCCTTTTTTTCTGACGTGATTTAATTTCCACGCATTTCTGGTCGAAAACACGTACGGACTTCCGAATGCAAACTTTCTGAGGGCACCGAGCAGCGCCAATCTTTATTCTAGGCCTGGGGGAACATGAATTTGCCTTGGGATTCACAATACGTGTGATCCAGCCTATTCGACTACGATTAGAACCGGGTACAATTTCTAGTGCCCCAACTAAGCAAACTTGGCCTATACCGGTACTTGAAATTGATGCAAATTTAGGCCCAAGCTTACTTCGCCAGAAAGGTTGCTGTACTGTTAGTGTATCAGTCTTCGATGCATACGTGTTTTCATCCCGTGAAAGCTACTTTTCTTAAAGCAAGCAAAGATTTTCAAGATGTACAAGGCTGGCTCAGCCCCGCTGTTCGTGATATTTCATAATTTTGTCACGAGAAAGGATCGCCAAATTGGAAATAGGCGACCTTGTTTGTTCTATCTCCATTTTCTGAAAAACTTGAGATTTTTCAGTGTGTAGAAGAAGTATGACAAATACACTTTGACACATGTTTGAAATGTGTTGTGGGACTTACCAAGCTGTTTCACAGTTCCGATTTATTCCAACTCCTTACCATGATACTAGAGGCGCAAACGTTTGACGTTGAATTTCTCAGTTGTGCAAGAAGTGGAGTTGGAACAAACAAGAACTAAGGTAGCGAATATATGAAATTCAAGTAGACCAACCTTGAAAGGCGGCCTGGCCTCTGTACCGTGTTGACTAGTTTCACTGCTTGTCTAAAGTCTCTGCATTCGCCAGGCAAAAGCTATGTCAGAATGCGTGAAATGAGAGTTCACAGTGGCGCGCGCAGATTTTATACCTGGCTATGACGTCATGGTGAACACAATTCTTATGGCTCGGGTATTTCGTACATTGTGAATACAAAACTCATGGAAAACTCAGAGTATCTGTTTGAATTCAACATTCCCGAATTCCTTGATCTTTCGGGGCATGAAATGGGCGTTTTTCACACTCGTTATGGTAAACATGAGCCCATCTGTTTATCAGTGTCAATGTTCACCTTCGAGCTCAGTTAACCCTTTGACTACTAAGACCGTGAAAGCTGGATTACTGGCCACGCTTATTCGCAGACATTCGCAGATGGATTTTCGGTTTGCGATTTTTATTTAGGAAGAGCTTCTTATAATCTTAAAATGGCCTTCGGTCGAGCTATCAATGAAACTTTCACCAAAACATTTTTCATGGCGAGAGCTGTCTATGGGATACAAAATCGCCCAAGTACCATAACAAGCAAGCGAGAATCAAAACCCTCTGAATTTTAGCGAGTGATAAAAGTCTAGAAAGATCAGACTAACTTCACACACATACATTGAAAAGCTGAAACGAACAATTCCTTCGTTCGTCGAGTGAAAGGCCAGCAGCGGCCACCCGAGCGCCCATCTCAGTCACATGACCGAAAGCTTGGAAGTCCACAGTGAGAGCTGGAGTCGAACACTGAGAATTGAACAACATCACCTCAGACCAAATTGAGAAGCGCCAAGCAAGAAAAGAGAAACCCCCACAATCTCGCGGCACCTCTCTTACCTGCCAGTACTGTAATAGGAGCTGCTTATCCAACATCGGTAGGATAAGCCATGAGAGAAGCTGCGGGAGAAAGTGAATTTAGCTGCTGACCGTCTGTCAAGACGAAAAGAGCCAAGTAGTACAACTCACGGAGCAATAAAATATACTCAGTGATTCTAGGCCAGCACTGAAAGGGTTAAAGAAGACACTAAAGTGAGATGATGGCCTCCGTGGCGTGCTATTGTTATCTATTATTATATTATATAAATCACTGGGTGTCTTGCCCAACTTTAAAGACTGTTATAAACCTTTTCTTCCTTTTGTCCTTACAATATAGTGGCATATGGAGGGGGGAGATAGTGACATGAAGAAGGTTTTAGGGTGAGGGTTAGGAGCCCCGTGCACTGACCAGTCAGCCAATCAGTCAGGCAGCCAATCCATCTATCAGCCACACAGCCAATCCATCCATCAGCCACACAGCCAATCCATCCATCAGCCACACAGCCAATCAGTCAGACAACCAATCCATCCATCAGCCACACAGCCATATCAATCCATCATTCAGACTGATTTTTCACAGATAAAAAGAATGATGATTGTGGAAGTGCTTTTTTTAAAGGGAGAAGAGTTGAGGCGGACAGAGACAGAGACAGAGACAGACAGAGAAAGAGAGGGAGACAGAGAGAGAGAGAGAGAGAGAAAGAGAGAGAGAGAGAGACGGTGACAGAGAGAGAGAGAGAGAGAGAAAGAGACTAACTAAGAGAAAGACACACATATATATATACATAGAGAGAGAAAAAAAAAGACCTGGGTCGGGGGGTATTCTGTGGCACTTCGGGTACCTTGAATATCTTAATAATCAACAATACATGGACTGAGTAAAGTACCGTGTCTTTGCCAAAATGTACTACATGTAGTTAAATTATTAGATTGAAACCCATTGATATGATGTATACAGAGGTTAAAATGGTTTAGTCGTTGGAGCAAATGGGGTAAACAAAACCGAAGAATGCAAAGGCATTTTTGGGGGGCTGGGTGGGTGGGGGGTGGGGGGGGGGGGCTGAGGTATTGGTTATTCCATAGAATAATGTTACAGCTCGGATAATTTCGTTCACTGAACTCACGCCGGGCGGTGTCGCATTCGTACAAACAAAAAAAGTCACTTCAACTCGCTGGCGAGCCAAGAGTTGAATTGTTCGCGCATTAGGGTAGCCACACAAAGGTTAAGGCCACCGAACTCGGTCACCGAGCCACTAGGCGCTTTAGGTGAGAAGAATTGCACTATATAATTTCAACAACTGCACATAGAGCCCACCTAGATTCGGTCCGTTTATATAGTTCAATTCTTCTCACCTAAAGCGCCTAGTGGCTCGGTGACCGAATTCGGTGGCCTTTGTGTGGCTACCCTTAGACTACCCCCCCCCCCCCAAAAAAAAAGATCTACCACCCTTTTTTTATATGCATACACACATACATACACATATACACACATACCTACACACATACATACACACATATACAATTACACATACATACACACATACACACACACACACATACACAGGATGCATGGAGGCAATGGTAGAGCATGATACGAATAGAGGGAGATATAGCTCATGAAAGCAGTACAGGGTGAAGAAGGCCAATTAGTCTCATTTCACGAACATAAAAGAGGTGGGGAAACAGAAGATACTTAGCCCCATCCCCTACACATAAAGGGAGTGGGGGAATAGACAATATTTAGCCCGATCCCCTACACATAAAGGGAGTGGGGGAATAGACAATATTTAGTCCTGTCCGCTACACATAAAGGTAGTGGGGGAATAGACAATATTTAGTCCTGTCCCCTACACATAAAGGGAGTGGGGGAATAGACAATATTTAGTCCTGTCCCCTACACATAAAGGGAGTGGGGGAATAGACAATATTTAGTCCTGTCCCCTACACATAAAGGGAGTGGGGGAATAGACAATATTTAGCCCCATCCCCTACACATAAAGGGAGTGGGGGAATAGACAATATTTAGTCCTGTCCCCTACACATAAAGGGATTGGGGGAATAGACAATATTTAGCCCCATCCCCTACACATAAAGGGAGTGGGGGAATAGACAATATTTAGTCCTGTCCCCTACACATAAAGGGAGTGGGGGAATAGACAATATTTAGTCCTGTCCCCTACACATAAAGGGAGTGGGGGAATAGACAATATTTAGTCCTGTCCCCTACACATAAAGGGAGTGGGGGAATAGACAAGATTTAGTCCTGTCCCCTACACATAAAGGTAGTGGGGGAATAGACAATACTTAGTCCTGTCCCCTACACATAAAGGTAGTGGGGGAATAGACAATATTTAGTCCTGTCCCGTACACACAAAGGGAGTGGGGGAATAGACAATATTTAGTCCTGTCCCGTACACACAAAGGGAGTGGGGGAATAGACAATATTTAGTCCTGTCCCCTACACATAAAGGGAGTGGGGGAATAGACAATATTTAGTCCTGTCCCCTACACATAAAGGGATTGGGGGAATAGACAATATTTAGTCCTGTCCCCTACACATAAAGGTAGTGGGGGAATAGACAATACTTAGTCCTGTCCCCTACACATAAAGGTAGTGGGGGAATAGACAATACTTAGTCCTGTCCCCTACACATAAAGGTAGTGGGGGAATAGACAATACTTAGTCCTGTCCCCTACACATAAAGGTAGTGGGGGAATAGACAATACTTAGTTCTGTCCCCTACACATAAAGGGAGTGGGGGAATAGACAATACTTAGTCCTGTCCCCTACACATAAAGGTAGTGGGGGAATAGACAATACTTAGTCCTGTCCCCTACACATAAAGGTAGTGGGGGAATAGACAATACTTAGTCCTGTCCCCTACACATAAAGGTAGTGGGGGAATAGACAATACTTAGCCCTGTCCCCTACACATAAAGGTAGTGGGGGAATAGACAATACTTAGCCCCATCCCCTACACATAAAGGTAGTGGGGGAGTAGACAATACTTAGTCCTGTCCCCTACACATAAAGGGAGTGGGGGAATAGACAATACTTAGCTACATCCCCTACACATAAAGGGAGTGGGGGAATAGACAATATTTAGTCCTGTCCCCTACACATAAAGGGAGTGGGGGAATAGACAATACTTAGCCCCATCCCCTACACATAAAGGTAGTGGGGGAATAGACAATACTTAGCCCTGTCCCCTACACATAAAGGTAGTGGGGGAATAGACAATACTTAGCCCCATCCCCTACACATAAAGGTAGTGGGGGAATAGACAATACTTAGCCCCATCCCCTACACATAAAGGGACTGGGGGAATAGACAATACTTAGCCCCATCCCCTACACATAAAGGGAGTGGTGGAATAGACAATATTTAGTCCTGTCCCCTACACATAAAGGGAGTGGGGGAATAGACAATATTTAGTCCTGTCCCCTACACATAAAGGTATTGGGGGAATAGACAATATTTAGTCCTGTCCCGTACACACAAAGGGAGTGGGGGAATAGACAATATTTAGTCCTGTCCCGTACACACAAAGGGAGTGGGGGAATAGACAATATTTAGTCCTGTCCCCTACACATAAAGGGATTGGGGGAATAGACAATATTTAGCCCCATCCCCTACACATAAAGGGAGTGGGGGAATAGACAATATTTAGTCCTGTCCCCTACACATAAAGGGAGTGGGGGAATAGACAATATTTAGTCCTGTCCCCTACACATAAAGGGAGTGGGGGAATAGACAATATTTAGTCCTGTCCCCTACACATAAAGGGAGTGGGGGAATAGACAATATTTAGTCCTGTCCCCTACACATAAAGGTAGTGGGGGAATAGACAATACTTAGTCCTGTCCCCTACACATAAAGGTAGTGGGGGAATAGACAATACTTAGTCCTATCCCCTACACATAAAGGTAGTGGGGGAATAGACAATACTTAGTCCTGTCCCCTACACATAAAGGTAGTGGGGGAATAGACAATACTTAGTTCTGTCCCCTACACATAAAGGGAGTGGGGGAATAGACAATACTTAGTCCTGTCCCCTACACATAAAGGTAATGGGGGAATAGACAATACTTAGTCCTGTCCCCTACACATAAAGGTAGTGGGGGAATAGACAATACTTAGTCCTGTCCCCTACACATAAAGGGAGTGGGGGAATAGACAATACTTAGCCCTGTCCCCTACACATAAAGGGAGTGGGGGAATAGACAATACTTAGCCCCATCCCCTACACATAAAGGTAGTGGGGGAGTAGACAATACTTAGTCCTGTCCCCTACACATAAAGGGAGTGGGGGAATAGTCAATACTTAGCTACATCCCCTACACATAAAGGGAGTGGGGGAATAGACAATATTTAGTCCTGTCCCCTACACATAAAGGGAGTGGGGGAATAGACAATACTTAGCCCTGTCCCCTACACATAAAGGTATTGGGGGAATAGACAATACTTAGCCCCATCCCCTACACATAAAGGTAGTGGGGGAATAGACAATACTTAGCCCCATCCCCTACACATAAAGGGACTGGGGGAATAGACAATACTTAGCCCCATCCCCTACACATAAAGGGAGTGGTGGAATAGACAATATTTAGTCCTGTCCCCTACACATAAAGGGAGTGGGGGAATAGACAATATTTAGTCCTGTCCCCTACACATAAAGGTAGTGGGGGAATAGACAATATTTAGTCCTGTCCCGTACACACAAAGGGAGTGGGGGAATAGACAATATTTAGTCCTGTCCCGTACACACAAAGGGAGTGGGGGAATAGACAATATTTACTCCTGTCCCGTACACACAAAGGGAGTTGGGGAATAGACAATATTTAGTCCTGTCCCCTACACATAACGGGAGTGGAGGAATAGACAATATTTAGTCCTGTCCCCTACACACAAAGGGAGTGGGGGAATAGACAATATTTAGTCCTGTCCCGTACACACAAAGGGAGTGGGGGAATAGACAATATTTAGTCCTGTCCCCTACACATAAAGGGAGTGGGGGAATAGACAAGATTTAGTCCTGTCCCCTACACATAAAGGGAGTGGGGGAATAGACAATATTTTAGCCCCATCCCCTACACATAAAGGGAGTGGGGGAATAGACAATATTTAGTCCTGCCCCGTACACATAAACCGAGTGGGGGAATAGACAATATTTAGTCCTGTCCCCTACACATAAAGGGAGTGGGGGAATAGACAATATTTTAGCCCCATCCCCTACACATAAAGGGAGTGGGGGAATAGACAATATTTAGTCCTGTCCCCTACACATAAAGGGAGTGGGGGAATAGACAATATTTAGTCCTGTCCCCTACACATAAAGGGAGTGGGGGAATAGACAATATTTAGTCCTGTCCCCTACACATAAAGGGAGTGGGGGAATAGACAATATTTTAGCCCTATCCCCTACACATAAATGGAGTGGGGGAATAGACAATATTTAGTCCTGTCCCCTACACATAAAGGTAGTGGAGGAATAGACAATATTTAGTCCTGTCCCCTACACATAAAGGGAGTGGGGGAATAGACAATATTTAGTCCTGTCCCTTACACATAAAGGGAGTGAGGGAATAGACAATATTTTAGCCCCATCCCCTACACATAAAGGGAGTGGGGGAATAGACAATATTTAGTCCTGTCCCCTACACATAAAGGGAGTGGGGTAATAGACAATATTTAGTCCTGTCCCCTACACATAAAGGGAATGGGGGAATAGACAATATTTTAGCCCCATCCCCTACACATAAAGGGAGTGGGGGAATAGAGAATAATAGTCCCATCCCTACACATAAAGGGAGTGGGGGAATAGAGAATAATAGTCCCATCCCCTACACATAAAGGGAGTGGGAGAATAGAGAATAATAGTCCCATCCCCTACACATAAAGGGAGTGGGAGAATAGAGAATAATAGTCCCATCCCCTACACATAAAGGGAGTGGGGGAATAGAGAATAATAGTCCTGTCCCCTACACATAAAGAGAGTGGGGGAATAGAGAATAATAGTCCCATCCCCTACACATAAAGGGAGTGGGGGAACAGAGAATAATAGTCCCATCCCCTACACATAAATGGATTTGGGGAATGGAGAATAATAGTCCCATCCCCTACACATAAAGGGAGTGGGGGAATAGAGAATAATAGTCCTGTCCCCTACACATAAAGGGAGTGGGGGAATAGAGAATAATAGTCCCATCCCCTACACATAAAGGGAGTGGGGGAATAGAGAATAATAGTCCTGTCCCCTACACATAAAGGGACTGGGGGAATAGAGAATAATAGTCCCATCCCCTACCCATAAAGGGAGTGGGGGAATAGAGAATAAAAATCCCATCCCCTACACATAAAGGGAGTGGGGAAATAGAGAATAATAGTCCCATCCCCTACACATAAAGGGAGTGGGGGAATAGAGAATAATAGGCCTGTCCCCTACACATAAAGGGAGTGGGGGAATAGACAATACTTAGTCCTGTCCCCTACACATAAAGGGAGTGGGGGAATAGACAATATTTAGTCCTGTCCCCTACACATAAAGGGAGTGGGAGACTAGAGAATAATAGTCCTGTCCCCTACACATAAAGGGAGTGGGGGAATAGAGAATAATAGTCATTCCCCTACACATAAAGGGAGTGGGGGAATAGAGAATAATAGTCCTGTCCCCTACACATAAAGGGAGTGGGGGAATAGAGAATAATAGTCCTGTCCCCTACTCATAAAGGGAGTGGGAGAATAGAGAATAATAGTCCTGTCCCCTATACAAAAAGAGGGTAGGAAAATGGAGAATACTTTGCCCCATCCCCTATACATAAAGGGGTGGGGGAAAAGAGGATAACTGGCCCCATCCCATAAACATAAAGGGGAGGGGGGGAATAGAGCCCCATCTCCAAAACAAAAAATAAGTGTGATTGCAGAGTGACATAGAGCATGATAATTATACAGAGAGGCAATGGCAGAGGGTGACAAGGAAAGAGTTACACATAGATACAGTGCGGTAATGAAGCAGGACGAGAGATGTGAAAAAACAGTTAAGCAGTCTGTGTCTTAGGGTAAAAACTAGGATCTGGGGAAATAGGGATATCGAAAATGATAAGGACGAAGGATGACAACCATCACCACAGAAACAAAGGCCTGCAGAGTAGGGACTCATACGTACATGGGTATAGCTAAGTTGATAGTGGACTTGCATTTTTGCAGATTTCGGGTGGTAATTTTGGAGGCAAGTCAGAAATTTGGGCATGACACTCTAAGGATACACTAAAACTTGACCCTGACGTGAGCAAAATAGTTTGGTTCTCTGTAGTGACCCACTGTCTGGTGGCGGTAGACCCTTGTTTGTAGTTGTGGTCATGTATGTTATTGTGTGTGACTCCGTTGTTGCTGTCCTGTCCCGACATCTGCATGTTGCACAGGGTGAGAGGCCGCGACTGGACAAAGTGTGGGGAGCTATTAAGGAAGATTACCGGTCGCCGGCGGTTCTCAGAGTTTGTGTCTCTCGGTAGAGCCCAGACCCAGATCTTTAAGGAGAACCAAACTGTTCTCTTATCTCCTGGCCACTTGACCATGTAGGTGCCCTGGCTCCTTGTCCAGTAAGATGGAAAACCTTAATTAGCTGCTACAAGATAATTATTAAAAATTTTTGTTGGCGAGTGATTCAAATATTTTTTAATCTTTTCTCTTAACGGCAGATTAAAATTTTGAGAAAATTTGTTAGACTAGTTCGAGGAGGGTCAAGTTACAAAATGTTCATGCAGAAATAAAACAAATGTTGAAGTGAAATGGCTGGATAAAATAATGTTCAACAGGGTTTCATGATGAAATGAGAGGACAAGAATGGTACCTCAAGTTTTGCTACACATGTTAATCAAATCAAAGTTATTAGACAGGGAGGCTGACAGAGATCATAATTCCCGTGCTCATACAGTACCAGATAAGATTTGGCATCGCTAAAGTTGAAAAACTCCTCCATCCTCCTCTTTAGTCACTCTGTCTTTCTATCACTCCATCCTCCTCTTTAGTCACTCTGTCTTTCTTCTCTCCATATTCCTCTTTAATTACCCTGTCTTTCTATCACTCCATCCTCCTCTTCAGTCACCCTGTCTTTCTATCTTGCTATTTTCCTGTTTAATCATTATGTCTTTAAACCTCGCCATCTTCCTTTATAGTCACTCTATCTTTCTATCTCTCCATTTTCCTTTTAGTCACTCTGCCTTTCTATCTATCCGTCATCCTTTTTAATCACTCTGTCTTTCTATCTATCCGTCATTATTTTTAATCACTCTTTCTTTCTATCTCTCCGTCATCACTTTAATGACTCTGTCTTTCTATCTCTAATTTTTTCCTCATTATGTCTTTCCATCTCTCAATACTCGTTTTTTAATCACTCTTTCTTTCTATCTCTCTGTCTTCCTTTTCAGTGACCCTGTCTTTCTATCTCTCTGTCATCCTTTTTAGACACTCTACCTATCTATCTCTCTGTCATCCTTTTGGTCACTCTGTCTTTCTATCTCTCTGTCATCCTTTTTAGTCACTCGGTCTTTCTATCTCTAGGTCATCCATTTCACTCACTATGACTTTCTATCTCTAGGTCATCCTTATTATTCACTCTGTCTTTCTATCTCTAGATCATCATTTTTAGTCACTCTGTCTTTCTATCTGTAGATCATTATTTTTAGACACTCTGTCTTCTATGTCTCTGTCATCGCTTTCAGTCACTATGTCTTTCTATCTCTAGATCATCCTTTTTAGTCACTCTGTCTTTCTGTCTCTAGATCATCCTTTTTAGTCACTCTGTCTTTCTATCTCTTTGTCGTCGTTTTCAGTCACTCTGTCTTTCTATGTCTCTGTCATCGTTTTTAGTCACTCTGTCTTTCTATCTCTCTGTCATCGTTTTTAGTCATTCTGTCTTTCTATCTCTAGGTCATCATTTTTCGGTCACTCTGTCTTTCTATGTCTCTGTCATCGTTTTAAGTCACTCTGTCTTTCTATGTCTTTGTCATCGTTTTAAGTCACTCAGTCTTTCTATGTCTCTGTCATCGTTTTTAGTCACTCTGTCTTTCTATCTCTAGATCATCATTTTTAGTCACTCTGTCTATTTCTAGGTTATCCTTTTTAGTCTGTCTTTCTATCTCTAGCTCATCCTTTTAAGTCACTCTGTCTTTTTATCTCTCTCTCATCGTTTTTAGTCACTCTGTCTTTCTATCTCTTTGTCATCGTCTTCAGGTACTCGGTCTGTCTATCTCTAGATCATCCTTTTCAATCACTCTCTATTTCTATCTCTCTGTCATCGTTTTTGGTCACTCTGACTTTCTATCTCTAGATCATCCTTTTTAGTCACTCTGTCTTTCTACTTCTAGATCATTATTTTTGGTCACTCTGTCTTTCTATCTCTAGGTCATCAGTTTTAGTCACTCAGTCTTTCTATCTCTAAATCATCCTTTTTAGTCACTCTGTCTTTCTATTTCTCTATCATCGTTTTTAGTCACTCTGTCTTTCTATCTCTAGATCATCATTTTTGATCATTCTGTCTTTCTATCTCTAGGTCATCCTTTTTAGTCACTCAGTCTTTCTATCTCTTTGTCATCGTTTTTAGTCACTCTGTCTTTCTATCTCTCTGTCATCGTTTTTATTCACTCTGTCTTTCTATCTCTAGATCATCATTTTTGGTCACTCTGTCTTTCTATCTCTAGTGTCAGGGTTAGGACTAGAATTGCCGTGCTGGGGCACGGTTTGTTTATGTCATGGCATCATTGATTTTAGCCAGTGCAAATGTCCTTGAACTATTCCCGTGGACAGTTTGTTTTTGTAACGCTTTTTCTTAGAGATGGAAAGAAAGTGGGGCAAGATAGAACGAATGGATAAATTAACAGTGACGGTGCAGTTTTCGACCCCGTGGTTTGGGTGTACTTTAGCAAGGAAAGACGGGGCGAATAAGGAGTGAATAAATTCGTACATAAAACGTAGAGGGTGTAGTGACTTTAGGAAAGCTTTTGACATCCTAGATTAACTTTGTCTGTTACTATTAATAGACTGCGAGCTGAGCTCGAAATGGATGCACCAATCAAATTTGAGCAGTTCGCTGGGGATTGCAGAAGATATAAGCGGAGCCATCTTTAGGTTTCTTCACTCCATGCAGACGTTTCCATCTGCGAGGGCGTCGGCTTAAGATTCGGCCTGAGAGAATCATGAGATTGTTAAAGACATGTCTATGTCCTTGATAGACAATGGAATTATCCACAGCTATTTCCTTCTATTCCCTGATTTCATATCAGGGACTAATCGTAAGTTTCGACACAGTGATTCGACGATGAACGTGAATCTGACCCTAATGTTCCAGTAGAAGTACTACCAAAGGATGCAAGACTATAATGTTTTTTACTTGCAACTAGATCTAGAATGAGTGTCTGGTATACGCATTTGTAAATTGTAATTGATGTGTCTGGATGAGGCTGGGGATTGCCAGCCCATCCTAGAGCAGATCTAGATCTATCTTAACTACGTCAGTGTGTCTTGACGGTTTGATCCTTTATAAGCAATTAACTGAGTTAACATTGTCGTCTGAGACATAAGAACATTATTTGTGAGATAGTAGGCAGACTATATTTCTGAAGATAAATAAGTAATAAGTAAACTGTGAATGAGTCAGAATGATATCTTTTAAGAATCTAGAGGAGACTTCTAGTTATGTATTATAGTATTTTCATTTGATGCTGCTGATGTTGTCTTGTTGATATGTAAAAGATAGACGAAATTGTTAGGAACTTAAAGTAATAAATTTGTGGCCCTGCAAGGTCCTTGATAAAACTTACTCAAATTGTTATTAGTGTATGTGGCATGGTATGGCAGAGTAATTGTTAAAAACCTCTCGATAGTTTAAAATGCAGTCGAACACGTAATTCATAATAACCATCCCCGTAACACTCGAGGGCATACCCCAAATCGTAACACTGGAGAGGGACCCTTCAAGAACTTAATAACGCCATGCCATTTAGATAAATTATTTAAAACCTATTGTATTTTTATTCCATTATTTGATATTGTATCTTGTAATAGTATGTTTTCAGGTCCTTTTATTATAGATTTTAGGCAATTTGTATTAATTTAATATTTTGTATTTCAATTCCATATGGTGAACTCAACATCCCATTGACCCGTGGACACCGGCGAGGGACAATCTTCACCTTACAGATCTACCTGAGACAGAAATACAGTTTTTTGGGCTTGGAGCTATGGATTAAGGATAATTACCATCTGAATTCCTCAAAAAGAAAGATAAGTGATCCATCTAACTAACAGTCTTGAGGAGGGCGACGTACTTTCCGCTCTGTGTGTGTTTCCAGGCTATTTTACTATTTACTATATGTTTAGTTTAAGAGCGGGAGGTTGGTTGGGATCATAGTTTAGCATATCTTCTTTGCCATTACGAAGGATATTGGAGTGCCTTGGTGGCTATTTATAATAACTCGGGGGGATTTGCTTCACTGTGAATAGTTCTATTAGGGATCCATTATTCGTATAGATTGTGGCGTTTCTTTTCCTTCCTTACATTTTTTAGGAAGAGGTCTCTCCTGTCTTTTTCTTAAACTTTCTGTAATATAAGTTAGGACTTGTAGGGTCTGTTATCGTTCGTTTTACTTGTCAGTATAGCGTCCTGTTTTTTGTATTTCTTTTGCTTCCTTATAAACTTTAAACTACTATACTAACATTGATATGTTTACAATATATGCCTGAGGTGTTTCACGTGCTAAAACCACGTTGAATTATAATCTGGTATTGACATATGAGAGAGAGAGATATAATAAATTTTTGTTCACGTGACAATTTCACGGTGAAGATAGAGAGAATAATTTTGCAGTGATAACAGAAGACACTGCGTGTCCGCGTTTTGAGAGAGAGAGAGATAAAGTTTTTGCAGTTACAGTGATACTGCCTGTAATTTACAGAGAGAGATAGAACGTTCTTTTCGCGAAGCAGTGCTAACGTAAGACACTGAATTAATATTAACAGTCAATAACTGTTCATATAATATAATTGATACCGCGATATACCTTAATAGTAGGTAAATACTTACTATTTACAGACTTTAACATATCATGGCTGAGTTTCTTAAATACTTTGAATCTGCCAAAGTTCTGGGCATACCAGAAGAAGAACGCGCCTCGTGGTGCGAACGACAAGTACAGCAAGACCGAGAGCGCGAGGATCGCCTAGCAGCAAGAGAAAGAGAAAGAGAAAGAGAAAAAGAAGTAGAAAGAGAAAAGGAAAGAGAAAGAGAAAAAGAAGAAAGAGAAAGAGAAAAAGAAAGAGAGAGAGAGAAGGAAAGGCAGCATGAACTCGCAATGAAGAAGTTAGAGCGAGAATCGCTTGTAACCCCCGCTGCTGCCAGCAATACGTATGCTAAGAAACCAAAACTGCCGACGTTTAATGAAAAACTCGACCGGATCGACGCATATTTACATCGGTTCGAGCTACACGCTAAATGCGTCGGATGGCAGCAGGCGATGTACAGTTCATGCCTGTCTAATTTATTAACAGGTAAGGCTTTAGAAGTATTTCATAGCCTCAAAGTAGAGGATGCCAACGATTATGACAAGCTTAAAACAGCACTGCTTAAGCGATTCCAGCATACCGAGGATGGCTTTCATCAAAGATTTCGCTCATGTAAACCTGAGCCATCTGAAAATTTTTCAACTTATGTGAATCGACTGAAACATTATTTAGATCGCTGGATCGAGCTCGCGAACGTAACTACCGGAAATTATCTTCAACTTTATGATTTGGTCTTGAAGGACCAAATCTATACGGCATGTCATTCCGATTTAGTTGCCCACCTTAAAGAGAGGGCACCGACATCCTCTGAAGAAATCACATCGTGCGCGGAACGTTACGCGTCCGCCCACCCAAATCGTCCTTTGGCAAAGCCTTCAACTATAGCACCGTGTTATGCCAACGTAGGCAAAGGAGCGCCAACCGCACACGATCGTTCAAGGCCGACTCGTCGTCAGGCCCCAAATCCGCGCTCTCAATCAGAGCCGCCTTTTTTTAGACAGAGAGATTTTCCGAATCGAGGTAATGTATCCCCGCGTCGAGGATACCAGAGTTATTCTTTTTACGAGCCTCGCCAATATTATCGTGGCAACTATCCAGGCCAACAATATAATCGGCCTCAGGGACCGCCGCGACGAGTGCATTTTGATGATAATCATAATTATAATGGACCGCAGAGTCTTCCTTATCGTGGAAACGATCTTAATCGTACTATGTGTTTTAGGTGTAATAGGGTAGGCCACATACAAAAATTTTGTAACGTGAAATTGGAATCGGCAAATGCCTGCTCGGTTAAACCTACACCTTATGAGACTGACGGTCATTCTGAATCTTCATGACAATCAAAGACTATTCCAGTCATGTCCGCCCTACATGAACTGGGGGAACTAACATTTTACCAGGGCCGCGTGAACGCGATTCGCGCTTCTGTTCTACGTGACTCCGGATGCACGACTATCGGCGTTCGACAGTCACTAGTCCGTCCAACACAATTTTTGGATAAAGAGGCAACTTGTATTACTTTTGGCGGATCTGTGGAGCGATTCCGTCTTGCAGAAGTTTATATTGATACACCTTTTCTCACAGGTATTGTTACTGCATGTGTACTGCCTAATCCGGTGGCTGATATAATCATAGGGAATGTACCTCAAGTAAATAAGTTTCCTATCGGTAACTTGGAAATTTGGACTGAGGATGAGAGTGTTGCTTGTGCGACAACACGCCTACAATCGAGTCGACGAGCAGACAGTCCATTGAGTAATCCTACTATTGAAGTGAACATAACGTCTAGTGCATTTCATGATGAGCAACATTCAGATCCCACATTGAAACATTTGTTTGCTAAGGTTGATCCTACCGCACCGGATACCTCTAAGTTTCTTATTAAAGATGACTTATTATATCGTAATTTTCGGAATAAGCGAGAGGCCATTATGCAGCTTGTAGTACCGAGATCTTTTCGTCGCGACATTATTCGTCTCGCGCATGACACTTCCTTGGCGGGTCACCAAGGAAAGGCCAGAACTAAGTCTCGAATACTATCGCAATTTTTTTGGCCCAGTATTTACGCAGATGTAAACCGGTTCGTATCAACATGTGACGTATGTCAGAGACGTACTCCTAAAGGAAGAGCATCGCGAGCTCCTCTGCAGGAGATGCCAATGGTCTCCAGACCATTTGAGCGCGTTGCCGTAGATATAGTTGGGCCTCTACACAAGTCAGACAGAGGACATCGTTTTATACTTTCTGTCATTGACTACGCAACCCGTTGGCCAGAGGCCATTCCGCTAAAAGACATTTCAGCTGATCATGTCGCTGAAGCTCTTATTACTATTTTTTCGCGTCTTGGGTTTCCGGTTGAAATTTTATCGGACAGAGGTCCACAGTTTACCTCTGAGCTTTTTAAGAAAGTCTTGGAATTGGTCGGGATTAAACAAAGGTTGACATCTCCATACCACCCACAGTCTAATGGCTGCTGTGAACGTTGGAATGCTACCATGAAAAGTATGCTTGCACGAGTTTCGGCCGACAAACCGAGTGATTGGGATCGACAACTCCCCGCTATTCTTTTTGCATACCGAGAACTGCCGAACGCATCGACGGGTTTTTCCCCCTTCGAATTATTGTATGGTCGCAAGCCGCGTGGTCCAATGGCCATACTCCATGATTTATTCGCCGGATCAGACACCGACGACAACGATACGCGGTCTGCATATCAATACGTTGTAGACTTGCGGCATCGAATTCTTAACGCATGTCAGCTCGCACAAAAATCTTCAGCTGCGCATGCTAGTCTTTATAAACTATATCGTGATCAGGGTAGCCGATTGCGAACCTTGGCGGCCGGAGACCAAACTCTTGTTCTCCTTCCGGAGACGAAAAATAAACTCCTTCTTACATGGAAGGGACCTTTTAAAGTTCTAAAGAGACTTTCTCGAGTGAATTATCTTATCAAGATTAGAGGACAGGACAAAGTCTTCCATATAAATATGTTAAAGCAGTACCTGTCTGACGATGATAATCGACAGAATAATCGCCGAAATGTGGTTGCTCAGGCCAATGCGGCCTTAGTTTCAGTTGACGATGATGATCCTATTAAGATAGAGAATTCAATCCCCGCACTTCGATCTTCTGAAAACACTTCGGATGTAAATATAAATCCAGACTTATCTGAATCGCAAAGACAAGATATAAGAGATTTGCTTAACGAGTTTACTACGGTCTTTACTGATCTACCAGGTAATACTTCTTTGGTACAACATGTTATAAGATTAAAGACGGATATACCCGTCTTTGTTAAACCATACCCGCGTCCGCTGCACGCACAGGAGACTATAATAACCGAGGTACGTAACATGTTTCACCTGGGAGTGATAGAGCGATCGACGAGCCCATATAACTCACCCATCGTCTTAGTGAAAAAAAAAGATGATACCGTGCGTTTTTGTATTGACTATCGTAAACTTAATGAGGTTACGATATATGACGCTGAACCGATTCCCAACCAGGAGAATCTTTTTGCTCAGTTAGCGAGGGTAACGATTTTTTCTAAAATTGACCTTTCCAAAGGCTATTGGCAAATTCCGCTTGATGAGAATAGCAAGCAATATACCGCTTTTCAGACTCCGTTGGGTCTTATGCAGTGGCGCTATATGCCTTTCGGGTTAGTTACAGCCCCTGCTACTTTCGCCCGTATGATGACAATATTGCTCCAGGGTATGAATTCCGTATTGTCGTATTTTGACGACATTTGTATTTATGAAACCGATTGGTCGGGACACCTCGCAGCCCTACGACAAGTTTTTATTGCTCTTCGTCGAGCTGGCCTTACGGCGAAACCCAGTAAGGTGTTTTTAGGATATAATGAAATTAATTTTCTGGGCCATACAATTGCCCACGGCGTTCAGACTCCTGATGACAAGAAGATAACTACCATCTTAAAGCTCCAACCACCTCGAACTAAGAAAGAAGTTCGTAGTTTATTGGGCTTTCTTAACTATTATAGGAAATTCATTCCAAATTTTTCTTCGCTTACAGCTCCGTTGTCGGACCTCACAAGAAAGAATTTTCCTAATAAAGTGAAATGGACAACCGAATGTGCTGATACACTTCGTACCGTTCAACGACTGTTTTCCACTTCCCCCATTCTCATACTTCCAGATATTAACCAAATGTTTATTGTCCGCACTGATGCGTCGGACAAGGGATTGGGAGCTGTGTTATTACAGGAACGAGACGATACCTTGCGGCCATGTCTATATGCCAGCCGCAAGTTGCTAGATAGGGAATGCCGCTATGCAATTATCGAGCGAGAGTGCCTCGCTATCATTTTTGCTGTAAACGCATTTTCGCGATATCTACTCATGTCCGAGTTTATAATTGAAACGGACCATCGTCCGTTGTTATTCTTAAAGACTAACAGGGCTAAAAATGCTCGATTAACGAGGTGGAGTCTTGCACTCCAGGAATACCGGTTTGTTATCCGGTCTATCCCGGGCGGTGACAATTCCCAAGCTGATATTTTGTCACGTCTCATTTAATTTCCTATTAAAGAGTGTTGTGTCTTGTATTGGGGTTGGATAGTGCTTGTCCCCCTCAATTCTAGACGGTGGATGGATTCACATTTATCTTGTTCATTACTTTATGAACCAGTTTTACAATCCTTTTTTTGTGAATATCCTCTTTCCACCAGCGTCATTCCTGACTGTGACCTGAACTTCTGGCAAACCTGACGCCCTTGTCAGCGGGTCAATGAGATGGAGACATGGCAAACCAAGCTACCAGAGCTACTGCTGCCATTGGATACCACAGTATTTTAATTAACAATATATTGTGTGTGAATGTGTATATAAGCAGCGATTGTGTGTGTTGACTAGATAATTATGAGCCTATTCCTTCGGTGGGGCTTCATTGTTTGATAACAGTTATACTTTAATCCAGCAGTATACAGTGATATACTCATTATTATTATAGATGTTCCTCAGAATTTTGATTGTGTGCAGTAAGAATGTTTCGATGGACTAGATTCTATAGAACGTGGCATCAATAATTGTATGCTTTTTGTCCATCCAATATGCACGTTCTTAGTTAGATTTTTCTTCTCAAGCTTAAGGCTCATTTTTCTACAGTACTACTTAAGCCCCTACCACAATAACTTTGGGATTTCTTGGATCCTATCGTGTAAATTTTTCTTAAAATTTTCACTGGGGTGGGGGATATGTCAGGGTTAGGACTAGAATTGCCGTGCTGGGTCACGGTTTGTTTATGTCATGGCATCATTGATTTTAGCCAGTGCAAATGTCCTTGAACTATTCCCGTGGACAGTTTGTTTTTGTAACGCTTTTTACTTAGAGATGGAAAGAAAGTGGGGCAAGATAGAACGAATGGATAAATTAACAGTGACGGTGCAGTTTTCGACCCCGTGGTTTGGGTGTACTTTAGCAAGGAAAGACGGGGCGAATAAGGAGTGAATAAATTCGTACATAAAACGTAGAGGGTGTAGTGACTTTAGGAAAGCTTTTGACATCCTAGATTAACTTTGTCTGTTACTATTAATAGACTGCGAGCTGAGCTCGAAATGGATGCACCAATCAAATTTGAGCAGTTCGCTGGGGATTGCAGAAGATATAAGCGGAGCCATCTTTAGGTTTCTTCACTCCATGCAGACGTTTCCATCTGCGAGGGCGTCGGCTTAAGATTCGGCCTGAGAGAATCATGAGATTGTTAAAGACATGTCTATGTCCTTGATAGACAATGGAATTATCCACAGCTATTTCCTTCTATTCCCTGATTTCATATCAGGGACTAATCGTAAGTTTCGACACAGTGATTCGACGATGAACGTGAATCTGACCCTAATGTTCCAGTAGAAGTACTACCAAAGGATGCAAGACTATAATGTTTTTTACTTGCAACTAGATCTAGAATGAGTGTCTGGTATACGCATTTGTAAATTGTAATTGATGTGTCTGGATGAGGCTGGGGATTGCCAGCCCATCCTAGAGCAGATCTAGATCTATCTTAACTACGTCAGTGTGTCTTGACGGTTTGATCCTTTATAAGCAATTAACTGAGTTAACATTGTCGTCTGAGACATAAGAACATTATTTGTGAGATAGTAGGCAGACTATATTTCTGAAGATAAATAAGTAATAAGTAAACTGTGAATGAGTCAGAATGATATCTTTTAAGAATCTAGAGGAGACTTCTAGTTATGTATTATAGTATTTTCATTTGATGCTGCTGATGTTGTCTTTTTGATATGTAAAAGATAGACGAAATTGTTAGGAACTCAAAGTAATAAATTTGTGGCCCTGCAAGGTCCTTGATAAAACTTACTCAAATTGTTATTAGTGTATGTGGCATGGTATGGCAGAGTAATTGTTAAAAACCTCTCGATAGTTTAAAATGCAGTCGAACACGTAATTCATAATAACCATCCCCGTAACACTCGAGGGCATACCCCAAATCGTAACATCTAGGTCATCCTTTTTAGTCATTCAGTCTTTCTATCTCTTTGTCATCGTTTTTAGTCACTCTGTCTTTCTATCTCTCTGTCATCGTTTTTAGTCACTCTGTCTTTCTATCTCTAGATCATCATTTTTGGTCACTATGTCTTTCTGTCTCTCTGTCATCCTTTTTAGTCACTCTGTCTTTCTGTCTCTTTGTCATCGTTTTCAGTCACTCTGTCTTTCTATCTCTCTGTCATCGTTTTTAGTCTCTATGTCTTTCTATCTCTAGATCATCATTTTTGGCCACTCTGTCTTTCTATCTCTAGGTCGTCCTTTTTAGTCACTCAGTCTTTCTATCTCTTTGCATCGTTTTCAGTCACTCTGTCTTTCTATCTTTCTGTCATCGTTTTTAGTCACTCTGTCTTTCTATATCTAGATCACAATTTTTGGTCACTCTGTCTTTTTATCTCTAGGTCCTCCTTTTTAGTCACTCAGTCTTTCTATCTCTTTGTCATCGTTTTCAGTCACTCTGTCTTTCTATCTCTCTGTCATCGTTTTTAGTCACTTTGTCATTCTATCTCTAGATCATCATTTTTGGTCACTCTGTCATTCTATCTCTAGGTCATCGTTTTTAGTCACTCTGTATTTCTATCTCTAGGTCATCCTTTTTAGTCACTCAGTCTTTCTATCTCTTGGTCATCGTTTTCAGTCACTCTGTCTTTCTATCTCTCTTCATCGTTTTTAGTCACTCTGTTTTTCTATCTCTTTGTCATCGTCTTTAGTCACTCTGTCTTTCTATCTGTAGGTCATCCTTTTTAGACACTCTGTCTTTCTATCTCTTTGTCATCGTTTTCAGTCACTCTGTCTTTCTATCTCTCTGTCATCGTTTTTAGTCACTCTGTCTTTCTATCTCTTTGTCATCGTTTTCAGTCACTCTGTCTTTCTATCTCTCTGTCATCGTCTTTAGTCACTCTGTCTTTCTATCTCTTTGTCATCGTTTTCAGTCACTCTGTCTTTCTATCTCTTTGTCATCGTTTTTATTCACTCAGTCTATCTATCTCTTCGTCATCGTCTTTAGTCACTCTGTCTTTCTATCTCTCTGTTATCGTTTTTAGTCACTCTCTCTTTCTATCTCTAGATCATCATTTTTTTGGTCACTCTGTTTTTCTATCTCTAGATCATCCTTTTTAGTCACTCAGTCTTTCTATCTCTTTGTCATCGTCTTTAGTCACTCTGTCTTTCTATCTCTAGATCATCATTTTTGGTTACTCTGTCTTTCTATCTTTAGGTCATCCTTTTTAGTCACTCAGTCTTTCTATCTCTTTGTCATCGTTTTCAGTCACTCTGTCTTTCTATCTCTCTGTCATCGTTTTTAGTCACTCTGTGTTTCTATATCTAGATCATGATTTTTGGTCACTCTGTCTTTCTATCTCTAGGTCATCCTTTTTATTCACTCAGTCTTTCTATCTCTTTGTCATTGTTTTCAGTCAATCTGTCTTTTTATCTCTCTGTCATCGTTTTTAGTCACTCTGTCTTTCTATATCTAGATTATCATTTATAGTCAGTCTGTCTTTCTATCTCTAGGTCATCCTTTTGAGTCACTCAGTCTTTCTATCTCCTTGTCATCGTTTTCAGACACCCTGTCTTTCTATCTCTCTGTTGTCGTTTTTAGTGACTCTGTTTTTCTACCTGTAGATCATCATTTTTGGTCATTCTGTCTTTCTATTTCTAGCTCATCCTTTAAATTCACTCAGTCTTTCTATCTCTTTGTCATCGTTTTCAGTCACTCTGTCTTTCTATCTCTCTGTCATCGTTTTTAGTCACTCTGTCTTTCTATCTCTTTGTCATTGTTTTCAGTCACTCTGTCTTTCTATCTCTCTGTCATCGTTTTCAGTCACTCTGTTTTTCTATCTCTCTGTCGTCGTTTTTAATCACTCTGTCTTTCTATCTCTTTGTCATCGTCTTTAGTCAATCTGTCTTTCTATCTCTAGATCATCATTTTTGGTCACTCTGTCTTTCTATCTCTAGGTCATCCTTTTTAGTCACTCTGTCTTTCTGTCTCTTTGTCACCGTTTTCAGTAACTCTGTCTTTCTATCTCTCTGTCATCGTTTTTAGTCACTCTGTCTTTCTATCTCTACATCATCATTTATGGTCACTCTGTCTTTCTATCTCTAGATCATCATTTTTGGTCACTCTGTCTGTCTATCTCTAGGTGATCGTTTTTAGTCACTCAGTCTTTCTACCTCTTTGCCATCGTTTTCAGCCACTCTGTCTTTCTATCTCTATATTGTCGTTTTTAGTGACTCTGTTTTTCTACCTCTAGATCATCATTTTTGGTCATTCTGTCCTTCTATTTCTAGGTCATCCTTTTGAGTCACTCTGTCTTTCTATCTCTTTGTCATCGTTTTCAGTCACTCTGTCTTTCTATCTCTCTGTCATCGTTTTTAGTCACTCTGTCTTTCTATCTTTTTGTCATCGTCTTAAGTCACTCAGTCTTTCTATCTCTTTGTCATCGTTTTCAGTCACTCTGTCTTTCCATCTATCTGTCATCGTTTTCAGTCGCTCTGTTTTTCTATCTCTCTGTCATCGTTTTTAATCCCTCTGTCTTTCTATCTCTTTGTCATCGTCTTTAGACACTCTGTCTTTCTATCTCTCTGTCATCGTTTTTAGTCACTCTGTCTTTCTATCTCTTCGTCATCGTCTTTAGTCACTCAGTCTTTCTATCTATTTGTCATCGTTTACAGTCACTCTGTCTTTCTATCTCTCTGTCATCGTCTTTAGTCAATCTGTCTTTCTATCTCTAGATCATCATTTTTGGTCACTCTGTCTTTCTATCTCTAGGTCATCCTTTTTAGTCACTCTGTCTTTCTGTCTCTTTGTCACCGTTTTCAGTAACTCTGTCTTTCTATCTCTTTGTCATCGTTTTTAGTCACTCTGTCTTTCTATCTCTACATCATCATTTATGGTCACTCTGTCTTTCTATCTCTAGGTCATCCTTTTTAGTCACTCAGTCTTTCTATCTCTTTGCATCGTTTTCAGTCACTCTGTCTTTCTATCTCTCTGTCATCGTTTTTAGTCACTCTGTCTTTCTATCTCTAGATCATCATTTTTGGTCACTCTGTCTGTCTATCTCTAGGTGATCCTTTCTAGTCACTCAGTCTTTCTACCTCTTTGCCATCGTTTTCAGCCACTCTGTCTTTCTATCTCTATATTGTCGTTTTTAGTGACTCTGTTTTTCTACCACTAGATCATCATTTTTTGGTAATTCTGTCCTTCTATCTCTAGGTCATCCTTTTGAGTCACTCTGTCTTTCTATCTCTTATTCATCGTTTTCAGTCACTCTGTCTTTCTATCTCTCTGTCATCGTTTTTAGTCACTCTGTCTTTCTATCTCTTTGTCATCGTTTTCAGTCACTCTGTCTTTCTATCTCTCTGTCATTGTTTTCAATCGCTCTGTTTTTCTATCTCTCTGTCATCGTTTTTAATCACTCTGTCTTTCTATCTCTTTGTCATCGTCTTTAGACACTCTGTCTTTCTATCTCTCTGTCATCGTTTTTAGTCACTCTGTCTTTCTATCTCTTTGTCATCGTCTTTAGTCACTCTGTCTTTCTATCTCACTGTCATCGTCTTTAGTCACTCAGTCTTTCTACCTCTTTGTCATCGTCTTTAGTCACTCTGTCTTTCTATCTCTCTGTCATCGTTTTTATTCACTCTGTCTTTCTATCTCTAGATCATCATTTTTGGTCACTCTGTTTCTCTATCTCTGGGTCATCCTTTTTAGTCACTCTGTCTTTCTATCTCTTTGTCATCTTCTTTAGTCACTCTGTCTTTCTATCTCTAGATCATCATTTTTGGTCACTCTGTTTCTCTATCTCTAGGTCATCCTTTTTAGTCACTCTGTCTTTCTACCTCTTTGTCATCGTCTTTAGTCACTCTGTCTTTCTATCTCTAGATCATCATTTTTGGTCACTCTGTTTTTCTATCTCTAGGTCATCCTTTTTAGTCACTCTGTCTTTTTATCTATTTGCATCGTTTTCAGTCACTCTGTCTTTCTATCTCTCTGTAATCGTTTTTAGTCACTCTGTCTTTCTATATCTAGATCATCCTTTTTGGTCACTCTAACTTTCTATCTCTAGGTCCTCCTTTTTAGGCACTCAGTCTTTCTATCTCTTTGTCATCGTTTTCAGTCACTCTGTCTTTCTATCTCTCTGTCATCGTTTTTAGTCACTCTGTCTTTCTATCTCTAGATCATCATTTTTGGTCACTCTGTCATTCTATCTCTAGGTCATCCTTTTTATTCACTCTGTCTTTCTATCTCTAGATCATCATTTTTGGTCACTCTGTCTTTCTATCTCTAGGTCATCATTTTTAGTCACTCAGTCATTCTATCTCTCTGTCATCGTTTTCAGTCACTCTGTCTTTCTATCTCTCTGTCATCGTTTTTAGTCACTCTGTCTTTCTATCTCTACATCATCATTTTTGGTCACTCTGTCTTTCTATCTCTAGGTCATCCTTTTTAGTCACTCAGTCTTTCTATGTCTTTGCATCGTTTTCAGTCACTCTGTCTTTCTATCTCTCTGTCATCGTTTTTAGTCACTCTGTCTTTCTATATCTAGATCATCATCTTTGGTCACTCTGTCTTTCTATCTCTAGGTCATCCTTTTTAGTCACTCAGTCTTTCTATCTCTTTGTCATCGTTTTCATTCACTCTGTCTTTCTATCTCTCTGTCATCGTTTTTAGTCACTCTGTCTTTCTATATCTAGATAATCATTTTTAGTCACTCTGTCATTTTATCTCTAGGTCATCGTTGTTATTCACTCTGTCTTTCTATCTCTAGATCATCATTTTTGGTCACTCTGTCTTTCTATCTCTAGGTCATCATTTTTAGTCACTCAGTCATTCTATCTCTCTGTCATCGTTTTCAGTCACTCCGTCTTTCTATCTCTCTGTCATCGTTTTTAGTCACTCTGTCTTTCTATCTCTACATCATCATTTTTGGTCACTCTGTCTTTCTATCTCTACATCATCATTTTTGGTCACTCAGTCTTTCTATCTCTTTGCATCGTTTTCAGTCATCTGTCTTTCTATCTCTCGGTCATCGTTTTTAGTCACTCTGTCTTTCTATCTCTAGATCATGATTTTTGGTCACTCTGTCTTTCTATCTCTAGGTCATCCTTTTTAGTCACTTTTTTTTGCCATCTTTTTCAGTCACTCTGTCTTTCTATTTCTCTGTCATCGTTTTTAGTCACTCTGTCTTTCTATCTCTCTGTCATCATTTTTAGTGACTTTGTCTTTCTATCTCTAGGTCATCCTTTTTAGTCACTCTGTCTTTCTATCTCTACTTCATCATTTTTGGTCACTCTGTCTTTTTATCTCTAGTTCATCCTTTTTAGTCACTTAGTCTTTCTATCTCTTTGTCATAGTTTTCTGTCACCCTGTCTTTCTATCTCTCTGTCATCGTTTTTAGTCACTCTGTCTTTCTTTCTCTAACTCGTTATTTTTGGTAACTCTGTCTTTCTATCTTTTTGTCATCGTCTTTAGTCACTCAGTCTTTCTATCTCTTTGTCATCGTTTTCAGTCACTCTTTCTTTCTATCTCTAGATCATCATTTTTGGTCACTCTGTCTTTCTATCTCTAGGTCATCCTTTTTAGTCACTCAGTCTTTCTATCTATTTGTCATCGTTTACAGTCACTCTGTCTTTCTATCTCTCTGTTATCGTTTTTAATCACTCTGTCTTTCTATCTCTAGATCATCATTTTAGGTCACCCTGTCCTTCTATCTCTCTGTCATCCTTTTTAGTCACTCTGTTATTCTGTCTCTTTGTCATCGTTTTCAGTCACTCTGTCTTTCTATCTCTCTGTCATCGTTTTTAGTCTCTATGTCTTTCTATCTCTAGATCATCATTTTTGGCCACTCTGTCTTTCTATCTCTAGGTCGTCCTTTTTAGTCACTCAGTCTTTCTATCTCTTTGCATCGTTTTCAGTCACTCTGTCTTTCTATCTTTCTGTCATCGTTTTTAGTCACTCTGTCTTTCTATATCTAGATCACAATTTTTGGTCACTCTGTCTTTTTATCTCTAGGTCCTCCTTTTTAGTCACTCAGTCTTTCTATCTCTTTGTCATCGTTTTCAGTCACTCTGTCTTTCTATCTCTCTGTCATCGTTTTTAGTCACTTTGTCATTCTATCTCTAGATCATCATTTTTGGTCACTCTGTCATTCTATCTCTAGGTCATCGTTTTTAGTCACTCTGTATTTCTATCTCTAGGTCATCCTTTTTAGTCACTCAGTCTTTCTATCTCTTGGTCATCGTTTTCAGTCACTCTGTCTTTCTATCTCTCTTCATCGTTTTTAGTCACTCTGTTTTTCTATCTCTTTGTCATCGTCTTTAGTCACTCTGTCTTTCTATCTCTAGGTCATCCTTTTTAGTCACTCTGTCTTTCTATCTCTTTGTCATCGTTTTCAGTCACTCTGTCTTTCTATCTCTCTGTCATCGTTTTTAGTCACTCTGTCTTTCTATCTCTTTGTCATCGTTTTCAGTCACTCTGTCTTTCTATCTCTCTGTCATCGTCTTTAGTCACTCTGTCTTTCTATCTCTTTGTCATCGTTTTCAGTCACTCTGTCTTTCTATCTCTTTGTCATCGTTTTTATTCACTCAGTCTATCTATCTCTTCGTCATCGTCTTTAGTCACTCTGTCTTTCTATCTCTCTGTTATCGTTTTTAGTCACTCTCTCTTTCTATCTCTAGATCATCATTTTTTTGGTCACTCTGTTTTTCTATCTCTAGATCATCCTTTTTAGTCACTCAGTCTTTCTATCTCTTTGTCATCGTCTTTAGTCACTCTGTCTTTCTATCTCTAGATCATCATTTTTGGTTACTCTGTCTTTCTATCTTTAGGTCATCCTTTTTAGTCACTCAGTCTTTCTATCTCTTTGTCATCGTTTTCAGTCACTCTGTCTTTCTATCTCTCTGTCATCGTTTTTAGTCACTCTGTCTTTCTATATCTAGATCATGATTTTTGGTCACTCTGTCTTTCTATCTCTAGGTCATCCTTTTTATTCACTCAGTCTTTCTATCTCTTTGTCATTGTTTTCAGTCAATCTGTCTTTTTATCTCTCTGTCATCGTTTTTAGTCACTCTGTCTTTCTATATCTAGATTATCATTTATAGTCAGTCTGTCTTTCTATCTCTAGGTCATCCTTTTGAGTCACTCAGTCTTTCTATCTCCTTGTCATCGTTTTCAGACACCCTGTCTTTCTATCTCTCTGTTGTCGTTTTTAGTGACTCTGTTTTTCTACCTGTAGATCATCATTTTTGGTCATTCTGTCTTTCTATTTCTAGCTCATCCTTTAAATTCACTCAGTCTTTCTATCTCTTTGTCATCGTTTTCAGTCACTCTGTCTTTCTATCTCTCTGTCATCGTTTTTAGTCACTCTGTCTTTCTATCTCTTTGTCATTGTTTTCAGTCACTCTGTCTTTCTATCTCTCTGTCATCGTTTTCAGTCACTCTGTTTTTCTATCTCTCTGTCGTCGTTTTTAATCACTCTGTCTTTCTATCTCTTTGTCATCGTCTTTAGTCAATCTGTCTTTCTATCTCTAGATCATCATTTTTGGTCACTCTGTCTTTCTATCTCTAGGTCATCCTTTTTAGTCACTCTGTCTTTCTGTCTCTTTGTCACCGTTTTCAGTAACTCTGTCTTTCTATCTCTCTGTCATCGTTTTTAGTCACTCTGTCTTTCTATCTCTACATCATCATTTATGGTCACTCTGTCTTTCTATCTCTAGATCATCATTTTTGGTCACTCTGTCTGTCTATCTCTAGGTGATCGTTTTTAGTCACTCAGTCTTTCTACCTCTTTGCCATCGTTTTCAGCCACTCTGTCTTTCTATCTCTATATTGTCGTTTTTAGTGACTCTGTTTTTCTACCTCTAGATCATCATTTTTGGTCATTCTGTCCTTCTATTTCTAGGTCATCCTTTTGAGTCACTCTGTCTTTCTATCTCTTTGTCATCGTTTTCAGTCACTCTGTCTTTCTATCTCTCTGTAATCGTTTTTAGTCACTCTGTCTTTCTATCTTTTTGTCATCGTCTTAAGTCACTCAGTCTTTCTATCTCTTTGTCATCGTTTTCAGTCACTCTGTCTTTCTATCTATCTGTCATCGTTTTCAGTCGCTCTGTTTTTCTATCTCTCTGTCATCGTTTTTAATCCCTCTGTCTTTCTATCTCTTTGTCATCGTCTTTAGACACTCTGTCTTTCTATCTCTCTGTCATCGTTTTTAGTCACTCTGTCTTTCTATCTCTTCGTCATCGTCTTTAGTCACTCAGTCTTTCTATCTATTTGTCATCGTTTACAGTCACTCTGTCTTTCTATCTCTCTGTCATCGTCTTTAGTCAATCTGTCTTTCTATCTCTAGATCATCATTTTTGGTCACTCTGTCTTTCTATCTCTAGGTCATCCTTTTTAGTCACTCTGTCTTTCTGTCTCTTTGTCACCGTTTTCAGTAACTCTGTCTTTCTATCTCTTTGTCATCGTTTTTAGTCACTCTGTCTTTCTATCTCTACATCATCATTTATGGTCACTCTGTCTTTCTATCTCTAGGTCATCCTTTTTAGTCACTCAGTCTTTCTGTCTCTTTGTCACCGTTTTCAGTAACTCTGTCTTTCTATCTCTTTGCATCGTTTTCAGTCACTCTGTCTTTCTATCTCTCTGTCATCGTTTTTAGTCACTCTGTCTTTCTATCTCTAGATCATCATTTTTGGTCACTCTGTCTGTCTATCTCTAGGTGATCCTTTTTAGTCACTCAGTCTTTCTACCTCTTTGCCATCGTTTTCAGCCACTCTGTCTTTCTATCTCTATATTGTCGTTTTTAGTGACTCTGTTTTTCTACCACTAGATCATCATTTTTTGGTCATTCTGTCCTTCTATCTCTAGGTCATCCTTTTGAGTCACTCTGTCTTTCTATCTCTTATTCATCGTTTTCAGTCACTCTGTCTTTCTATCTCTCTGTCATCGTTTTTAGTCACTCTGTCTTTCTATCTCTTTGTCATCGTTTTCAGTCACTCTGTCTTTCTATCTCTCTGTCATTGTTTTCAATCGCTCTGTTTTTCTATCTCTCTGTCATCGTTTTTAATCACTCTGTCTTTCTATCTCTTTGTCATCGTCTTTAGACACTCTGTCTTTCTATCTCTCTGTCATCGTTTTTAGTCACTCTGTCTTTCTATCTCTTTGTCATCGTCTTTAGTCACTCTGTCTTTCTATCTCACTGTCATCGTCTTTAGTCACTCAGTCTTTCTACCTCTTTGTCATCGTCTTTAGTCACTCTGTCTTTCTATCTCTCTGTCATCGTTTTTATTCACTCTGTCTTTCTATCTCTAGATCATCATTTTTGGTCACTCTGTTTCTCTATCTCTGGGTCATCCTTTTTAGTCACTCTGTCTTTCTATCTCTTTGTCATCTTCTTTAGTCACTCTGTCTTTCTATCTCTAGATCATCATTTTTGGTCACTCTGTTTCTCTATCTCTAGGTCATCCTTTTTAGTCACTCTGTCTTTCTACCTCTTTGTCATCGTCTTTAGTCACTCTGTCTTTCTATCTCTAGATCATCATTTTTGGTCACTCTGTTTTTCTATCTCTAGGTCATCCTTTTTAGTCACTCTGTCTTTTTATCTATTTGCATCGTTTTCAGTCACTCTGTCTTTCTATCTCTCTGTAATCGTTTTTAGTCACTCTGTCTTTCTATATCTAGATCATCCTTTTTGGTCACTCTGTCTTTCTATCTCTAGGTCCTCCTTTTTAGGCACTCAGTCTTTCTATCTCTTTGTCATCGTTTTCAGTCACTCTGTCTTTCTATCTCTCTGTCATCGTTTTTAGTCACTCTGTCTTTCTATCTCTAGATCATCATTTTTGGTCACTCTGTCATTCTATCTCTAGGTCATCCTTTTTATTCACTCTGTCTTTCTATCTCTAGATCATCATTTTTGGTCACTCTGTCTTTCTATCTCTAGGTCATCATTTTTAGTCACTCAGTCATTCTATCTCTCTGTCATCGTTTTCAGTCACTCTGTCTTTCTATCTCTCTGTCATCGTTTTTAGTCACTCTGTCTTTCTATCTCTACATCATCATTTTTGGTCACTCTGTCTTTCTATCTCTAGGTCATCCTTTTTAGTCACTCAGTCTTTCTATGTCTTTGCATCGTTTTCAGTCACTCTGTCTTTCTATCTCTCTGTCATCGTTTTTAGTCACTCTGTCTTTCTATATCTAGATCATCATCTTTGGTCACTCTGTCTTTCTATCTCTAGGTCATCCTTTTTAGTCACTCAGTCTTTCTATCTCTTTGTCATCGTTTTCATTCACCCTGTCTTTCTATCTCTCTGTCATCGTTTTTAGTCACTCTGTCTTTCTATATCTAGATAATCATTTTTAGTCACTCTGTCATTTTATCTCTAGGTCATCGTTGTTATTCACTCTGTCTTTCTATCTCTAGATCATCATTTTTGGTCACTCTGTCTTTCTATCTCTAGGTCATCATTTTTAGTCACTCAGTCATTCTATCTCTCTGTCATCGTTTTCAGTCACTCCGTCTTTCTATCTCTCTGTCATCGTTTTTAGTCACTCTGTCTTTCTATCTCTACATCATTATTTTTGGTCACTCTGTCTTTCTATCTCTACATCATCATTTTTTGTCACTCAGTCTTTCTATCTCTTTGCATCGTTTTCAGTCATCTGTCTTTCTATCTCTCGGTCATCGTTTTTAGTCACTCTGTCTTTCTATCTCTAGATCATGATTTTTGGTCACTCTGTCTTTCTATCTCTAGGTCATCCTTTTTAGTCACTTTTTTTTGCCATCGTTTTCAGTCACTCTGTCTTTCTATTTCTCTGTCATCGTTTTTAGTCACTCTGTCTTTCTATCTCTCTGTCATCATTTTTAGTGTTTTTGTCTTTCTATCTCTAGGTCATCCTTTTTAGTCACTCTGTCTTTCTATCTCTACTTCATCATTTTTGGTCACTCTGTCTTTTTATCTCTAGTTCATCCTTTTTAGTCACTTAGTCTTTCTATCTCTTTGTCATAGTTTTCTGTCACCCTGTCTTTCTATCTCTCTGTCATCGTTTTTAGTCACTCTGTCTTTCTTTCTCTAACTCGTTATTTTTGGTAACTCTGTCTTTCTATCTTTTTGTCATCGTCTTTAGTCACTCAGTCTTTCTATCTCTTTGTCATCGTTTTCAGTCACTCTGGCTTTCTATCTCTAGATCATCATTTTTGGTCACTCTGTCTTTCTATCTCTAGGTCATCCTTTTTAGTCACTCAGTCTTTCTATCTATTTGTCATCGTTTACAGTCACTCTGTCTTTCTATCTCTCTGTTATCGTTTTTAATCACTCTGTCTTTCTATCTCTAGATCATCATTTTAGGTCACTCTGTCCTTCTATCTCTCTGTCATCCTTTTTAGTCACTCTGTTATTCTGTCTCTTTGTCATCGTTTTCAGTCACTCTGTCTTTCTATCTATCTATCATCGTTTTTAGTCACTCTGTCTTTCTATCTCTACTTCGTCATTTTTGGTCACTTTGTCTTTCTATCTCAAGGTCATCCTTTTTAGTCACTCTGTCTTTCTATCTCTTTGCATCGTTTTCAGTCACTCTGTCTTTCTATCTCTCTGTCATCGTTTTTAGTCACTCTGTCTTTCTATATCTAGATCATCATTTTTGGTCACTCTGTCTTTCTATCTGTAGGTCATCCTTTTTAGTCACTCAGTCTTTCTATCTCATTGTCATCGTTTTCAGTCACTCTGTCTTTCTATCTCTTTGTCATCGTTTTTAGTCACTCTGTCTTTCTATCTCTAGATCATCATTTTTGGTCACTCTGTCATTCTATCTCTAGGTCATCGTTTTTAGTCACTCTGTCTTTCTATCTCTAGATCATCATTTTTGGTCACTCTGTCTTTCTATCTCTAGGTCATCATTTTTAGTCACTCAGTCTTTCTATCTCTCTGTCATCGTTTTCAGTCACTCTGTCTTTCTATCTCTTTGTCATTTTTAGTCACTCAGTCTTTCTATCTCTAGATCATTATTTTTGGTCACTCTGTCTTTCTATATCTAGGTCATCATTTTTAGTCACTCAGTCTTTGTATCTCTCTGTCATCGTTTTCAGTCACTCTGTCTTTCTATCTCTTTCTCATCATTTTTAGTCACTCTGTCTTTCTATCTCTAGATCATCATTTTTGGTCACTCTGTCTTTCTATCTCTAGGTCATCCTTTTTAGTCACTCAGTCTTTCTATCTCTTTGTCATCGTTTTCAGTCACTCTGCACAGCAACATCTTTCCTCTGTAAATGTGGCCCCTTAACTTTGGCCAGCAGACTCCGCCTGGTGATATCAGTTTACAGATTTGTGGGTAATTAAACGCCCAGCACCGAGCGCTGGGGTGCTTCACGCTTCAGTGAACACACTTTCCCTTTAGCTAGATTTAACTTTAATCCCACATGCATTTTTGCTATTGTACCGTTGAATCATCAAACACCGCCAGTTTTCTCACGCAGGAAATCAAAAGGTCAAAATTACTGACATGGAGGCACTGTCTTATTGTGAAGACTTTCATTCCAGATTCTTGTCTCATGTATTGCAATAACCGACCTAGTTCGCGCATTCTCCCACTGATGTGACCAAAAATGATGATCTAGTGATAGAAAGACAGAGTGAGTAAAAACGATGACAGAGAGATAGAAATACTGTCAAGAATAGATTTAATTCATAAATGTTTCCACTGACTACATTTTTGTGAGAGAGCAGTGATTAATTTTTACAAACGTAATTATTGTGCGAGCCAGCATAACTTGGTCTGGTAAACAATTTGTTTTGAACAGTTTTTTTTATAATAGATAGACAGAAGGTGTGGGGAAGGATAGACGGACAGCGTAGGTGTGCATGACTGAGCACTTTTTATATCTCGTGTTTTGAACTAGGTTTAGTAGAGAGGGAAGGGGTGAGTAGGAATTAAATGTTATTGAGACGTCTGTTGACGTACAGAAAATCCGTGATCCAGAGTAAAAGCTCGGGGTTTTGAACATGTTAAGAATTTATTACTATAAAATTACATTTTATTGTCTTGAGTGATTCGGCCTTTGATGTCGACCCAAGGTCGTTGCGTAGGGCTGTTACTTAAAATAACTCGGTTCGGCAGCTGAGCTAGAGGTGGTTGCACCAATCAAATGTATGAATCTGGACGGAAGGTCGAGACATAGCTTTAGTATTTAAACCCGTGCAGAGCTTAGATAGATGCCACATGTAGACAATCCATTTACGAGGTGGACGGCGACCTCTCAGCCAGATGAGAAGTCATAGAGACGCAGCGATTGAGCTGATATGTACAGTGATGGAGCATTGTCAGAAATCTACGCTCCTGAGCCCAAGCCTATTTGTTTGAGCATTAAACCCACAGCGCTAATATCAACAGAATGTGAGGGCTGAATGGTGAGCTAAAGATTTTAATTCCATGCTGAATTTACAGCCAGCAACACATAGACTGTTGACCAGTACTGCCAGACCACATGCATTTCCCGCGACCACGTGTGAACTACACCAGAGCGCTCCTGGCAGAGACGCTATATAAATATGTTTTAGTATGAAGAGAGATAGAACTTTAAACCTTACAGGATCCGTCGCCCTCGGGTGCGGATTCTTTTGAATGTAAATTTATTGTGACTTAGATAACTTCATATTACATTGCCTTAAGTACTTCATAGTTGCTCCTCAGCTTAGTTGAGCATTTTCAGTTGCTATTGTATTCGTTATCTATTGTATATTTTATCTTTGAATTTGTTAGATATATAAACTTTGCAGCCTGTTACTCAAATTGATTTATTTAGTTTTTAGAGTGAAAGTTGTTTATTTGTTTTGTTTTTTTTGTGCTCGTGTGATTGGGAAGCGGACCTCTTGATCTATATTCCCCAAAATCCCGATCCGCGACACTGGAGGGGACACTACACGACATTGTTTAATTTATAGTTTATTTAGATTAGATTATAATATCGTTTTTCTCTTTGATTAACTTTTGTTTCTTTTCAGTTTCAGTGCTCACGTGGTCTGCACGTTGAGCTTGTCACGAGCAGAGTTAGGGTCTTGGGGATGTTACGACTGCACGAGAGGCAGCTAACTCACACTCGGACACAACCACACAAGAAAAGTATTAAATAACTAGAGCGTATATATGTCAGGCCGGTCAGGCCATAGTTTACATAAATATTAATAACAAAACAAAAGACAATAGGGGTATATATTCAAACCAAAAAACTCTAATTAATAACTTAACCAATGATATTCATGTAACTATGGAGGTACTGCAATCAATAGCAAATAGGTATATTATACGAAACTAGATATCAATTTAAAGTGACAGTTGAGTCGCCACTGGCCAGTCGCCAGGCAAACTCTCCCTAAATCATATGGGCTTGAGTGTTAGGAGAGCCCAGTATGTTCAAAGCCTACAGAAGCACTCTTCGGCTTGTAGGTAATTTAAGCAGTTGCCAAAAGACTATATTTTATGCACAATCACTATTCAATTCATCAACAATGTGCTATATTATTCCAATCATACTATGGCAATAGATCTATGATACAGGACACTCGTGGTCGAGTGCCAGCTGGGGTTTCCTTAGTCTTCCTATGAGGCTGTAGTTCTCTCTCTATCTCCGATCTCTATTATGCTTGAATAAATAAGATATAGTACCATTGGTCACGCCTACTGGTAGGCGCGAACATCAATATAGCGCAGCGTGGGCTTTCAAAGGTCAGCCCACTCAGACCTTTCTTTCTAGAGCTCAGTCAGTCCGTTAGCAAGGACTTCTTGTCTTCAAAGCACACAGTTCAGGTACTGGTCAACCGGAGATACTTCACGACACGATGCTTCTGCTCGTCTGTATTCACTAAATCTGAACGTTACACGATGTCTTATACTATCTAACTACCCAGCGTGCTAGTCCCCTGGCCCAATTAGTTCAGCTATCTCATAGGTCGAAACCTCCCACCATTTTAATTGTAGTAATACGTCTGCACTATTCTAACAGCCAGTTAACGTGCAAAAACTTGTCTAGTCATAATTAACAATGTCAACTAGCCCCACCTTGTTTCACCCCTACTCCTTTACTTATTAATCACGAACATTAAAACCGACAAGCGTGAATCTAACAGTTTAACTTTACATTTATTTACTCACCAACTATAATTTGGCGAGGACCGTTCAAGGCCACCAGCCAATTTCTCATGGCCCTGGTAAAACAACAACAACTCACTCTCTGCGTGAGTTTTAACAACATCTGAATCATGACAGAGCTACTTTAATTACTTCATTGTATTTAGTTTTGTATACTGCTTTCTTTGATTATTTGTTCCACATATTTCCGGCTCTCCCATTGACCCGAGGATCGAGGCCAAGGAGACTTCAACATAACTGAACGAAGGAAGACAAACGTACTGACTGTGGTGTACGCAAAGGCTAAAGGAATCTCCACCAGTTCCTTGAGTTAAGTGATTCCATCCTTAATATTGTCTCCGTTAAGGAGTTGAGTGTTCCTCCTTCTGTTTTACAGGCTGATTTTACTTTTTCTCTGTGTTTAGGAACTCACGGGCGGTGGCGAGGGCGTTCTTACGTTTGCGGGTCCCCCCTGCCAAAGTGGTGGCTTGGTCGCAGACTCTGCCGTCTCGACGACAGATTGTGCGGTCTCGCAACACCAGTGGTTATTGAAACTGTGGGAAGTCGCATTCGCGAGAACGGACTTTGATAGGGATCTGTACACTTTGTTTAGATTGTAGCGTTTCCATCTTCCTCGTTGTTTTAGGAAGACGTCTCTCTTGTCCTCTTCTTAATCCTATCTGTAAATATGTTCAGACTGTAGAGTTTGTTATTGTCCGTCTTTTCTTGTTGGTCTGGCGTCTAGTTTCGTGTTTTTTTTTTTTATTACACCTTACGTACATTATAATTATACATTCCTTTGTTTAATATAATGCCTGTGTGAGTCATGTGTCTACATTGACGCATTGATTGAGTTTATCTGGTTATTGTGACGTATAAGGCTGATACGCCAGAGTATATATTTATATATTGGGAATATTGATTCCCCATTCAAGTGCAGTTGTGCACCTGCCTTGAATATCCAGTATATAATTACTGAAGTTATTGTTCTTTAAAGAGAACTTCAGGTAATAAAATTACCTTGCAATTGCAATTATACAAGAGCTGTAGAAAAATAGCTAAAAATATTAATCAACGATCTAATATTCGTTGATTCACATGTAATTATATATTACATCGGCAGTGATAACAGTAAGGACACTGCGATTTCATTGAAGAAGGAACATTGTTTGTATTTTGTCGTCTACTAGTGACGTCGACCCGACGAGTGCAATTTGCCTCAAGGAATAATAATCGCGGAGTTAAATAAGTAAATATTTTTTATCGCGTATCGGATTAATGTAAATACTACAGTGTTAACATAGTACACTGTCAGACGGGTTATTGCGTGAATTTATCCGGATACCAGTCCATTAACATTAATAGATCTCCTGTAGAGACCTATTGTGAGTGTAACTAATCATAATGGCCGATTACACTTCCTATATAAATTCAGCGAAGCTGTTAGGCATACCCGAGGACCAGCTGGCTTCTTGGTGCGAGAGTAGACTAAAAGAAGACCTAGCTAGAGAAGAGCGTGCCGCAGATAGAGCCGAGAAGGCCGCGGAACGCGAACGAGAAAAAGAAAAAGAAGAAAGAGAACGACAAAGAGAAATAGAAGAACGAGCCGACAAAGAGGCTCAGCGAGAGCACGAAATTGCCCTAAAGAAATTAGAGCTGCAAGGAAACCAACCGACCGCGGCTCCAAGTGTTCCAACGAATAATGTTAAAGCAAAACCAAAGCTTCCAACCTATAATGATAAGGTCGACCAGATCGATTCTTATATTCATCGTTTTGAGCTCCACGCGGTAGCCGCCAGATGGGAAAGAACTGAATGGACTTCGTGCCTTGCAAATTTATTAACGGGACGTGCACTTGAAGTATTCCATGGCCTCAACATCGAGGATTCTAAAAATTACGACATCCTTAAAAAGGCTCTTTTAAAGCGTTTTCAACACACCGAGGACGGTTTTCACCAAAGATTCCGGAGTTGTAAGCCAGATCCGTCCGAAAATTTTTCAACGTACGTCGACCGCCTAAAGCACTACTTAGACCGCTGGATTCAGCTGGCTGGTGTCGCTGACGGTAATTTTAAAGGGCTTTATGAGCTCGTTCTGAAGGACCAAATATTAAACGCGTGCCATTCAGAACTAGTCTCCCACATTAAAGAGTGGGCACCTAAGACGTTAGCGGAAATCACGTCCGTAGTAGAACAGTACGCGTCCGCACACCCTAATCGTTCGCTGGCTAAAGCCAAAACTAGCGAACCATTTTATGCCGGAGTCGGTGGAACTGCGCCAATGGGTACAAGAAATTCTCGACCAGTTCATCGCCAGACGCCTCCGCGTGCATATTCCGAACCGCCGCCCAATAAAGCTCGCGGTTTTCCAAGCCGTGCTGGACCTCCCACTCGGGGACATTTTATTCGCTATTCAGGTCCACCCCGTCGTGACGTTAACGAGGGCTACCATTATCAGAGCCCACCATGTCCACCTCCTTGGGCATATTATAATAATCCATATAATGCACCTCCAATGCAACCCAGACGTAATATATATGACAGCATTAGGTGTTATCGGTGCAATAAACCAGGTCATACTTCAAAATATTGTAGGGTTAAGTTTGAAGCTGCAAATGCTTGCACTGTCATTGTTCCGGCTGCACAGAGTAGCCGTAGCGTTGAACTCACGTCGCCCATGACGGGCACCGTTCCGGTTATGTCGGCCCTCCATCAACACGGGTCATTGACCTTATATGAGGGTCATGTTAACGCCATACCCGCGTCTGTCTTACGCGATTCAGGTTGCACCACTATCGGTGTTAGGGAATCACTGGTCAGACCGACCCAGCTGATTGAACAACAGGCAACTTGCATTACTTTCGGGGGCTCCGTCGAGCGATTCCGTCTCGCGGAGATATACATCGACACTCCATTCATTTCAGGTGTCGTAACGGCATGCGTATTACCAAATCCGGTCGCCGGTCTAATTATTGGTAATTTACCACAGGTCAATGATACACCTGACGGCCAATTAAAAGTTTGGAACGAAAACGTTGCGTGTGTCACCACACGACAACAGTCAAAACGTCCACCGGATGGTACTTTACAAACCCCTGCGTTTGATTTTAATGTCACGCCTACATTTTTCTATAAGGAACAACAAAGCGATCCATCATTAAAACCGCTGTTTGCGAAAGTTCAGCCTCAGAACGGAAATGCCTCTCCGTTTATCATTAAAAATGAATTATTATACAGAAATTTCCGAAGTAAACGTGAGACCATTGAACAGCTCGTGGTGCCTAAGTCGTTCCGTCGCGACATTCTGCGTCTCGCGCATGATACATCATTTTCAGGCCATCAAGGTTCAGCCAGAACCAAATCACGGATATTGGCTCATTTTTTCTGGCCTGGTGTATACGCGGACGTGAACCGTTTTGTGGCGCGCTGCGATGTATGTCAAAAACGTACACCTAAAGGTAAAGCATCACGCGCACCCCTTCAGGAGATGCCTCCAGTCTCAACACCATTCGAGCGTGTTGCAGTTGACATAGTAGGTCCTCTTAGTAAATCAGACAGAGGCCATCGATTCATCCTTTCGGTAATCGACTACGCGACGCGCTGGCCTGAGGCTATTCCTTTAAGAGACATTACGGCTGACCATGTCGCTGAGGCACTTGTTACTATTTTCTCGCGAGTCGGATTTCCGACCGAGATTCTTTCAGACAGAGGACCACAATTCACCTCTGATCTATACAAAAAGGTATTAGAATTAGCGGGAATTAAACAGAAATTAACGTCCCCCTATCATCCGCAGTCAAATGGTTGTTGCGAGCGGTGGAATGCGAATGAAGTCTATGCTAGCACGCGTATCCGCCGACAAACCTGGAGACTGGGACCGTCAGCTCCCCGCTATTCTCTTCGCCTATAGGGAACTCCCGAACGCGTCCACGGGTTGATTTGAGGTCTTTATTTTAGGAGGTTCGCTGCCCTTGGCATTTACACCTCACTTTACTTGTTTTATTATTTCTTGTTCTGGCGGGGGGGGGGGGGGGGGGGAGGGAGATGATATGGATAAATTTTAATCTATTAATTTCAATTTTGCCCGGGCAGCGGCCTTTCGGCCTGCTCTTTACGATTTCCAACTGCCAAGGTATCTTTAACGTGCGCAACGTGCACACGGGCCCTCCGAATTTTTTCGTCCTTATCCGAGAAGACTAGGTACTCGATCCTACCCCCCAATAGGACCAGGGACTTGAAAATATGAGAAAAATCCAATTTCCAAGAACTACTCGATCCTACCCCCCAATAGGACCAGGGACTTGAAAATACGAGAAAAATCCACTTTCCAACATGCCTGCACTGCCCGGGTTTAGAACCCGGGACCCTTGGCATGAGAGGCGAGCACCTTGCCTCTAGACCACCTTGTCCCCACGCGTCCACGGGTTTCTCCCCATTTGAGTTATTATACGGACGTAAACCACGTGGCCCGATGGCCATACTTAGTCAATTGTTCGCCGGTTCTGAAACCGACGATTATGATACGCGATGCGCGTATCAATATGTTGTCGATCTCCGACAACGAATTATTAACGCATGCAAAACCGCTCTGCAATTTGCATGCGCTAGAGCGAGTTCTTCAAAATTTTATCGCGATCAGGGCGCCCAAATGCGCGCCTTGTCAGTCGGAGATCTGACACTTGTTCTTTTGCCGCAAACGCAAAACAAACTCCTTCTAACTTGGAAGGGACCATACAGAGTCCTTAAGAGACTCTCCAGAGTGAATTATTTGATAGATATTCGCGGGCAGAGGAAAATATTTCATATTAATATGCTGAAAAAGTACCTGCCTAGCGATGATCGTCGTAACAACTCCGTTCATGTCGTCCCAAGGGCCAACGCGGCTTTAGTTACTGTCGACGACGAGGACCCTTTGAGTATCGACAAATCGTTGCCCATATTACAGGCCACCGAGAGTATAAACGATGTTAATATCAATGATGAGCTTGCGCCGTCGCAGAAACAGGATCTTACACACCTGCTCCAAAAATTTGCCACGGTGTTCACTGATTTGCCGGGTTGTACGTCTTTAGTCCAACATGTAATACGACTTCAGACAGACGTACCAGTGTTTGTTAAACCGTACCCGCGCCCGCTGCACGCTCACGAAACGATAATTACAGAAGTACGTGCCATGCTACGGCTAGGCGTCATAGAGCGATCAACAAGTCCGTATTGCTCGCCGATTGTCTTGGTCAAGAAGAAAGACGATACCGTGCGTTTTTGTATTGACTATAGAAAGCTCAATGCTATAACCATCTATGATGCGGAACCAATTCCCAATCAGGAGGACTTATTCGCGCGGTTATCCAATGCAAGTATCTTCTCTAAAATAGACTTATCCAAAGGATATTGGCAGATTCCTCTCGAAGAAGGAAGTAAACAATATACACCGTTTCAAACCCCTTTGGGTTTAATGCAATGGAAATATATGCCTTTTGGACTGGTTACTGCACCAGCCACTTTCGCGCGCATGATGAACATCTTGCTAAATGAATTGCGCTGCGTACTATCATATTTCGATGATATATGTATTTTTCAGGCCGATTGGGCTGGCCACTTAATGGCCCTTCGTGAAGTTTTTGCCGCTCTTCGCCGAGCTGGCCTTACCGCGCGACCCAGTAAAGTGTTCCTGGGATATCAGCATATAAACTTTTTAGGTCATACCATAACCCACGGGGTTCAGACTCCAGACGATCGCAAGATATCCAGTATTTTGAAACTGCAACCCCCTAAAACTAAAAAGCAAGTTCGTAGCTTGTTGGGACTTTTGAATTATTACAGGAAATTTATACCAAACTTTTCCTCTCTCTCAGCCCCGTTATCTGATCTAACGAGGAAAAATGTTCCGAATAGAGTCGTCTGGACGCCTCAGTGCGCTGATGCCCTTCAGACTATTCAGAATTTATTTTCTACTTTCCCCCTGCTTGTTTTACCCGATATACGCCAGACATTCATCGTCCGAACGGATGCATCAGATAAAGGAATAGGCGCCGTATTACTCCAACAGCGTGACGGTTTCTTGCGACCGTGCTTATATGCAAGCCGGAAATTACTTGATCGAGAGACGCGCTATGCGATTGTCGAACGAGAGTGCCTCGCAATTGTTTACGCGGTAGATGCATTTTCTCGATACTTATTAATGTCCGAATTTATAATTGAAACGGATCATCGACCATTACTGTTTCTTAAGTCGAAAAGAGCCAAGAATGCTCGACTAACCAGATGGAGCCTTGCGCTCCAGGAATACAAATTTACTATTCGGGCTATACCTGGGGAGGATAATTTACAAGCTGATGTATTGTCCCGTTTGATTTAGTGTTCTAAAATAGTCTGTTGAACATTGAGGTTGAGCATTTTTCACCTTTTTCGGAGACCGTGGATGGTTTCACATTATATTGTCCTACCAATTATGGACATTCTTTCTCAAAATTTCCATGTGATTCCTTTTTCCACTAGCGTCCATCCTGACCATGACCTGAGTTTCAGACAACACTGACGCCTTTGTCTGCGGGTCAATGAGATGAGAAAATGGCAAACCGAGCGACCAGACCTACTGCTGCCAGGATACCATTACTTTAATTAACTATTGTTTGTTCATGTTCTATGAATGTATTAATTACGCTCAGTGAAGCGATGAGCTAGTTGCTCAATATTTAAGTCTTTACAGTATGTCTGTGTGAGAGAAGTTTATCACTTTAATTCTTAAGTGCTACAATAATTATATATTATCACAGAACGTCGCATATAAATATACATATGCTACTGTCCATCGATAATGCACGTTCTTAGAATTATATATTTTTTTTTTGACTTTCAGTAACGATATATTTTTTTACTATTACATAGCAACGTTAGTAGACAGTTATGTCGTTCAAACCCTAAGTTTTCACTGGGGTGGGGGATGTGTCAAGAATAGATTTAATTCATAAATGTTTCCACTGACTACATTTTTGTGAGAGAGCAGTGATTAATTTTTACAAACGTAATTATTGTGCGAGCCAGCATAACTTGGTCTGGTAAACAATTTGTTTTGAACAGTTTTTTTTATAATAGATAGACAGAAGGTGTGGGGAAGGATAGACGGACAGCGTAGGTGTGCATGACTGAGCACTTTTTATATCTCGTGTTTTGAACTAGGTTTAGTAGAGAGGGAAGGGGTGAGTAGGAATTAAATGTTATTGAGACGTCTGTTGACGTACAGAAAATCCGTGATCCAGAGTAAAAGCTCGGGGTTTTGAACATGTTAAGAATTTATTACTATAAAATTACATTTTATTGTCTTGAGTGATTCGACCTTTGATGTCGACCCAAGGTCGTTGCGTAGGGCTGTTACTTAAAATAACTCGGTTCGGCAGCTGAGCTAGAGGTGGTTGCACCAATCAAATGTATGAATCTGGACGGAAGGTCGAGACATAGCTTTAGTATTTAAACCCGTGCAGAGCTTAGATAGATGCCACATGTAGACAATCCATTACGAGGTGGACGGCGACCTGTCAGCCAGATGAGAAGTCATAGAGACGCAGCGATTGAGCTGATATGTACAGTGATGGAGCATTGTCAGAAATCTACGCTCCTGAGCCCAAGCCTATTTGTTTGAGCATTAAACCCACATCGCTAATATCAACAGCCCTCACATTGTGAGGGCCGAATGGTGAGCTAAAGATTTTAATTCCGTGCTGAATTTACAGCCAGCTACACATGTAGACTGTTGACCAGTACTGCCAGACCACATGCATTTCCCGCGACCACGTGTGAACTACACCAGAGCGCTCCTGGCAGAGACGCTATATAAATATGTTTTAGTATGAAGAGAGATAGAACTTTAAACCTTACAGGATCCGTCGCCCTCGGGCGCGGATTCTTTTGAATGTAAATTTATTGTGACTTAGATAACTTCATATTACATTGCCTTAAGTACTTCATAGTTGCTCCTCAGCTTAGTTGAGCATTTTCAGTTGCTATTGTATTCGTTATCTATTGTATATTTTATCTTTGAATTTGTTAGATATATAAACTTTGCAGTCTGTTACTCAAATTGATTTATTTAGTTTTTAGAGTGAAAGTTGTTTATTTGTTGTTTTTTTTTTTGTGCTCGTGTGATTGGGAAGCGGACCTCTTGATCTATATTCCCCAAAATCCCGATCCGCGACAAATACAGATTGACTGAAAACGGTGACAAAGAGATACAAATATTGAGTGACTAAAAAGGATGACCTAGAGATAAAAAGACAGAGTGACTGAAAACGATGACAAAGAGATAGAAAGACAGAGTGACTAAAAAGGATGACCTAGAGATAGAAAGACAGAGTGCCCAAAATGATGATCTAGAGATAGAAAGACAGAGTGGCTAAAAACGATGACGAGAAATAGAAAGACAGAGTGACTGAAAACAATGACAAAGAGATAGAAAGACTGAGTGACTAAAAAGGAGGACCTAGAGATAGAAAGACAGAGTGACCAAAAATGATGATCTAGAGATAGAAAAACAGAGTGACTAAAAACGATGACAGAGAGATAGAAAGACACAGTGACGGAAATCGATGACAAAGAGATAGAAAGACTGAGTGACCAAAAAGGATGACCTAGAGATAGAAAGACAGAGTCACTAAAAACGATGACAGAGAGATAGAAAGACAGAGTGACTGAAAACGATGACAAAGAGATAGAAAGACTGAGTGACTAAAAAGTATGACCTTGAGAGAGAAAAACAGAGTGACCAAAAATGATGATCTAGAGATAGAAAGACAGAGTGACTAAAAACAAGGACAGAGAGATAGAAAGACAGATTGACTGAAAACGATGACAAAGAGATAAAAAGACAGAGTGATTAAAACGGATGACCTAGAGATAAAAAAACAGAGTGACCAAAAATGATGATCTAGAGATAGAAAGACAGAGTGACTACAAACGATGACAGAGAGATAGAAAGACAGAATGACTGAAAACGATGACAAAGAGATAGAAAGACTGAGTGACTAAAAAGGATGACCTAGACATAGAAAGACAGAGTGGCCAAAAATGATGATCTAGAGATAGAAAGACAGAGTGACTAAAAACGATGACAGAGAGATAGAAAGACAGAGTGACTGAAAACGATGACAAAGAGATAGAAAGACTGAGTGACTAAAAAGTATGACCTAGAGAGAGAAAAACAGAGTGACCAAAAATGACGATCTAGAGATAGAAAGACAAAGTGACTAAAAACAATGACAGAGAGATAGAAAGACAGAGTGACTGAAAACTATGACAAAGAGATAGAAAGACTAAGTGACTAAAAAGGATGACCTAGAGATAAAAAGACAGAGTGACCAAAAATGATGATCTAGAGATAGAAAGACAGAGTGACTAAAAAGGATGACCTAGAGATAGAAAGAAAAAGTCACTAAAAACGATGACAGAGAGATAGAAAGACAGAGTGACTGAAAACGATGACAAAGAGATAGGAAGATTGAGTAACTAAAAAGGATGACCTAGAGATAGAAAGACAGTGCGACCAAAAATGATGATCTAGTGATAGAAAGACAGAGTGAGTAAAAATGATAACAGAGAGATAGAAATACAGATTGACTGAAAACGATGACAAAGAGATAGAAAGATTTGGTGACTAAAAAAGATGACTTAGAGATAGAAAGACAGAGTGAGTGAAAACGATGACAAAGAGATAGAAAGACGGAGTGACTAAAAAGGATGACCTAGAGATAGAAAGACAGAGTGACCAAAAAGGATCATCTAGAGATAGAAAGACAGAATGACTAAAAACGATGACAGAGAGAAAAGAAAAACAGAGTGACTGAAAACGATGACATAGAGGTAGAAAGATTGATGATCTAGAGATAAAAAGACAGGGTGACTTAAAACGACGACAGAGACATAGAAAGACAGAGTGACTAAAAACGATGACAAAGAGATAGAAAGACTGATTGACTAAAAAGGATGCCCTAGAGATACAAAAACAGATTGACCAAAAATGATGATCTAGAGATAGAAAGACAGAGTGACTAAAAACGATGACAGAGAGATAGACTGACAGAGAGACTGAAAATGATGACAAAGAGATAGAAAGACTGAGTGACTAAAAAGGATGACCTAGAGATAGGAGGACAGAGTGACCAAAAATGATGATCCAGAGATAAAAAGACAGAGTGACTAAAAACGATGACAGAGAGATAGAAAGACAGAGTGACTAAAAACGATGACAAAGAGATAGAAAGACTGAGTGACTAAAAAGGAGGACCTAGAGATAGAAAGACAGAGTTACTAAAAATAACGAGTTAGAGAAAGAAAGACAGAGTGACTAAAAACGATGACAGAGAGATAGAAAGACAGGGTGACTGAAAACTATGACAAAGAGATGGAAAGACTAAGTGACTAAAAAGGATGAACTAGAGATAAAAAGATGGGTGACCAAAAATGATGATCTAGAGATAGAAAGACAGAGTGACTAAAAAGGATGACCTAGAGATAGAAAGACAAAGTCACTAAAAATGATGATAGAGAGATAGAAAGACAGAGTGACTGAAAACGATGACAAAGAGATAGAAAGATTGAGAGACTAAAAAGGATGACCCAGAGATAGAAAGACAGTGTGACCAAAAATGATGATCTAGTGATAGAAAGACAGAGTGAGTAAAAATGATGACAGAGAGATAGAAATACAGATTGTCTGAAAACGATGACAAAGAGATGGAAAGATTGAGTGACTAAAAAGGTTGACCTAGAGATAGAAAGAGAGAGTGACTGAAAACGATGACAAAGAGATAGAAAGACAGAGTGACTGAAAAGGATGACCTAGAGATAGAAAGACTGAGTGACCAAAAATGATGATCTAGAGATAGAAAGACAGAGTGACTAAAAACGATGACAGAGAAATAGAAAGACTGAGTGACTGAAAACGATGACAAAGGGATAGAAAGACTGAGTGACTAAAAAGGATGACCTAGAGATAGAAAGACAGAGTGACCAAAAATGATGATCTAGAGATAGAAAAACAGAGTGACTAAAGTATAAGAGTGACACATGTCCAGAGAATAATGGAGTAGTTAAAAGGAGAGGACAATCAATAAAGGAAGGCAAACTTCTAATGCCGGTGCCCCAAAACACCTCAGAGAGCTTTTATCGGAATATTGTGCAGAATGTGAAACAGGATGAGATTTTGGGGCTGATAAAAATTGACAGTCTCGTGATTCGTTATGGTGAGAGACTCTATCACCGTAGAGATAGAGAAGAACACACACCTGGACACATCAGTGGGAGAATGCGCGAACTAGGTCGGTTATTGCAATACATGAGACAAGAATCTGGAATGAAAGTCTTCACCATAAGACAGTGCCTCCATGTCAGTAATTTTGACCTTTTGATTTCCTGCGTGAGAAAACTGGCGGTGTTTGATGATTCAACACACATGTTTAAGAAAGGGAATCTTGCAAACAGGATTGGATACTCGCTGAAAACGTGTGCAACTATTCTTAAAGCTCAAGCAATCAAAGAAGAGGATGCTGAGCTAAAAGTTCAAGTTGAGTCTTTTAAAGAACTAGTTAAGGGAGAGTGGTCTGATCTAATCAGTGCCACTGCATCACAGACAATCCATCGAGCAAGACAAAACAAACCACGACTTTTACCCACCTGCAGAGACATTGAGAAACTCCACCATTTATTGGATACGAAGTGCACATCTGACGATTATGCAACATTGTCCAAAGCAACCCTTTGTCTTATTTCTCTTTTCAATAGGAAACGTGGAGGAGAGGTTCAAAGAATAAAAGTTGTGGATTTTGAGAGGGGCATGCTCTGCGGTGTGTCTAACAATCAAGACATGAAAGAGGGTCTGTCTGAATCAGAAAAGAAGCTGCTTCATTTCTTCAACAGAATCGAGATCCGAGGCAAGTTCAACAGAACTGTCCCAATTCTGTTGACTTCCCAGATGGTTGATAACATTAAGCGTCTATTGCAAATGCGTAAAAACATGGAGCCACCGATCGACAGTCCTTACTTATTTGCATCAAGGACAGGTTTAAAACCACATAGAGGCAGTGACGTCATTCGTGAATTTGCAAAGGAGGCAAATGTCGAAGATATCACAGTCTTTACATTCACGCAGTTGCGAAAACATGTTGCCACTCTCTCTCAGACGATGGAAATCAGCAAGTGGGAACAGGATCAGTTGGCAACATTCTTAGGCCATGATATCAGGGTCCACCGTAGTGTTTATAGACAGCCGAGTGAAGTTCTTGATAGAGCAAAGTTAGCAAAGATCCTTCTAAAAGTTAACAAAGGGATGACATTATCTGGACTGGTCAATGATGCAATTGAAGATGCCTTGCTGGATGATGATGATGGCACTGATAGTAACGGTACAGGTCTCATAACTGACAGAGAAAATGTCTCACCACCCTCTTCAGATGATGAAGTTGAGATGGAGGAATCAGTGCCCAATGTCTCAGAAAAAGTGCGAACGCTTTCTGAGGAAAAGACTATGAAGCACAGAGCATTTGATAGTAACGATACAGGTCTCTTAACTGACAGAGAGAATGTCTCAGAAAAACTGCAAATGCTTTCAGAGGACAAGACTGTGAAGCACAGAGCATCAAAAACAAAGAGGCGGCCTTGGACAGAAGCAGAGAAAGGTGCGGTTAGAAAGCAGTTGCATGCATGTATAACAATGAACAAAGTTCCTCAGAAGTATGAAGCCGAGCTCGCAATCGCTAATGAGCCTGCTCTGAGGCAAAGAACTTGGCGTAACATCAAGGACTTTGTTTATAACATCACTAAACAGAAGAGATAGGCATATTTTATCTACTCTGGTGAGGGGCTGAGATGCAAAAACCCCTAAGCGCCATTGGAAAAATCCCCAAAAAGTCAATTTGTAACTTTCTAATTTGAATAACTCTTGACTAAGAGAAATATTTTAACCTCAAATGGTAAGCTGATCCATTTCATGTTCTTTTAAGACCACACAATAATTCGTAAATGGTTTTATTAATTTTATAGGGTTCAACAACTCATGCTATGTCAAAATGGCGCTTAGAGGTTTTTGCATCTCAGCCCCTCATGTGCAATCCTTTAAAGTTGAGGAAGTTTTTTATTTTTCTCTTTTTTTAAACTTATTCTCAGTATTATTTTAAATGATGTTGAGGCTATTCTTTTTTGTAAGGAAAGTTAAGTTGGCCTGCATATAAATGATATTAATGTATCTATTCCATGCATTTAAAAGATTGTTTTATCACCATTGTACTTGTAGACCATGGGTGTGTTTTGTTGTACATCGGTTTGCAAAGAATCACTGATCAAATGTGTCACAGAATGTTTTAAGCAAAAAACTACAATAAGAGCCTGTTTAGTGTCATAAGCTTAAATGAACATTTAGATTATTTTAAAAGATATACATGTATTATAACAAAAATCAAAGCAGAAACAAAAGAAATTTACAGAAAAATATTCTGGATTTGTTGAGTTGTACCATGTTTCTTCTTTTGCCAATAAGGAGATGGGTTTGATATCAGTTTAAATCAACTGAATGGAAATTATTCCCCATTGATTGTAGGGATAATGCGTGTCTGGCGCATTTTATTTGTAATGGGTTAACAACATTGTTAAAAAGGTGACTTAAATGATTGTAATATGTTCTTTTAATTTTGTTTCATTTTAAGTTTTTTACCCTAATGGTCTTTTCAGTTGTTACAAACTTAATACAGTGACTTCCAAATTATTATAAGTGCTCATTGAATATAAGAAGCCATTTTTTAATGAACTTTCTCATGTATATTTATTGTTGTTTCCACCATGACAGAGATGTGAAATAAAAAGATAGCTTGCATTAAGTATGGACAAAATTGCCTGAAAGTTTGAAATTATGGCATATCTTTCTCATTACAGTATAGTATCTATGTCATTTTGTAATAGAAAGCATAAAGATCGTTCACTCTCATTTAATGTTTTATTGGTCTTTGTTGTAATTCTTACACATTGTACTTTGTAGGCACCTACTACAGTACAACATTTTTTTAAATTTAATTTTCTTTAACTTACTTGCTTGTATCTGTATAGAGTTGAGACAAGCTATTTCCACATCTTCTGTTTTAGCAACTTAACGTAAACGCCTGAGATCCACTTCGTTTGGTAATTTTGTCAACCACTGTGTGCTGCATAGCTACTTGAGGTCATAGGCATTTGCTGTAGTCAACACAGTATATTGATTACCTGATTTGTTTTTATAATTTCATAAATACCGATAATGAGTTTGCTTTGAGAGGAGAATTAGTTTTGCTAAGCCTTATAAAATCCTTTTTATGTATAGTAAATTAATGAATCTTTTTACTATTGAAAAATTGATGCATTCTTTTGACAATTTGAAGCACTTTTAAAATTGTTCGTATTTTTGTTGAGATTTAGTGTTCATTTACCTTTTTATCCACATCATTGATTTATTTTTCTATGTGCTTGTTGGTTTGCAAGGTATTTTTGAGATATGATATGTCTTGCAACCAGTCCCTATGAGTCGTAAGTCGCATCTTGGGCATATGGAGTTATTTGCATTACGAGAAAGCTCATTTCTCTTTGAAATGGTGAAAACATTATTAAGATACAATAATTCTGTCAAAAGTTGTTCACATTACATCTAAAGATGGCACAGTAGAGGGTGTCGCGTGAACCAAAATACTAAGAGGGGTTGTCTTTTGATAGATAACATGGACTTTTATAGGTTTATTTTGATATATTATTTTTTTCTCAGTGTTCATACACTGTACACTCAGTAGTCATTTTCACTCATATCTGATGTAAATGTTTTCATTACCATTTTTATTGTTCCATGAATTGCAATTGCCCAAGAGTCATGCAAAAATAAAAAGTAATATTAAAGATTTCTTTGGTGCTGGTGTGATTAATTGACTGATTGTTTTATATTAATTTGATTGGTGTGTTTTTGTATTTGAATCCATGTCTGCAATACTATTGTGAGATTTCGGCACTGTCCTTACTGCTTCTCCCAAGAATGATAGGGTCAAGACTCTGACATAAACTGCTATTGCTGACACTATGAAGAAAAGAAGACTGAGTAAACTTTTAAACTTCCCCCACCCCCTCCAATTCTGTCTGGAAAATCTGTAATTTGAATGTGTTGTTGGCAAGGATACACTTCTTTGTCACCAGTGATCCCATGATGACCCTGTCACATTGTTGAGAGGGACAGTATCGTTTCTAAAACCCCAGTGTCTTTATCTAGAGGTCCAATTGCCTGATACACCTTCCCTTTCTGTAGCACTGAATGTGAGGCCTGTATACACCTCTGCACATCATAAGTCTGTTCATCAAATGACACATCTCAACCTATAAAATGAAACTTTATGTTCTATATTAAAACTTTGAGATGAATGGTTATGTTTTCAGGTATTGGGCATGTTAGTTACTGAGCAACCCCCGATCTAGACTCGTACATTGTACATGTACGTACTATAATATTACCACTTAACTTTATAGTTGCTGGCTCGGAAATCTTTTACAGACATAGAAAAGGACTAAAAGCGAAATCCAACCTAGGTCAGCAAAAATAGAACTTGTCTATTGTGTGTCTTATGTTAAACTTTAAAGTTACATTTTAAAATAATTGTCCAGTATATACTATATACATATATATATAAATATATGTACATAAATATATATATTTACGCTATATATATAGTATTATCATGTTAAAATGTAGTTAAAACGTAAGACACACGATAGACAAGCTTATAATCGGTTGTGAAGAAATTGTTAACATGTCACAATGAAAGACCCCATTGTTAATTTTGAAAGCGTCAAAGAGTAAAGGTGCTATTTTTAGATCATAAACCCATTGTTGGAAAAAGCCTCATTTTTCACTGACTTCATAAACCTATATAATTTTCTTGTTATCGGAGTTATTACCTAACTAAGATACATTTAGGTCATGTTTGGAATGTAGCTGGGCCTTCCTGTTTAAAAAATGCAAAAAATCTTATATCTAACAATGGAACCCATTTTCCCATGTTGTTGACTTGGTCCTCACTTTCGACCTATTACACATGTGTGTGTGTGTGTGTGTGCGCGCGCGCGCGCGTGCGTGCGTGCGTGTGTGTGTGTGGGGGGGGGTGCGTGCGTGCGTTAGCACAGCATTACAAACGAGGACGTAAACTTGAATACACACCAACCATCCGAGGACCTGATGACAGTGTCAGGACTTACACTCAGGTCCTCGAAATGATATTGATTTAAATGCTTCATTTTGAGGACCCTGATGTTCCCGCCAAATTTGGTGGAAGTCCTCAGATTGGGGTCAATATGACTTTTCACACACACCTGATACACATTTTACAATGTGTGAAATTCTTACACCCAGTCATGTCCGTAGGGGTCTAGGCTAAAAATAGGCACAATGTCATTGGTGGAGGAAATATTGCCAGTTAAGCTGTGCCATAGCCCAATCATTTTTGACGTATTAATGATGGCATGTCGAGGCCATTGACTCATCACATTGGTCCTGTTTGGTTCCTTAATCACTTAAACATTTTACATAATGAGAAAGTAGATAAACATCAATGCATAAAGAATTCCCAATGTAGATCTAATCTGATTTTTCTAATGTATAGAAAGACAATACGTGGCGTAATTTTTACGTCCGTTTTATCATTTTGGTCATCGAGAAATCGTACCTGGCATGCTTGTTCTTCTGTTTAGAAGAATGAGAAAGGCAAACTATGGCGGGCATAGAAGTAAGAAGTACATAGAAGAGTAACGCTAAGCTCTTCAGCAGAGAAAACTTCAATACTCCGAGGGCGCCGCCATTTTCTGTCGATGTAGGGCATAACGTAGTAACGGGAAGTGCCAAATGTAAACAAGCGAAGTACGCTCGTCGAGTCACTGCTGATTTTGTTTATGTTTATTTTCACTGCTGCATCTCTATCGACGCTAGAATTATTTCACCAGCTCTTACAATCTTTAGTGACAGTTTTAAGTTTGATTTTGCGTTTTGGAAGTGGTAGATTAGCGTTCTTTACCCTAGCAGAAGTTACTGCCAGGTCGTTTGTTTCTGTTGCCTTAGGGCCTATATCGTATACACCCAGTCTCATATTAGGATGGTTTCGTGTCTCTTTTCATTACTTGCACCAGCGTAGTTATGAGTTTGATAGTAAGATCTTAATCTAGAAGAGGCGTGTCCAGCATTCTTTACCCTAGCGGACCGCTTGTCAGGTCACACTCCCATGTTTGCTCATGCACCATTGATCATTGTTAATTGTTTTCTGTAATAAGTCTTTGTATCCACTCCCATTGAATACATGTAGTTTCATGCGTCCTTTCACCACTTGCATCAGTGTAGTTTGATTTTAATTGCTACTATGATTGATCTAAATCAGATGATGTCGCTCCAGAAGTGGTGGCATTCTTCTTTACTCTAGCAAACCACTTATCGGGTCACACCTCCACCTTGCTCATTGCTATGCATCATTGATCATTGTTACTTGTTTACTGTAATACATGTAATATTACATCTATCCAGTTCTCTACAAATTTCCTTGTTCTTTTCTGAAAGGATAACGGGTAGGCATAATTATATATATAATATGAATAAATTTGGACTCAGGATATTCTTGACTGAGTGGTCAGAATGCGAAGAACTCTATGGGAAAGATTTAACGCTCAACATGATAGACAATGTACCTAAGCTTTTTATGAACATTGGTACCCTGAATAAAAGAGTGGTCCAACTCCACCATTGTTGGAAGCTGAAATCTTATGAATTGTACACAACTTGTACCTTGTAGTAGAAAACAGCTTAAGTTCCTCATGATAAAATAAGTCATTATTTCAGGTATCAAAAGTGTTTTTTTAAAATGTATTTCAAGTGATTGGTTGTTTATAGACAATCAAACCTCCCCTTACATTCAAATAGCCTATAATCAAGATGTTATGAAACATTTTTATTTTTACAACAGACAATCATGTGCCATGTAAATATTAACAGAAACTAAAAAATGATGACATCAATAACAGTAACAAACATTTGAAATTTCTTTCTCATTATCATCTTTAAAAAGGGAAAAAACATGCTATTTCAATTTCTGGAAGAAAACTTAAGGGTAAACTCTGTATGACTGGAACTGGGATTTAATGGCAGACTTAAAAGAGAGTATTAATTTTCTGTGACTGATTTCCAAAATTTCTTATAATGCAGACAGGGGGCACAAGACTGATTATGAGGGAAGAGGCGCAGAGTTGAAAATAGTGTCAGTGAATAATGAATTTGCATTAAAGCTGTCTTGTCTTGGTGAAGAGATACTTGATAAAATTGTTTAATTTGTGTGTGTGTGTGTGTGTCAATTCTGTCAACAGGGTTGATTTGGTAAATCTTCAGTTGTACTTGTTCTATTGGTCTGTTTCTTGGTGTGAAATTTCCTATATGGTTGAGATAATAATCCTCAACATTCCTTTTTTTTTTTTATTGCATTAATGGCAGCCTATTTGGTGGGCTGATTAGTCTAATGACTCAAGTAAGTCCAAGTACTTACAATACAGCTTAGTCCGTGCTTTTACTACAGCAGACAAAATTATCGTTTTTAAAAGAATGAAAAATTTCAGCTTTTGTGGTGATTACTTGTAATTGTTTGTTTTTTAATGTCATGATCTTAAATACCATCGAAGACACCGTAATAATCACTTTTATCATCGATAGTGTGGGCTATGAAAGTGGTTGTAATCCACTTCAGTACCCCACCTTTTCCTAAACTGAAATCATGCGTCCATTGTTGTTATAGCACATATGATATATACAGGTAATGAAAGGGTATTCTAAATCCTGGGTAGATTATCAGTATTTGGGTATATTTTAGAATTATTTCATCTCCGAAGTCTATCAATTATTCTACTTTTGGGTGCAGACAAGAGAGATTGAGAAAGAGAGAGAAAGCGGTTAGGGCGGGGGTAGCTTTCCAATCGATCTAGATCTAGAACGAAGGATGAGGTTATCATTGTTTAGAAATTATCCCATGAGGATAGTGAGAACTCAGATCCCTATGAATTTTATCGTTCAGTCGGTTTCATTGCCATGCCTTTCCATTTCCCCCTCCCCTTGTGCTACTGCTACTAGATCTAGTGCTAGTGTAGGTGACTGCTCGCTCGGTTCACGGCGCAGTGGGATCACCCACTTGCCCTACACTGGCACCAAGATGGCGGCCCCCGCATTGCCGAATACCGGATCCCCGTGCTTACTCTTCTATGTACTTCCTACTTCTATGATGGCGGGTCGAATCATTTGGAGCTTTCAGAAACCAAAAGAGGTAAGTTTATATGTTAATTTATTTTTCCCACTAGATCTAGGCCTAAATTTCTTGACCTAGAACTAGACTAGATCTAGATTTAGGCCTAAATTTCTTGACCTAGAACTAGACTAGATCTAGATTTAGGCCTGAATTTCTTGACCTAGAACTAGACTAGATCTAGATTTAGGCCTAAATTTCTTGACCTAGAACTAGACTAGATCTAGATTTAGGCCTAAATTTCTTGACCTAGAACTAGACTAGATCTAGATTTAGGCCTAAATTTCTTGACCTAGAACTAGACTAGATCTAGATTTAGGCCTAAATTTCTTGACCTAGAACTAGACTAGATCTAGATTTAGGCCTAAATTTCTTGACCTAGAACTAGACTAGATCTAGATTTAGGCCTAAATTTCTTGACCTAGAACTAGACTAGATCTAGATTTAGGCCTAAATTTCTTGACCTAGAACTAGACTAGATCTAGATTTAGGCCTAAATTTCTTGACCTAGAACTAGACTAGATCTAGATTTAGCCTCTATAATAAGTATAAAGAAGAAGAGTAAGACGGTGTAAGATCTAAAAGTAAATAAATGGCTAGAAAAATAGGATCAGGATCTCTAGTTTATTAGATTCTAGTCTCTAGTCAAGGCTGAACCTTTTCTAGATCTAGTCTACCCTAGCCAACAAGCCAGCTACATCTAGGTCTAGATCTAGATATCTGGACAGATCTATTTGGGGTTAGCTTTAACTTGTTTGTGACTTTGACCGTTTTGTCTCTGTCTCAATGGCAATGAAATACATAGGCCTAATAATAATAGAGATCTGAACCACCGTAGACTAGAGACTGTCTGCAGGGATTGCAGAAAATAAAGTGATAGATCTAGATTCTAGACTAGATCTAGACATAGAAGATGCAAACCCAAATGACTGTATAGGTCTAGAGTTTTAGTTAGCTTACTGATGAGTAAGGTTTGTGGCCTAGATCAATATTGTAGACAAAAGTCTCAAGATAATCATAGAAGCTTGCCTAGAGGTTTGCATACATGTTTTATTTACACTTAACTTTTGTTTTTATATAGATCTATATTAAAATAGGCTACATCTAGACTAGATCTACTCAATCTAGATCTAGATATAATTGTTATACTAGCTATAGTATAGAAGCTATTCTTTTTTTGGGGGGCCTTGGAATTGGATAGAGAGCGCAATACATGTACTATGTATAATGTAGGCTAATCACAATTGTGAAATTAGCTTGCCATTACAGACCGTGTTTGAAATTGTGATGGATTAGCGCATACGTATTTCTAGCGCTTATCTTCTGGCTGATAGAGATCGGGATAGAGACAACTTTATGAACTGCTGATCCAAAACTTTTAGCCTGATCTTAATCTGTAACAGAAAACATAATTGGTGGACTGGTATTTTATATTATTTGTTTATTAATATTAGTCTACATTGGGTCATGCTAACTGAAGTGTGTGGCCCATCGTGCTGCCGGAATGTAAGCGCCAGTAGCTGTAAGTGTAGAAATGCACAAGCACAAAAGTCATCACTCGGTTATTGTTGAACTGAACATGCGCGAAAGTCATTGCAATCTCTGACCTGGAAATCTGGATTGCAATTTTACTTCTGTTATCTGGAAGCAGAATCATTTTGGGATTTTTTTTGTTGCCATGTTAGGTTTTGAGATATGACATAAAATAATAAAAAATGTAGTACACAAGTTTCTATAAATTGGTGTCTTTTTATTAAGTACAGTGTTGTGTTTAAAAACGTAGAAAAATTTGGTTTGTCATTGTCATTTTTATAGTATGTTTAATCGTATAATCTTTTTTTTTTAATATATATATAAATAATAATAATAATAATATATTGCATTTATATAGCGCCCAACCCCGTCGATGACAAGCTCTGGGCGCTTTAACAAACTCTTACACACACACACACACACACACACACGCATACACAAAAGAAATTCAAAAATATTTACTATTGTTGCTGCCGAAAAACACCTAGCCTAGTTTGTCTGAAAGAAATGGGTCTTCAGATGGCGTTTGAAAGAACCAATGTCATTAATTTCCCTGGTTGTCTTTGGAAGAGTGTTCCAGATGGTAGGGCCAAGAAATGAAAAGGACTTTTCTCCTACAGTGGACAGATTCATTTTAGGTACTTTCAATTTTGTAGTGTCAGATGATGATCTTAGTTGACGAGATGGAACATAGTAATCAGTTAAATCAACTAGGTACGATGGAGCAGTATTATTGACACATTTGTGACAAATGGATGACAATTTGTACATTATTCTTTTCTCGACTGGCAGCCTGTGCAAACTCTGCAGAAGTGGCAGTGCTGAATCTCTTTTCTTTTTCTTCAAAACAAGTCTCGCTGCATTGTTTTGAGCAATTTGGAGTTTTCTAATATTTTTTTGTGAAATTCCAGCCAAAAGGGAGTTGCAATAGTCAAGCTTTGAAAGTACAAAAGAATTTACTAAAACAGCCGCAGTTTCAGTTGAAATAAGATGTCTGATTTTACCAATTTTCCAGATTTCCATGTATAGAATACGAATGAGGTGACTAACCTGAGATGACATAGAAAGATTTGAATCAATGTAAACCCCTAGGTTTTTTACTTTTTTTGAAATTTCTATTGAATTAGTGCCAATTATCATCTCAATTCTGTCCACTTCTTGCAGAACCCGCTCACGGCCTAATAAAATAACCTCAGTTTTATCCTCATTTAGTGCCAGTTTGTTTTGGTTCATCCAGCTTTTAATTTCTGTTATACAGTTTCCAGCCTGCTGCAGAAGGCTGTCAACATCGCATGGCAAGGCAGAACTGTAGAGCTGGGTATCATCAGCATAGAAATGATATTGTAAATTAAATTTCTTTATTTCATGTACAAGTGGAATAGTATAGATAGTAAACAAAATAGGACCAAGCACTGAGCCTTGTGGTACGCCATACTGAAGCGCATAAGAAAAAGATCTTATTTTGTTGGTTACAACAAATTGGTGGCGATTTGACAGGTAAGATTCGACCCATTTAAGGGCGACCCCTCTGATTCCAAACGATGTTTCTAGCCTTCTGAGCAGGATTTCGTGATCGATGGTGTCGAACGCTGCTGATAGATCCAACAAATTTAGCAGAGTAATATTTCCAGAATCTGCCTTTACTAATATGTCATTCATGATTCTTAATAGTGCAGTTTCAGTACTGTGGTTACTTCTGTAAGCAGATTGAAATGGTTCCAACAGGTCATTATTTCTCAAATGACACATTAGTTGTTGTAATATCACCTTTTCAAGGATTTTTGAAAGAAAAGGAAGGTTTGAGACGGGTCTATAATTTTTCAACATGTTTTGATCAAGAGTCGTTTTTTTCAAAAGTGGTGTTACCCAGGCTGTTTTAAAATAATCAGGGACAGACCCACTTAAAATAGAGTTGATGTTGATCAGGAACAACAAGTAATAAAATGCAGAGCACAAAAAGGCTGCCAACCGACGCACTGTGTCATACAGATTTAGACGTTTCCATCCCTATAGGTATATGGAGAGGGACGGTTTATTACAGGGAACAGATCCGACCAGGACGACACCCAAAGAACAGTGACACTAACAGGACACCAGTTGACGATGACAACGACAAAGGGACTATATCAAGTGAAGTGAGGCATATATTTTTATTCTCTCTTACAGAGAGTCCTTCGGACAGCAGCACAAGCATTTGCTTCACTGAAAAAGAGAAGGGCTACTGAAACCGAAAGACAAAGGTGAACTATACTTTGGTTATATATATATGTTTTTTTTAAAATTCATGATAGGTAAGGTAACATAATAATCACTGATACGGCACAAAGATTTGTCATTGTCTTCGTGCTATATGCCATCCTCACTTCGATTTTCATTCATTATATTTTACTGTTCTTTTATTGATTTAATTTTAAAAAGTCTGATACCGGGTGATCACCACAAATAGGCCATTAAATATCTCAGAAGTTATTGGCATTTATTCATATGCCATTGTTTCTATGAACAATTATTAATTAGGTTATAACTAAGGAAAATACTATCAGTAACCGGGAACATGATGGTCAAACATTTTTCTCTTTGTAAATTAATGGCCTGCATTTGGCCAAGTGGTCCCAGCACTAAACTTTAAGCTTGTGGTTCAGATTCTCCCCTGACAGCTCCTCCTTAATGGCTTCCTCGCTGGCTTAATGTTTTAACGATGGGTTGTAATGGTGGGGAAAGCCTCCTAAATCACAATTAACCCGTTGGAGTCAAATAAGACCCAAAATGATCTTTTGAAGTCTTGTAGATCATTAATTGTTTTTTGCATTACAGTAATGAAACTTCATGTATTCTTCTGTCATGTTGCAATCTTGACCTCATTCCTTCCCAGTAAGCACAGTGCATTTATAACTCCTAATGAGCTCGCATTTTTACCATCCTTTGGCCTGCGTCATGGGGTGACCCCACATTCATATAGCAATAAATGACTTGACAAAATGTGGGGTACTCAGTGTCACAAATCCCAGACTGGGAGATGTAATAGTTTATGACAGGACGACAATCACGAACAAACAAGTTTACCACTTAACAAAACAACCCATCAGACTCACACATTTATTAAACATAATTATACATATAATAGCGCAATTACATACATTATATTATTGAAATGAACGGCCGTACAACGGCCTTATTCTCACATGCACTCTTCCTCGGATCCACGATCCGGTAGTTACTCCTAAAGGCACTTCGGCCTCAGCCTCTCCTCTCAGGGTCTTAATGGCACATTAATAATTTACTGGCACCGCAGTCTCTCAATATCCCCTCCCTATTGTCATACCCCTTAGCACTCCCCTAGCACCTCCGCAGGGCAATAACACATTATTATTTCCATAGCCATCAACATGGCAACAACATAGTATCAGTTCACTAGCCTATCAGCATGGCAACAACATAGTATCAGTTCACTAGCCTATCAGCATGGCAACAATATAGTCTCTCATTCACTCTCATATCTACGTCCCTGTCCGTGGCCTGACTGCCACGACTTTATGTGCCTCTACTGTCCGGTACTGACAGCCTCACTTCTGGCCTATGTGTGGCCTCCGGCCCTAGGCTGGCCTATCCCCTGTGCTCATCGAGGTGGCTCTGCGGCCCGTCCCCGACACCTACAAGAATAACATTACATTGGTATAATACCCTACCATTTCTATTCACTCCACCTCTCCTTACAACCCATGAAGCGTACACACACTAGTTCACCTTTCACTCACCACACATCTTACGGTAACACACCTCCATCGGAGTACACACTACTCACTCGCGCTACAAATCCATGAACTCACTTTCATCTATCGCTCGTGGCGCACATTGCCATATCCAATATCAAGGACTTCCACATTCCTCACATATACTTATTCACATCATGGTAATAGACGAATATAATATAATACATCAATCATAATAATCAATCAACGTTCTACATACCAGTCATAACTGGAAAGACTTTCTCCTAGTCTTCTCGACTGCTTCCTTTTATCTCTGCCCGATGGGCTATTATTCACAGATCCGCTCCCTAGGACCTTCTAACTTGCAGTGATAGTTATACAGCGCTTTCGCCTCCTTCAGACCCCGCCCCCACTACTCACAACAGCACGCTTAACTTGCTGTCTACTGTGAGTCATTCTTACTCTACACCCGCTCTGTAGCAATCCCCTTAATTGCACTCACTCCACTCGTGACATCATCCCCCACCCCAAAAAAATTAATGCAATTAATTTCAAATCGCATCAAGATGACTGTCAACGAGTGAGCGTGAGCAATACCTACACTAGAAAAATGACCTAGCAGTTCCCCTAGTATATAAAATACCGAAATCAGGGGAAAATATGGGGATCAATATGGCCTGCAATATGCATATATGTGTCACATCATGAATAGCTAACTAAACACAATATCTAATACAGAATCAAAAACCATTCAACCTATCAACCATTCTTCATATCATATTTATAATGTCAATATTTTAAAGTGGACTTATTCACACAGATCCTGTCAATGTTCCTGTCCTCCGATGTATAAGCTCCTGAAATCTTCCCCTAGGCTCGACTAAGGTAGTCGGCGATATGATTGCTGGTTCCTGGAATTGGTTGAATAACGAAGGTGTACGGCTGTAAAGCCAATGCCCATCTAGACAAGCGTGGGCTGGACGAACGATTCTTCGACAAAAATGTCAGTGGCTTGTGGTCCGTCTGGATACAAAATTCTCGTCCCATGAGATAACGTCCTAGTTTCTGGACGGACCAGACAATGGCAAGACACTCACGCTCTATCACAGAATACTTTCTTTCTCTCTGCAATAACTTCCTACTGACATAACATACAGGATGGAGACATTCGTTCTTCTCCTGTAGAAGACAAGCGCCGACACCAGAGTCCGACGCATCCGTTCTGAGGATAAAATTAGATCGAAAATCGGGTAATATCAAAATGGGTGACGATGATAATGCTGTCACCAAATTATCAAATGCTGTCTGACATTCAGACGTCCACTGGACCTTATCGGGTTGTCCTTTCTTAGTAAGGTCAGTAAGAGAAGATGACAAGGAGGAAAAATTTGGAATGAACTTTCTGTAATAATTTAAAATTCCCACTAAGCTTCTGACTTGTTTCTTTGTTTTAGGGATTTGCAACCCTACTAACTTGTCAATTTTTGTTTCTTCAGGTCTCTGAACACCTCTACCCACAATATGTCCTAAGAATACTATCTCTGGACATGCCAAATCCATCTTTGCGGGTTTAGCCGTTAACCCAAAATGACGTAATCGTTGAAAAATTACTGTTAGTGTCTGAATATGATCAGACCATGTCGACGTATGACATGCTATATCGTCAAAGAATGACACGACATTAGGTATGTCCTTCAACACTAATCTCATTAACCGTGCAAACGTCGCTGGTGCGTTTACCAACCCAAATGGCATGACCTTAAATTGGAATAATCCAATGGGCGTTTGGAACGCCGTGTATTGTTTAGACTCCTCAGTAAGCGGGATTTCCCAATACCCTTTCGTCAAATCTATCTTGGAAAACCACGTGGACCCGGCCAATGAAGCTATTAATTCCTCCTGAAACGGAATAGGCTCCCTATCGCCTACCGTTATAGTATTCAATCTTCGAAAATCAATACAGAACCGCACCGATCCATCAAGTTTTTTCACGAGGACGATGGGTGATGAATACGGCGATGTTGATGGTTCTATCACATCTAACTTCAACATTGACTCAACTTCCTTTATGACTCTATCTCTCGAAGAAAAAGGCAACGGATACGGTCTAAGAAATACTGGCCTATCCGAAGTCAACTTTATTTGGTGCTGGATCACCGTAGTGCGACCCGGCAAGTCCGTAACAACATCCGGAAATGACGCTAACAGGGTCTCAAGTTCCCCACTCCTTGAACTCGTAAGGTCAGGGTTAATTTTTACGTCCCTGTAACCTTGTGTCGGAGTTAACTCCGGCAATTGAATTTGTAACTCCTCCTGCGCCTCGGTGTCGCTTACGTCACAGTCCAACTGGTCTACGACCCCCGTACAAGCGATAGAGAAGACAGTCTCCTCTGGTCTTGTCTGTGCACACAGATACTGTGGTCTCTCATAAAATCTCTGTAGCATATTAACATGGAAAACCTTACTCGCTCCATCAATGTGGATAGCGTAATCTACCTTTGAAACAACTCGCTCAATAACATAAGGACCTTTCCATGTCATCAATAACTTATTATGGTCCGTAGGTAACAACAACAGAACCTTGTCTCCTGGCTTAAAAATTCTCAGTTTGGAACCTCTATCTTTATAGTCTTTTGCTCTTTTCGAAGCGATACCCGAAGCTTCTTCTGCTATAGTGCGCGCTGAAGATAGTCTTTCTCTTAAATCAACAAGGTACTGAAACACCGAAATCTGCTCATCGTCTCCCGATGATGGCGACGTCATCATGTCCCGAAGAACATCAGTTGGGCCCCTAGGACTACGACCGTACATCATTTCGAACGGCGAGAATCCCGTTGACTCCTGCCGTACCTCTCTGTACGCGAATAACACTGCAGGGATATATCTATCCCAATCTTTAGGGCGATCCGCAGCTACCTTACGCAGCATCGACTTTAACGTCGAGTTCAATCTCTCGCACATGCCATTAGCCTGCGGATGATAAGGGGTGGTAGTGATGGGTTGTATGCTGAATAAGCGGAACAATTCCTTCATCATCTGCGACGTAAATTGCGCGCCCCTATCAGACAGAATTTGCTCTGGTATTCCTACCCTAGCGAAAATTGCAAACAACGCTTCCGCGACTGCCTCAGACGTTATGGTCCGCAGAGGAACCGCCTCTGGCCATCTCGTAGCATTACATATGACCGTTAAGAAAAATCGATTCCCCCTATCGGTCGCTGGGTGAATGGGGCCAACAAGGTCTATCGAGACCTTTTTAAACGGTTCTGAGACCGTGGGGATCTTCTGAAGAGGGGCCTGGGGTGTACGACCCTTATGCGTCGTCTTTTGGCACGCACTGCACGTCTTACAATAGACCTGCACATCTCTGTGGATCGATGGCCAGTAAAAATTTTTAAGAACCCTTTCTTTGGTTCTAGCTATCCCCATATGACCCGCTAATGGGACATCATGTGCCAAATGCAATACTGTTGCGATCAGCAACGCTGGCACAACGACCTGCTTTAAAATGGAGGACACCGTTACATACTTACGGAACAGAATGCCCGCCTGAACAATAAAGGAGGACGACCCGTTCTTATATCTCCTCGTTTTCTCGGTTCGCGCTTCCCCAAAACATGGGTTTAATGATGGATCCTCCCTTTGTAATTTCGCCAAACGCTCTGGCGTGATATCTAGGTTGACCGCTGGGGTAGCCAAAGGTCTAATCTTATCTTTATCAGCTACCCGTCGACGTGTTTCGACCGCGGCGCAAAAGTCAATACCTTTTGATTGCGACCATGCTTGCACGTTCTCATCGGAAGGGGAAATCACCCGTGATACATTCCCAATGATGAGCTGGGCGCCTGGAAAACAACCAACGACTGCTTCGACTTCCCCGCTAAGGAAAGGTGTATCTATCATTATTCTTGCCATGGGTAATTTCTCAATGGCCCCCGAAAATTGGATGCACGGGACAGTCTCACCTGTAAGCTGTGAATCCCGAATGCAATCCCTATGCACTCCCACAACGGTAGATCCTGTATCTCGTAAAACCGAGACCGGTTCGTCCCCAACAAACCCCGGATAAACCCTAAGACCACCTCCTGTATGACATGAATTTATAACGGGGATCTTTCTCCCACAAGGTAAAACACCGGAAGATAATAACTTCTCACAACTGGGACACTTAGAATACTGTCCGCCTCCGTTGTCCGATGTAACACACGCGGCCGCATGATGAAATTTATTTGGGGAGCCTGGACTGGAGCTACTGTCCACGTTCGCCGCTATCCTACCTGCAGGGCAGTTCACGCTGATGTGATCTGCTCTTCCGCAGTTCCAACACTTCGCGGCCCTACACTCGCGGGAAAAGTGACCCACGCGTCCGCAAGTCCAACACTCCGCTCCCTGTGCTGCCCTAGGCCTGGGTCCCCGTGACCCCTCGCGACCGGAACTAGAGTCCCTATGCCGTCGGTCATCGGCAAAGGTCACAACTCGCCCCCGGCCATTACCGCGACCTAGCCCTCCTGCTCGGTCAAACTTACCGGATCCATATGCCGGTGATTGGTGATAGCCCCTACGCTGCCCCTGGGCTTGCCCGCTATAGGCACCACGCTGACGCGACCTGTCCCTAAGTCCTGCCGGCGACCCCTCGACAACGGCGACGTACCCAGCATCTTGGACGTACGCCCTGGCGACTGGTTTGGACGGGTGCGCCGTACGGTATGCCTCCGCCAACTTAGACGCCTCCTGCACCGTCGCGGGTTCGTTCTCTTTCAGGAAAGCCACCAGATCTTTGTGGCACGACGCGTACAGCTGGTCACGGATCATTAGGTCTTTCAGTTTAGCGAAATCCGTGCCCACATGCGCCAAGTCTACCCAGTTCGCGAAATACTCCGTTAGTCTCGCGACGAAAGCAGCAAAGTCCTCCCTGGTATCTGCACGTGCCCGTCTAAACTGCTCCCGGAAATATTCCTCGGTACGCGCAAATCGGCGAAGCAGCAAAGCCTTCAGCTTATCGTAGTCTTGCACGTCTTCGCGCTGTAGCTCTTTAAAGTAGGTTAACGCTCGCCCCTGCAATAGCGATGCCAGGTACGTGGCCCATAATTCCTTATTTTCCCCCCATTGCAATTGTGCGTTCAGTTCGAACCTGTAAAGGAAGGCGTCTATGTCGTCCTTCCGGTCGTCGAACGTAGGGAGCTTAATCCTAACGCCACCTTTATTGGGTACCTGCCGCTCAACTGTTTCTGTTGGGGCGTTCTTTTTGATTTCCAACTCGGCGATCTTTACTTGCGCCTCTATCTCCTTTAACTTTAACTCCCTCTCCTGCTCCCGTTCCTTAGCCTCTCTTTCCTGTTGCTTAAACTCCCTTTCCTCCTCCTGAGCCTTAGCCTCCTTTTCTCGCTCTCTATCCTTAGCACGCTCGTCGCGCAAATCCGCCTGCTGTTCTTTAATCCAGCCGCGTAGTTCCTCTCCCTCCAGGCCAAGTTCCTTACCCAACTTCATTAGTTGTTGGAGTTCCGCCATTTCACAGATTTATCGTTATGGTATCTATACTATGAAAACAGCTACCCTGTCGGTATGATCACTAGCAACACGACCAGAGACCTGAGATCACACCAGGTATAACAATACCCAATTGTCTCAAATACAATTCAGAAATTTACGTACTTCCTAACTAATTCTATATTTATAAAATGTATTGCCCTATTAATAATAAAAAAGAGTAGAAAAGACAATAATAAGGAAATTCAGTAGAAGGACCACAAGTACGTCAAGGACAACGAACCAGACTAGGACAAAGCTTCTACAAAAAAAAACTATAATGGAAAAAAGAATGCAACCTAACTACTCCGATTACACAACAAGGTACGAACAAGAACAGAGTCTGAAAAAAAAGAACGTATCTACAGAAAGGTAAGAGAGGGACAAGAGAGACGTCTTCCTAAAACAACGAGGAAGATGGAACGGCACAATCTAAACAAAAATACAGGTCCCTATAGAACTGTTCGCTGTGATGAACGAAGTTCCAAATTTAGCCCACCTCCCGAAGAGGACAAACTACGCTCACCACAGCAAACCCGCGCCACCGCCCGTATAATCAATTACGACAAAAACAGCAAAAACAGGGAAACAGACAGATGAAAAGACAGCCCTCAATCCAGGGTACAAAATTTCAGTTTCACTTAACTTTCAGCCTTATGAGTTTAAGTCCTCGACCTAATCGGAGCTCTGGCTACTTGTCTCCTCAGGCTGCACGCACACACTCTGGAAAGTTTAAATACACATTAATACCTATTCATAGCAATACATGCATCAATACATATTATTATTCATAAACATACATAAATCATATCATCATGAAATTTCCATTCATCCCACGAACAAAGACAACAGCACGAATTCCTAGCACAACAGAAAAACAACTAGATATAATGACTACACAATGTCAAAATGACCACAGGTAAGCAGGACGAGCCCCCAGTGTCACAACGGACGAGCCCCCAGTGTCACAAATCCCAGACTGGGAGATGTAATAGTTTATGACAGGACGACAATCACGAACAAACAAGTTTACCACTTAACAAAACAACCCATCAGACTCACACATTTATTAAACATAATTATACATATAATAGCGCAATTACATACATTATATTATTGAAATGAACGGCCGTACAACGGCCTTATTCTCACACACACTCTCCCTCGGATCCACAATCCGGTAGTTACTCCTAAAGGCACTTCGGCCTCAGCCTCTCCCCTCAGGGTCTTAATGGCACATTAATAATTTACTGGCACCGCAGTCTCTCAATATCCCCTCCCTATTGTCATACCCCTTAGCACTCCCCTAGCACCTCCGCAGGGCAATAACACATTATTATTTCCATAGCCATCAACATGGCAACAACATAGTATCAGTTCACTAGCCTATCAGCATGGCAACAACATAGTATCAGTTCACTAGCCTATCAGCATGGCAACAATATAGTCTCTCATTCACTCTCATATCTACGTCCCTGTCCGTGGCCTGACTGCCACGACTTTATGTGCCTCTACTGTCCGGTACTGACAGCCTCACTTCTGGCCTATGTGTGGCCTCCGGCCCTAGGCTGGCCTATCCCCTGTGCTCATCGAGGTGGCTCTGCGGCCCGTCCCCGACACCTACAAGAATAACATTACATTGGTATAATACCCTACCATTTCTATTCACTCCACCTCTCCTTACAACCCATGAAGCGTACACACACTAGTTCACCTTTCACTCACCACACATCTTACGGTAACACACCTCCATCGGAGTACACACTACTCACTCGCGCTACAAATCCATGAACTCACTTTCATCTATCGCTCGTGGCGCACATTGCCATATCCAATATCAAGGACTTCCACATTCCTCACATATACTTATTCACATCATGGTAATAGACGAATATAATATAATACATCAATCATAATAATCAATCAACGTTCTACATACCAGTCATAACTGGAAAGACTTTCTCCTAGTCTTCTCGACTGCTTCCTTTTATCTCTGCCCGATGGGCTATTATTCACAGATCCGCTCCCTAGGACCTTCTAACTTGCAGTGATAGTTATACAGCGCTTTCGCCTCCTTCAGACCCCGCCCCCACTACTCACAACAGCACGCTTAACTTGCTGTCTACTGTGAGTCATTCTTACTCTACACCCGCTCTGTAGCAATCCCCTTAATTGCACTCACTCCACTCGTGACACTCAGTGACCCATGACTTGTGGGAAAAGGTGGCATTTAGTGACATACAGCAAGGTTAACAGTATATTATTATTGTCTATTAACTATTATGGCTACATAGTATAACTAAAAGCCTAACCAGTAAATCACATGTTGAAATGAAGTCACTGTCGCGATGTGGGTTAGATGGGGAGAAGTCGACTGACACTCTTTCGAGGTCCGCTCCCACAATCGACGAACACACAAAAAAAAATACTTGCACTCTAAAAACTAAATAAATCAATTGCTTTGATTTTTAGCAGAACTGTAGGGCAGTTTAATTACAGGAATTAATGTAACAAATATAATTATAAATATAAATATCAATTCAAAGGCAACTGAATCTAACTAATGAAACTACAGCTTTCTATAAAGACTAACTTATTCACTCTAACTACTTGCAGGTCATATGAGTTAGATGCCAAATAGAATCCGCGCACGTGGCGACGGATCTAACAGTTTAAATTCTATTAATTCAATGAGACATGTTATGATATGGACATTTCCTCTAGACACGCCATGGAGAATGCTTGTACAACCATGCGTTGTCTGGCGGTAGCTCTGAAACTGTCTTCAAAAGTAAGTAGAACTGTTCACTTTCATCATTACAAATTAGTATGGACTCTCACCATGCGGCCCTCACTAGGAGTGAGAGCGCTGGATGTAAACGCTGTGGGTTCATATCAAACCAAGTAGCTTAGGCTCTGGAGCTTTAAAATCATGCTCCTCACAATATGGACTGCTCAACTGCGTCTCTATGTCTCTCATCTGGCTGAGGACTATCGCCGACCACCTCGTAAATGGATTGTCTACATGTGGCATCTATCTAAGCTCTGCACGGGTTTAAATACTAAAGCTATGTCTCGACCTTCCGTCCAGATTCATACATTTGATTGGTGCAACCACCTCTAGCTCAGCTGCCGAACCGAGTTATTTTAAGTAACAGCCCTACGCAACGACCTTGGGTCGACATCAAAGGTCGAATCAGTCAAGACAATAAAATGTAATTTTATAGCAATAAATTCTTAACATGTTCAAAACCCCGAGCTTTTACTCTGGATCACGGATTTTCTGTACGTCAACAGACGTCTCAATAACATTTAATTCCTACTCACCCCTTCCCTCTCTACTAAACCTAGTTCAAAACACGAGATATAAAAAGTGCTCAGTCATGCACACCTACGCTGTCCGTCTATCCTTCCCCACACCTTCTGTCTATGTATTAGGAAAAAAACTGTTCAAAACAAATTGTTCACGAGAACAGCTCAAGGACAATTTATGCTGGTTATACTCAACAAGATCGTAAAAATTAACTCACTGACGTCGTGACCTAGCACGGCATTTATGATCCTAATGTGATCGTGACAGTCACGAAATCTTGCAATAATGAAATCATCTGAAATAACTTCTCTAATCTCCTTTTCTCTTATTTCAGGAGTCAAACCTGTACTCACCGCCACAGAGTTTCAAGACTGTCAGCAGTCAATTCAGCGAGATGATGGGCAATTGGAAACTCAAGATGAAAAACAGACTGAAGGCTTGTTTTCGGACATGGGGGAAAATGGGTGTGAGTTGAATGAAAGTGAGAAAGATGTATGGTCTGACTTTGATGATAAACCAGATGATGAATGGCTGCCAGATAAAAGTGAAGAAGAATCCATGTCAAGTGAAACTGAATGTGGCAAAAATGAGGTAGAATCTTATAAATCATTGCTCAATGGTGATAAAAATGAAAAATCTGAATTTAACCATGTTGTTTCGTGTGAAAGAGTTCCAGGGGCTCAAAATGGTTCATCATTTATTCCAAAGTTGAATGTGCCAAGCATAGGGGTTGACAGTGGGCTAACAACAGTATTCGAACATGGCAATGGTAAAGATGATACTGATACACAGTATGTGGGTGGCATGGGTCCAGGTGAAATTATTCCAGAGTCTCCATGTAGTTCACCAATCATTCCAATAATAAACTTTGATTATATTGGCTCTGATGTATCACAGAATTGTTCACCAGTTGTTCCGGAGAAGAGTGTTCCAAACATGGACACTGAGTTGACAGTTATGAGCCACAGCAATACCAAAATGAGAAAATGGGATAAAAAATATGCTTGCTTGTACTGTGGCAAACTTTATTCTAAGCTCTCACGCCATTTAGAGCAAGTTCATAGTGATGAGTCTGAAGTGGCATTAGCCTTGTCATTTGAAAAAAAGTCAAAAGAAAGAAAAGGGCATCTGCAAATTATTCTAAATAAAGGAAATTTCAAGCATAATAAGGAAATTACAAATATTGGAACAGGTCAACTTATTCCTATGAAAAGACCCAAAACTGAAGAAAAAATACCGGTAGCCAAATACACTACATGTGATAATTGCTTTGGACTCTACATGAGAAAAGATCTTTGGCGTCATAAGAAAAGTTGCCATGCAAAGGCAAATATGCAAGTTGGTAGAAGCAGAAACAGAGATCTCCTCTTCACTTCAATAGGTGATAACTCTGATGATTCAAAATTGAAAGAAAATATTCTTGACACAATGAACAATGATCCAGTTTCATTGGCCTGTCGTGCAGATTGGCTTATCAGAAAGTTTGGGAGGAACATATATTCCAAGTTCATTGATCAACAACATCAGTTTCAATACGTAAAACAAAGGATGAGAGAATTGGAAAGGTTTCTCATAGAAATGAAAAAAGAAAGTAATGTTTTGACTCTTTCAGACTGTCCCAATCCAGTTTTATTCTCTAACATAGTGCATGTCACAAAAACCCTTGCAAACTTTAATGCGGAGTCAGGTACTTACGGCACCCCCTCAGTGGCTTTGAAAATTGGACACTCATTAAGATCTTGTGCTGCCATCAAGAAATCTGAGGCTTTGCAGACTGCACATGAAGGCCTTCAGAAACAAGCAGAAGGTTTTATTCAGCTTCATTCTTCAGACTGGGCCCGTTCCATCTCACCAAGAGCTCTCCATACTTTGCATAGAAAGAAATTTAATGCACCCAGCCGATTACCCCTGGCAAGAGATGTCCAAAAACTATACAGGTTCCCACAATCCAGTGCTGATTCTGCTGTGAAAGAGTTGAAACAAAGTCCAAATCCAACAAACTGGAAAAGACTTGCTGAAATAACCCTCGCTCAGATAGTGCTATTCAACCGTAGAAGGGGAGGTGAAATGCAAAGAATGCAGATCGAAGACTATCAAAGAGGGCTTGTTTCAGGAAAAATTTTGCAGGGTGAAGTTCTTAAAAGTCTCAGTGATTTTGAACAAAAATTAGCTTTGCAGATGGACAGAGTTGAAATAAGAGGTAAAAGAGGAAGGCGAGTTCCTGTTCTTCTCCCAAGGCCTCACAAGGCTAACATTGAGCTGCTTAGATTATAGAGAATCCAGTGGAGTGAATCCCCAAAACAGTCATGTCTTTGCTCGAGCTGGGGAAGCAAATAGTACCATCAGAACATGGGATGTCCTGAATAGCTGTGCTAAAAAATCTGGAGCCGACCAGCCTCATCTTCTGACATCAACAAGTCTCAGAAAACACATTGCGACATTATGCCAAATACTCAACTTACGTGACAATGAACTTGAGGCTTTAGCAACATTCATGGGACATGACAAATCTGTGCACAAAGAGTATTATAGGTTACCAGAAAACACCCTGCAACTTGCCAAAATCAGCAAGGTACTCCTACAGATGGAGAAAGGCACAGTAGATCGGTGCAAGGGGAAAAATTTGGATGATCTCGAATTACATGTACAAGAGGGTGAACTAATTCAGAGTTATGAAATGAGTGATGCCGATGATGAACACATTGACAATGATGAAGAGATTGAAATGAAAACGCAAAATGAATTAGATGTAGCATCCTCATCCAAAGCATTGATAGAGCAAAGGCTTAAAAATAAAACATCTTCCAAGCAGAAAACTATTTCTGCTAAGTCAAATATGAAAAACAGACATGTTTGGTCTAAGGATGAAAAAGAGGCTGTAAGAAGACAGTTTGGAAAGGATTTCCTCCTGAAAAGATTACCAGGAAAGCATGAAATTGAAGAAGGCAAAAGTAAAGAAGGAGCTTTGGCTTGTCATCATTGGAAACAAATCAAATATTGTATTGAAAATGCCCAAGTCAAAGAATCTAAAGTGGTATAATAATATTAAGAGATTAGGCTACTCAATTTGCAAAAAAATAAACACAATAAATTGACGAGAAGTAGTGGTAGTCTATAGCTGTAGGATATTCGTTTGCTAAGTTTCAATTTTTTTGTACTTTAGTGTGTATTGATGATAAGCTTTTTCATTTAGTGTTGGGTGAAAAACACTGTCAGCTTTTTTTGTTTGTTTTTATTATTGCATTTAATGTAATAATATTTTTGTAATTAAAAAAAACCCAGAAATCTGCCCATTTTATACTACAAATGATGAAAAATGCTTGTATTTGACTTATGCCTATTCATGGCCTTGTCAACTTCTTTTATTAATAGGTTTTAATGGCAAATCATAAACAACTCCTACTTGTCCTAACCCAAAATTAAAAAAAAAAAAAAACACATTCTAATCCTAAACTTTACCTTAAACCTAACCAAACCCTAACACCTGAAATCAGAAAACATAACTTGTCTTTAATTAATCATGTCGCCATTTATTTCAATTTCCAGTTGTAGTTTTACATGCCCAAATGCCTATCCATGGGCTCATCCAGCTTTGTAAATGGAGTTTCGGGTTCCAGTTCGCAGATTTTGATTATTTAATTAATCTATTTTTCTGCAATTATTTTAAAAAATAGACCTTTAGTTGGGAAAAATATTATTTTGACCACATAATGTGTCCGGGAAAAACAAACCTCCATGCCAATTTTCATATTTCTTAGTTGCAGTTTTTGAGCTCACATTGTGTAACTTTTTTGCCCTAGCTCCATTATTTGCATGATGCTGCAAGAGGAAAGTTTTCTACATAAATGTCTATGTATATACAGTGCATTTATTTTATTGATTTTAATCTGAAAATGTGAGAAAAATTAAATTGGTTCAAGAACTTTAATTTTAATAACTGAGGACTGTTAGAGCTTAAAGAAAAAAACAAGAGTCAGTTTTTATGTGTGTTTTTTTATTGTTTTTTTACTTTTTTTTCTTTTGTACATGCTATTTACTTACAAGAAGTCAGATATCTAGAATCAAGTCTTGGTGGTCATTTAATTTTAGATCACCTGTACTCCTTTGCTTTGATTTTAAAAAGTATGTCACTATGTTTCTGTATGTTTGTTTTTATTAGATCACCTGTACTCCTCTGCTTTGATTTTAATAAGTGTGTCACTATGTTTCTGTATGTTTGTTTTTATTAGATCACCTGTGCTCCTCTGCTTTGATTTTAATAAGTGTGTCACTATGTTTCTGTATGTTTGTTTTTATTAGATCACCTGTACTCCTCTGCTTTGATTTTAATAAGTGTGTCACTATGTTTCTGTATGTTTGTTTTTATTAGATCACCTGTGCTCCTCTGCTTTGATTTTAATAAGTGTGTCACTATGTTTCTGTATGTTTGTTTTTATTAGATCACCTGTGCTCCTCTGCTTTGATTTTAATAAGTATGTCACTATGTTTCTGTATGTTTGTTTTTATTAGATCACCTGTACTCCTCTGCTTTGATTTTAATAAGTGTGTCACTATGTTTCTGTATGTTTGTTTTTATTAGATCATCTGTGCTCCTCTGCTTTGATTTTAATAAGTATGTCACTATGTTTCTGTATGTTTGTTTTTATTAGATCATCTCCTCTGCTTTGATTTTAATAAGTATGTCACTATGTTTCTGTATGTTTGTTTTTATTAGATCAGCTGTGCTCCTCTGCTTTGATTTTAATAAGTATGTCACTATGTTTCTGTATGTTTGTTTTTATTAGATCACCTGTGCTCCTCTGCTTTGATTTTAATAAGTATGTCACTATGTTTCTGTATGTTTGTTTTTATTAGATCACCTGTAATCCTTTGCTTTGATTTTAATAAGTATGTCACTATGTTTCTGTCAGGCAAGAGTCAGGCCAGAGTTTTCTGCTATTGTATGACAGTACACAATACAGCCTGCTACTGTCACCCCCACTGTCTTGTGGGTCATCTCGGGAGAGAGGAAGACTAGGGGAAGGTAACCCTGAATACAAATACCACACTGCCTTGTGTGTTGCTATGATAGCAAAGGCTATGGGAGTAAACCCAGACAGAAAATCAGGAGTGGAGACCCGAAGGTGGTTGTCAGGGAGAACTGCATCAAACTGGCTTCCAGCATCTCCTGCAGCCGGACTAGTTCCAAATGTATTGACCTGGTCTCTCCCTTGGGTTTAACTAGAATGGCAGAGAGAGGGGTGGTGCCTCTGGGCAAAGCACCATCTCTTAAAAATAGCCCAGGCAAGGCAGCAAAACGAGGAGGCGTTTGCTCGGGCTTGGCAAGCGTCTGTCTCTCCTCTATAAGCCCACCCATTTCCGATTTGGAGAGGACACTCCAGCCATCCGTTACGGATGGGCACAACACGGGAGGTGGCAGTTACCGGTGATAAGCTCAATCCATTTGGCGTACGGATGAGCGCCAGGGGTCCCCTCTGTCGGTGGGAGCGGCTTTTCAGCTGCATTGATCAACTACCGCCCGCCGTAACCTGGGCAGCCCCCAGGCAGTTGGGTGTTGTTCCGCCACGTCAGCCTGCTTCATAAGGTGGTTGGAGCTAGACCAAAAGTCAAAAAGCTGACGTAAAGTGTGCACCTGGCAAAAACAGAAAAATACTAAAACTTGGTACCTGGAACGTCAGAACAATGCGCCCAGGCTTGCAACAGCAAGATCTCACTAATATTGACTCCATCAGGAAATCCCAAATTATTGATCGAGAACTTCAGCTACTAAACATCGACATCGCTGCCCTTCAAGAAACTCGACTTCCCGACTCCGGGTCAGTCAAAGAAGAAAACTACACCTTCTTCTGGCAGGGCCTTAGCAGCGAACAGCCGAGAATCCACGGCGTGGGCTTCGCCGTAAAAAACGCCCTTATCAATTCGATCGCAACTCCAATTGGAGTGTCAGAACGCATCATGACACTCAGACTGAACACCCGGTCTGGTTTTACCAACATTATCTGTGTCTATGCCCCAACACTTACCTCCTCTGACGAAACCAAAGACATTTTCTACGAGGCATTGCAGAGGACTCTCCACAACATCCCTCTCACCGAAGGCCTGCTAATTCTGGGTGACTTTAACGCTCGAGTGGGAGCAGATCACTCCGCATGGCCAAAGTGCATTGGGCACTTCGGCATTGGCAACATCAACGAAAACGGGCAGCGCCTTCTGGAGCTATGCTCCGTAAACTCATTATGTGTTACAAACACGTACTTTGACCTTAAGAGATGCCAAAGAACATCATGGCGCCATCCCAGGTCTGGCCATTGGCATCAATTAGATCTTATTCTCTCAAGGAGGAAGAGTTTGGGCTGTATAAAAATAACTCGTTCCCTCCACAGTGCTGACTGTGACACCGACCATGCACTGGTAGTCAGCAAAATCAAAATTTCGGCCAAGAAAATATACAGATCAAAAGCCCCTTCAATCCCTAAGATCAATGTAACAGCAATCAGAGATGAATCAAATAGAAAGTCATTTGAAAAGTTATTTGCTGAAAGCATGGATAATGTCACCCAATGTGACTCGGTAGATGAAACATGGAACACTCTCAGTTCAAAAATTCATGACTGTGCCATCAAGTCTTTTGGACAGCATAAAGTTTCAAACAACGACTGGGTAGCCCAGAACAGCGAAATTCTCCTACCTCTCATTGAGCAAAAGAAATCTGCTTTCAATGAGTATAACAAAAATTGCAATCAGAGTACAAAAACTTGTTTGAAAAATGCAAAAGCTAAACTTCAGCTGGAGGTAAGACGTTGCGCCAACAAATACTGGACAGACTTGTGTAACAGCATACAAGAGGCAAATGAAAAGGGAGATATGAAAACCGCCTTTAGTCAGATGAAAGTAGCTCTTGGGCCAATCATCACCAAAAGCGCCCCACTTAAGTCTGTAAATGGTGAACCCATCACAGATAAAAATGAACAACTGAATAGGTGGGTAGAGCATTACTCTCTGTTGTATTCAACTGAGAAAAATATTCCACCAGATTTTGAGGAACACCTCCAAAAACTGCCAATAATGGCCGAACTTGACGCTGAACCTTCCTTAGTCGAGCTTTCCAATGCAATCGACCACCTGTCTGCTGGAAAAGCCACAGGAAGTGACAACATTCCTGCAGAGGTATTAAAAGACCTAAAAGGCCCACTATTACCACACCTGTATAATCTGTTACTGCAGTGTTGGAAAGAAGGCGTGATACCACATGATATGAGAGACGCCAAAATTGTCACACTTTACAAGAACAAAGGAGACAAAGGCGACTGCAACAACTATCGAGGCATATCCCTCCTCAGCATTACTGGAAAGGCTTTTGCTCGCGTCATCCTCTGCCGCCTTCAACAACTGGCGGAAAAAGTCTTACCAGAAACACAATGTGGCTTTCGAAGCAAACGATCAACTATTGACATGATATTTGCACTTCGGCAAATCCAAGAAAAATGTAAAGAACAAAACAGGCCGCTTATAACATGCTTTGTGGACCTAACAAAGGCTTTCGACACCGTAAGCCGATCTGGCCTGTATGCAGTCCTTAAATCCATAGGCTGTCCACCAACATTGCTAAAACTTATTGCATCCTTCCACACTGACATGAGGGCATGTGTCAACTTTGAGGGCTGCACATCCAATTCATTTGCTGTAAACAGCGGTGTGAAGCAGGGATGTGTTCTTGCTCCTACCTTATTTGGTATATATTTTGCAGCCCTACTCAAGAATGCCTTTGGTCAATGTTCAGGTGGAGTACTTATTAACACCAGAGTGGACGGCTCCATTTTTAATGTTGCCAGACTAAAAGCAAAATCTCGTACAGAGCATATTATGTTACAAGAGCTCCTCTTCGCAGATGATGCTGCAATCGTGGCCCACGATGAAACCACGCTCCAGGCTCTCATCAATAGCCTTGCCAAAGCCTGTGACAAATTCATGCTAAAGATCAGTGTCTCAAAAACTGTAGTTTTGACACAAGGCTTGAGAAACCCCAACCCAATCATGCTGAATGGCTCTCCTCTGGAGCAAGTGGGAAAATTCTGCTACCTAGGCTCAACCATCAGTGGTAGCACAGACATAACAACTGAAATAAATGCCAGAATAGGAAAGGCGGCCACAGCTTTTGGCAAACTCTCAAAAAGGGTGTGGAACAATAGCAAGCTGACCATCAAAACAAAGGTACTCGTGTACCAAACTTGCGTCCTAAGCACCCTGCTGTATGGCTCAGAGACATGGACCACCTACTCCAAACATGAAAGATCCCTCAACTCCTTCCACCTGCGCTGCCTACGCAAAATTCTCAAGATCAAGTGGCAAGACAGGATCTCAAATATCGAAGTTCTGAGCCGAGCCAACATTCCATCAACTCAGGCTCTCCTAGGCAAAAAAAGACTGCGGTGGCTTGGACATCTCCACCGTATGGAAAATGATCGCATCCCCAGACAAATTCTCTACGGGGAACTTGCTACTGGCAACCGACCCAGAGGTAGGCCACATCTGCGATTCAAAGACACTTGCAAGGTCACGATGAAAGCATTCAACATCGACCCCAATGAATGGGAGAACCTTGCAAATGATCGAAGCAGATGGAGACAAAAATTGCGCAGTGGCACGCTCGCAATAGACTTCAAGGCAAAAGAAACATACCTGACAAAACGACAGAGGCGGAATGAAAACACTCGCCAAAGTGAACCCAAAAGACTGACCTGCAATCACTGCCATCGCACTCTCGGGTCAAACATTGGCAGAATAAGCCACGAGAGAAGCTGTCAGTCAAAGTGAAAGTGAATATTCTAGCTGCTAAGACCGTCTGTAAAGACGCTAAAGGCCATATATATATGTTTCTGTATGTTTGTTTTTATTAGATCACCTGTGCTCCTCTGCTTTGATTTTAATAAGTGTGTCACTATGTTTCTGTATGTTTGTTTTTATTAGATCAGCTGTGCTCCTCTGCTTTGATTTTAATAAGTGTGTCACTATGTTTCTGTATGTTTGTTTTTATTAGATCACCTGTGCTTGTCGCGATGTGGGTTACATGGGGATATTTCGACTGACACTCTTTCGAGGTCCGCTCCCACAATCGACGAACACACAAAAATAAATACTTGCACTCTAAAAACTAAATAAATCAATTGCTTTCAATTTTAGCAGAACTGTAGGGCAGTTTAATTACAGGAATTAATGTAACAAATATAATTATAAATATAAATATCAATTCAAAGGCAACTGAATCTAACTAATGGAACTACAGCTTTTATAAAGACTAACGAATTCAATCTAACTATTGCAGTTCATATGAGTTATATGGCAAATAGAATCCGCGCACGTGGCGACGGATCTAACAGTTTAAATTCTATTAATTCAATGAGACATGTTATGATATGGACATTTCCTCTAGACACGCCATGGAGAATACTTGTACAACCATGCGTTGTCTGGCGGTAGCTCTGAAACTGTCTTCAAAAGTAAGTAGAACTGTTCACTTTCATCATTACAAATTAGTATGGACTCTCACCATGCGGCCCTCACTGGGAGTGAGAGCGCTGGATGTAAACGCTGTGGGTTTATATCAAACCAAGTAGCTTAGGCTCTGGAGCTTTAAATCAGGCTCCTCACAATGGACTGCTCAACTGCGTCTCTATGTCTCTCATCTGGCTGAGGACTATCGCCGACCACCTCGTAAATGGATTGTCTACATGTCGCCCAGAACTAAGTTCTGTATGGCCTTAAATACTGGTCTGCATCTGCAGCTTACCGTCTAATTCCTGGATTGTGATTGGTGCAACCACTTCTAGCTCAGCTGCCGAACTGAGTTATTTTAAGTAACAGCCCTACGCAACGACCTTGGGTCGACATCAAAGGTCGAATCACCCAAGACAATAAAATGTAATTTTATAGCAATAAATTCTTAACATGTTCAAAACCCCGAGCTTTTACTCTGGATCACGGTATTTTCTGTACGTCAACAGACATCTCAATAACATTTAATTCCTACTCACCCCTTCCCTCTCTACTAAACCTAGTTCAAAACACGAGATATAAAAAGTGCTCAGTCATGCACACCTACGCTGTCCGTCTATCCTTCCCCACATCTTCTGTCTATCTATTATAAAAAAAACTGTCCAAAACAAATTGTTTACGAGACCAAGTTATGCTGGCTCGCACAATAATTACGTTTGTAAAAATTACTCACTGCTCTCTCACAAAAATTTAGTCAGTGGAAACATTTATGAATTAAATCTGTTCTTGACAGTGCTCCTTTGCTTTGATTTTAATAAGTGTTTCTGTATGTTTGTTTTTATTAGATCACCTGTGCTCTCTGCTTTTATTTTAATAAGTATGTCACTATGTTTCTGTATGTTAGTTTTTATTATTGCATGCATACTGATGATAAGCTTTTTCATTTAGTGTTGGATGAAAAACAGTGTCAGCTTTTGTTAGTTTTTATTATTGCATCTAACAATATTTTTCTAATTAAAAAAAAATGCTGCAAGAGAAAAGCTTTTTATAATTTTACATCTATGTCTATATGTGTATTTTTATTTTATTGATTTTAATCTGAAAATGTTAGAAAAAAATTAAATTGGTTCAAGAATTTTAATTTTAATAACTGAGGACTGTTAGAGCTGAAGGAAAAAAAGGAGTAACTTTTTTTTTTTTTACTTTGGTACATGCTATTTACTTACAAAAAGTCGGACATCTAGAATAAAGTGTTGGTGGTCATTTAATTTTAGATCACACACCTTTGAATTTAATAGGTATGTCACTATGTAAGGATCTTTCTGTATGTTCAGCTTGTTTTAAAACTTGATACTGTGCTGAGAATAAAATTCCTTCGCACAATTGAAACATCGTTTTTTTTTTTTTTTTTGGTATTACAGACCGGATGTATAAAACACCGGATGTATGAAAGTCTGGATGTATGAAAGGGGCAGGCAGGGTCCCGGCAGAAGCTACTCTTTGTTATTACTTAGAATTTTCCGGTTGTATGAAAATCGGATGTATAAAAGTCCGGTTGTATGAAAGCATATCTCTGGTCCCGAGCAGCACAAATGCGTTGTTGCAAGACCGGTTGTAAGAAAACGAAAGCAGACCCAAGTCATCAAAGTGTGGTAAGAGTAATTTCCCTTCCATAGCGACTCGAACTTGCAAAATGGCGGACCCGCACCGCAAAGCGAAAGTTACAGGCAAACGTAGAGTGTTGACATTGTCTGAGCGCCTTAAAATCATAAAGGCAGTAGAGGACAGTCCACACAAATCCCGAACACAGATGGCCATTGATTTAGGTGTCCCCCCGCCAACGCTGTCGAACATCATGAAAGACAAGAACAAATATCTTGCTCAGGCAAGAAGCGGCGATATTGTGACGACGAGCAAGCGGGCACGGAGCTCTCAGCTGCCGTCTTATTTTTTTCCTTATGAACTTTTATTTGTTGATTGATTTGAAACTGTATGTTGATACTGTCCGCGCTCTAAAAGTGGGTATCAGTGTGTCACAGTGTGTGTATGTGTGTGCACGTACGCACGTGTCAGTTGGCTGTCAAGAAATGAAACAATGAGTGCATAATTCCACTACTGATTTCTTTTTCAAAAATGTAATTCAACTTTTTTCTAATTTCCACATTCAGGTTAAGCAACGTTCCCCTTGACAGCTTGATTCTCCGCTCCAAAGCCGAGGAGTTGGCTGCATCGATGGGAGAAAGCAATTGGACATGCACAAACTCCTGGCTGCAGCGTTGGAAGACTCGACACGGCCTTGTCTTCAAAAAGATGCATGGCGAGAGGGCTTCCGTCGACGAGAATGTAGTGTTGTTGTTCCTTTATAATTTGGTTTTCACTATTATTATAGTTTGGCATACATTCATTTGTCAATAAGAAATACCTGGCAACAAGATCAGGAGAATAAAGATGTCGGGCAAACAATAGCAACGTGTTGTCTGCATGCCTTCCACAAATCTGTACTGTGCTACATTATAAATGGCGACGAGTGATTAAAAGTAGATCCTAACAGATCAGACAAGTAGTATAGATCGAGTGACACATCGATTCTATACCGATCTAGACTAGAAGCAGCCAGATCTAGATTTTAGACCCAGTACCACCAAGCCAAGTTTATCGTTTACTCAAGCCTACGTTTGGCCTAAGTCTAAGGCACGTTTCACGCCGCACCAGTTGACATGGCAGTATCAATGAACCCACTGCCAAACTTCCCCAAGTTTGATATCAGCTCAGATATAAACTCTGCAGCTGTACGTTTCCAAAAATGGATTGACAGATTCGAGAATTTGCTCATTGCCATGGACGTCTCAGACGACAAAAGGAAGAAAGCCCTATTCCTCCATTATGGTGGTGAGGGCGTATTTGAACTACATGATACACTGACAAACAAAGGAGAAACATATGCAGAGCTAATCACTGCATTTAAAGAACACTTTAAACCCCAGATAAACACAGACTACGAAATCTACAAATTTCGTCAAATGATGCAGACTGAGTCCGAGACAATAGACCTGTACCACCAGCGATTGCGTTTGCAGGCAAAGTTGTGTGCATTTCATGACATTGACGCTGAGGTTAAGACGCAAATAATTCATGGTTGTACGTCAGGAAAGTTACGACGTAGAGCACTCCGAGGTCCCATGAAGATCGAAGACCTTCTCAAAGAAGGAAGAACACTGGAAAGTAGCGCTTTTCAAGCCGAGGGTATGGAGAGATCCATAAATAAACTGCACATCAGCAAATCAGACTTTTCTGGTCATCACAAGACAAAGTCCCCAAGCCCGAGTGGACACAGATCCAAAACAGGCACAAGTGGATCTAGACCTATGACAAGATTTCAAAATGAAACCAAATGCCGGTTCTGTGGGTACAGTTATCCCCATCAACCAACTTGCCCAGCCAGAGGAAAGATATGCCGTTTTTGCTCCAAAGAAGGACATTTTCAGTCTGTTTGCAGGTCAAGACTGAAACAAATGAACCAACTTCCAGTCAAGAAAATATACCAAGTACAGAATGAAGACAGCTCATCAAGCTCAGAATGCTCAGAACCTGAACACATTTTCACTTTGTACAATAACAGTACAAGCCCAAAAGCAAAACTAGTTGTTGGAACACAGAAAATCAACTTCCTTCTTGACACAGGAGCAAGTGTAAACATTATTGATGCGAAGTCATACCTGAAGATGTACAACAAACCCGAACTTGCCAGAGACACTTCTAATGTCTATGCCTATGGATCCAGAAAACCTCTGAAAACTCTTGGAAAATTCAGCTCAACTATCCACTCAACCAAAACAAATCAGTCATGTGTTGCTGAATTTCATGTTCTTGATGGAAATCATGGTTGTCTCATTTCACACAGAACAGCAGAGACACTAGGAGTGATAAAAGTCATAAACAATGTACTTGAAACCAACACAACAAAAGACATGATTCAAGATCAATATCCAGGAATCTTCTCAAACAAAGTGGGGAAAATCGAAGGAACAAAAATCAAATTCCACATCGATGAAACAGTTACTAGCAAACAACAGAAACACAGGCGCATCCCGTACCATGTGCGTAAAGATGTGGAAGTTGAACTCAAACGCCTGGAAGAAGAAGATATTATTGAAAAAGTGGAAGGTCCAACTCCATGGGTGAGCCCAATTGTTGCTGTGCCTAAGAAAACGGGCAAAGTACGCATTTGCGTTGACATGAGAGAGGCGGACAAAGCCATAAGAAGAGAAAAACACCCGATCCCAACACTTGATGACCTGATTAATGACCTGAATGGTGCAACAGTTTTCAGCAAACTTGATATGACCCAAGCTTTTCACCAACTTGAACTAGATGAACAGAGCCGCTCTATTACAACGTTCTCAACACATGTTGGTCTACGGCGATACAAAAGACTCATGTTTGGGGTGAATTCAGCTCCTGAAATGTTTCAACACACATTGAGTGACATCATCAGAGACATACCAGGCGTGGTGAATTTCATTGATGACATTGTTGTTTTTGGAAACACCAAGGAACAACACGACAAAAACCTGAAAGCAATTATGGACTTACTCCAACAAAAGGGTGCAACATTAAACAAAAAACAAATAATAATAATAATAATATATACATTTATATAGCGCCAGGACTAAAACATTAAAAGCTCTAGGCGCTGTACACAGTAAAAAATCATAAAAGCACACTCAAATAAACTTACACACACACAGACAAACTAGTTTTATACATCCATAGCAAGCTATAAAATTCAGTTTTTAAAAAGAAATGATTTTAACCTGTTTTTAAATATGTTTAGAGAGGCAGAATTTCGAACCTCTTGTGGTAAAGAATTCCACACACAGGGACCAAAACAACTAAAAGCTCTATCTCCATAATTTGATGTTTTACACCTGGGAACAACCAGTTTGTTTTCTGTAGTAGATCTTAAAAATCTATCTTCGGGGTGAACGAACTTACATTTATGGGACATGTCTTCAATGACAAAGGAATGTAACAAGATGTGGCTGGTAGGGTTGGAGGGTGAAGGTGTAGATATGGTGTAGATGAACCATTGATGGGGGTTTCACTCTTGTTACTGCGGCTGGTTAGGCCGCAACATTCACTCGGTTCGTGCCAGGGCGGTAAAACTGCTCACACTGTCAAAGAAGAATATAAGTCTATTGTAGGGCACAAAAGACGTTTATTCAATAACACACACACCTGCTCTCGACTGGGGGAAGAGACGCAGTCGTGTAACAGTATACCAATTAACAACAAGACAAATATATAGGCTACATGTAATGTCACATGGCATAGTTAACACGACTAGCATAATAATAATACATGTATAAAACGTAAATAAATCAAGAGTGAAGATAATGAACACAGCATGAGATGTGCGATATCAGAGAGAGAGAGAAGGAGAGAGAGAGAGAGAGAGAGAGAGAGAGAGAGAGAGAGAGAGAGAGAGAGAGAGAGAGAGAGAGAGAGAGAGAGAGAAGAGAGAACAATATTATCCAAAGATTTCTAAACATTCAGAACGCACTAATATCGTGGTCATCGATCTAACATAACACTAGTGAGCAAACAGTCTGCTCGGTTAGGCTAACAGTACACGGCATTTCAGTACATGTATCTAAAACAATATAAACAGCATAACCACAGCTTAGGACTCTGGTACATGTGTATTATGATAGTGACGGGTATCATAACTTCCCGAGTCGTATATACTTATGAGGAAAATATATCTATTGCTTACAGAGTTACACTCATCGTAAATATCTGATAGCATCTGATATTATCATCTTAAAATCAGCAAGAACAGTATTATAAGTATTAAAGAGCACGTACCTGTCAAAGAAGAATATAAGTCTATTGTAGGGCACAAAAGACGTTTATTCAATAACACACACATCTGCTCTCGACTGGGGGAAGAGACGCAGTGCTTGGGGCTTGACAGGCCCGGGGTTTTATACGATTCTTTCCCATCCTCCCACGGTCTTGGGGGCGGGTCAGTCTAACTGTCGCTCACAGTTAAGCACTGTGATTGGAACACGCTCCTACGCTCCTTTAAGACAAAATACTGAATCCCAAAATACCACATACCACATTGTCACAAATCCCAGACTGGGAGATGTAATAATTATAACAAGACAACAATCACGAACGAACAAGTTTAACACTTAACAGAACAACCCATCAGACTCACACATTTATTAAACATAATTATACAGATAATAGCGGAATTACATATATTATATTATTGAACTTAACTGCCGTACAACGGCCTTATTCCCACATGCACTCTTCCTCGGATCCACAACCCGGTAGTTACTTCCTAAGGACACTTCGGCCTCAGCCTCTACCCTCAGGGTCTTAATAGCACATTAATAATTCACTGGCACCGCAGTCTCTCAATATCACCTTCCTATTGCCATAACACCTTAGCATTCCACTAGCACCTCAGCAGGGCAATAACACATTATCATTTCAATAGCCCATCAACATGGCAATAGTACATTATCATTTCAATAGCCCCTCAACATGGCATTAGTACATTATCATTTCAATTAGCACATTCACGCTCATATCTACGTCCCTGTCCGTGGCCAGACTGCCACGACTTTAGGTGCCTCTACTGTCCTGCACCGACAGCCTCACTCTTGGCCTATGTGTGGCCTCCGGCCCTATGCTGGCCTATCCCCTGTGCTCACCGAGGTGGCTCTTTGGCCCGTCCCCGACACCTACAAGAATAACATTACATTGGTATAATACCATACCATTTCTATTCACTCCACCTCTCCTTACAACCCATGAAGCGTACACACAATAGTTCACATTTCACTCACCAAACATCTTACGGCAACACACCTCCATGGTAGTACACAATACTCACTCGTGCTACAAATCCATGAACTCCACTTTCATCTATCGCTCATGGCGCACATTGCTATATCCAATATCAAGGACTTCCACATTCCTCACATTTACTTATTTACATCATGGTAATAGACGAATATAATACATCAATCATAATTATCAATCATCGTTTCACCTACCAGTCATCACTGGAAAAAACTCTCTCACTAGTCTTCCGACTGCTCCCCTTATGTTCGCCCACTGGGCTTTCTCTTGCGTCCGCTCTTTAGGACGTTCTAACTTGCAGTGATAGTAATACAGCGCTCTCGCCTCCTTCAGACCCCCACCACTCATAACACGCACGCTTTCCCCCCGTAATTATTAACTATCGCTCACTCCACTCGTGACACACATACTCCCCCCTGAACACAAAAAATCGTCCCGATTTTTGCTCAGAATAGAATAAAAAAGAAGGAAATAAGAACAAAACCACCTAACTGAAACCTTAAGACACATCTGAGGTCTCGGACAAGTCAACTGGAATAATGCATACCATTAATGTCTACGGAATTTACGGAAAATAAAAGAGTCCCGAACTTTATCTCTTAAAGTTCTTAATTGTTGTGAAATAACGAAGTCACCAGATGTCATCCATCTTGGCCTTCGTCGTCGTCTAGGCGACCGAATTTCCACCGGAGTCTCACTGGACTCAGAATCTGCCAGAGAACTAATGTCATGGTTGGATGAGAGATGGTCATCGGTACCTGACATTCGTACTGCGTTTGTCTCTAAGTCTGACCGTTCGATAACGCAAACACTCTCTGAATCTGAAGGAGAAGACTCATGTCGCTCTCGCAAATTCGCGACGGACCTATTGCATTTTCGTGGGGCGCGACTTAAAACAGTCACCTTATCATTATCAGGTTGCTCGCCAACCTCTCTCGGTGTGAAGGGTAGCAACAAATTTCGGTGTAATGTCTTTTTTGGACCTTGGCCGTCAGCCTTTTGCACGACATATACAGGAATGTCTAAATTAGGTCTTTTCAATACTACATAAACATCGGAATGCCATCTATCTGCGAGTTTATGTTTCCCAGTGAAAGCAAGTCTTCGAACAAGAACTTGATCACCTGGTTGAATAGCAGCTCCCTGAATCTTTCTGTCATAACACTGTTTCTGCGAATGCTTTGCTTTTTCGGAGGCTTTAAGAGCTGATCTATAAGCATAGTCCAGACGCTCCTGGATATTTTTCACATAATCAGGATAGGATTTAGAGGGCACCGGCATCAACTGTTCTAACAAACCAAATTCAAGATCAATCGGAAGTTTGGGTTCGCGACCGAACATAAGAAAATACGGTGAATAGCCTGTGGAAGCATGTCGGGTACAGTTGTAAGCGTGTGTCATTTGAGGTACAAAAGCTTTCCAATTGGCTTTGTTCATCAGCCAAAGTGCCGAGCATGTCCAGCAGTGTGCGGTTGAAACGCTCAGTCTGACCATTGCCTTGGGCATGGTAAGGTGTTGTTCTGGACTTTTTAATACCTGTGATCTGACATAGAGATTGAATGACTCCGCTTTCAAAGGCTCGTCCTTGATCTGAATGAAGTCTAGCGGGTAGACCGTAATGAACAATAAAATTATCAAACAAGACTTTCGCAGTTGTTTGTGCTGTTTGATTACGCGTCGGTATGGCTTGTGCATATTTACTGAAATGATCAGTGATGACAAGTATATTTTCTATCCCCCCTGAGCAAGGTTCAAGAGACAGATAATCAATGCAAACTAATTCCATAGGCTGACTTGTCGTAATGCTTACGAGAGGAGCCCGCTGATGTGTATCTGCCTTCCTGCAGACACAACGTTTACACGAAGCAATATATCTTTTCACGTCCTGTGACATGCCAGGCCAGAAGAATCGCCTACGTAAAAGATCCAAAGTCTTATCAATTCCAAGGTGTCCACAATCATCATGAACTCCCTTCAAAGCTTTCTGGCGGAAAGCCACAGGCAACACCAACTGGAAGATGGTATTATCATGTTCATGACATTGCCTATACAATACACCTTCTTTCATTTTCAGCTTACTTCCCTCTTTCAGAAGTTGCCTTGCACCCGTAGTGCACTTCGACTTTGATACGGACCCTTCTATACACGATATCACTTGATTAATATTTCTGTCACATTGCTGAGCGTTGGCCCAGTCAATTTTTGTGTCAACCTGTTCAAACAAGGCTGAATTGTCAGGAATGTTATCAGCTTCCCTATCTTCTAAATTTGTGCCACTATCCAAAATATCACTCAAGGGTGTGTGAACAGTGGAACCCTGTAGGGCTGCTTGAATTACATTACTATGGACAGTGCATGGCCATTTAATCCGAGACAAACCATCCGCATCTCGATTACAATTTCCCGGTTTGTACTTCAATTCGAAATCAAATTCCGAGAGGTGCGCAACCCATCTGTGACCATTAGCATCAAGCTTAGCTGAAGTCATTACATAAGTCAGTGGGTTATTATCAGTGTACACAGAATTTGTTTCCATATAAATAATCATAAAATTTCTCAGTAACAGCCCATTTTAATGCGAGAAATTCAAGTTTATGGGCAGGATAGTTTCTCTCAGACTTAGAAAGACCTCTACTTGCAAAGGCTATCACACGTTTCTTGCCATCCTGTTCCTGGTACAAAACAGCACCTATCGCCTCAGATGAAGCATCAGTGTGAAGAATGAAATCTTTAGAGTAATCGGCATAAGCCAGAACAGGTGCGTCAACTACAAGATCTTTTAACTGATCAAATGCCGCCTGTTGATCGTCACTCCAAACTAGTTTAGTGCAGCCCCTCTTTCCCCCGATGTCCTGTAGGAGCCTATGAAGGGGTTTGGCAATAGAAGAAAAGTTTGGTACAAAACGACGATAAAAACCTACAAATCCCAGAAAACTCTTGAGTTCTTTAAGTGTCTTTGGAACTGGCCACTTTTGCACGCATTCTATTTTTTCTGGGTCACAAGACACGCCGTCTTTAGAAACTATATGTCCAAGATATTTCAATTCACTCTGGAGAAATTTACATTTAGAAGGTTTTAGTTTAAGTCCCGCATCAGACAATTTTCTGAAAATTGTCTCCAACTTCTGAAGGTGCTCCTTAAAAGTTCTACTGAATACAATGATATCATCTAGGTAAAGAAGACAGTCTTTGAGATTCGAGTCTCCCATACATGTTTCCATACATCTCTGAAAAGTTGCAACCCCATTAGTAACGCCAAACGGTAAACGACAACATTCATAGAAACCTAAGTTCCCAACCGTGAAAGCAGTTTTGGAAATATCTTCCTCCGCAACTTCAATCTGCCAATATCCGCTTTTTAAGTCAAGTGAAGAAAAATACTGGGATCCATGAAGCGCATCTAAGGTGTCTTCAATTCTTGGAATAGCATATGCATCCTTGACTGTTCTCGCGTTTAGCTTTCGGTAATCTATACATACTCGTAAACTTCCATCTGGTTTTCGAACCAGAACGCAGTTTGAACTAAACGAACTTTGTGACGGACGAATCTCGCCTTGATCCAACATATCAGCTATCTCTTTCCTAACTTCTTCAATCATCGCATGGGGAATCTTTCTGTATCTATCTTTAAATGGTGTTTCATCTGTTAGCTTTATATGGTGTTGCGTGATATTAGTTTTTCCCAAGTCCAAATGATGGTTCGAGAAGATATGGCTATATTTCTTTAAGAGTTGTTCCAACTGACGCGTCTCACTCTCAGTCACATTGGATGGTAGGGTCTGTAACATAGCTTCGGTTACATCAGACACTTGCGAATATTCTGCAATCTGATTTGACTTCGTCTGAATCTGCGCCACTTGCACGGAACAAACATTGGTGCGCGTAGGAATAGTTAGCGTACGAGCAGACGTATTCCTAACTAGTACATTTGCTTGACTAATTGACTTCATGGGTTTAACATCAGTCACCCCGGAGCTCACTCTGACGCCGCCAGGTAAACTATTGGTGAATTCTTCTAGTATGACTGTGATAGGGGCTGTCAGAGCCGGCATACATAAATTTCCCGCAATCATTTTCGACTCACCCGGTCGCAAAGTCTCTTGACTATTAGTACAAAGAAATCCAAGATTTCTATCACTCTTTACGGCCGACACATAGGACATCACCGCCCCCAGCGTTAATTCCCATGCGGATGGAAGAGAAACAGCTGGAGAACATAGTGGCACAAGCTCCTGCAGAATATTCATACCAATTAGGGCAGGGACACGTTTGTTATGTTGCGTGTCAGGCAGTACAAGGAAAAGCGCATTCAATGGTTTGGAACAAAACAGCAAAGACACATTAATCTCACAAACACCTTTATACTTTAAAGTTTCCCCACCTGCCCCATAAATTTCCATGACAGAGGATAAGGGTTGAACGTCAATATTTCTATGTACACAAAACTGATATGAAAGGCACGACACCATAGCGCCAGTGTCCAGTAATGCCTTTGTTGTAGGAGCGTGTTCCAACTAAAGGCACAGGGCTTTGATTGTAACCGTCTAGGAGTCGCCCCGCCGTCCCAGACTCCGTTCGTTTAAAGGACACTGAGTTTGTTTATGGCCAGGCCTATTGCAACGATAGCATCTAGGTTCTGTAACATTAATTCTAGTCTGAGGTCGAGCGTTCATTTTCAACCCCTCTACTGCTTTTGCCAAACCACTCATCAGGCGCTCTAATCTAAGTACAGTATCACCGTCAGCCACCTGTTCCAGACTGTGGACGGTTGGCCTCGATGCCGTGACTGAGGTTTTACTTTTTACTTCCTCCACGCGGGCGGCAACTAACAATTTCTCAAAATCTAAATTTGAGTCGTATTTGTGCTTGATGGCCTGCTGCATGGTGAGATCTACCATACCATGGTAGAATCTCGACCTCAACATGTCGGCCGCACCCGCTGATGTCATCAGCGCTGGAGATTTTTGCGATATCTGGGCTACTAATGATTGAAGACGCACAGCCCACGCTGTCACAGACTCCTCGTGTGTCTGTACAGCTGTTGCCACCTTTTGGAGGAGATCGGCCGATGGTAGAATATTGCCATATAAAGAGTCTAAATTGTGTAATATTCCGTCACACGTTGCTTCCTCTCCCATCTGAACAATAAGATCGGCAGGAGGCCCTTTAACGAACGACGCATTGCAGCAACTAATATGCGGTCTTGATAAATTTGTGACCTCTGGAGGTCTTTAACCTCCAAACGCCACTGCAAATACGATCAGTGAGTCGAAACTCCATCGTCCCCCGAAAAAGTAGACAATCTGGGCCAGGAGCTGCCCTCATAGGATACATTGTATTAACATTTTCTTCTGTTGCAGAACCTGACGGAGTTTTAGGGCCCCGCAACTTCTTAACGACTTCTTCCCTAGCCTCAGGCCTCAGTAAATCTATTGAATCAAGAATGGACTGAAGGTCTGAGTTTTCCTTTGCCGCGGCAACTGCTGTCTTTCTGGACGCCATCTATCAATCACTATTTATGACAGAAAAGTATCAATAAACAACTCGAGCATTTAAAACTTTACAGTATTGAAATAATATGCTTAAATGCAGACACTTCTACGCTCCCAGCTACACCGCGAAGTTAAACGGGAGGGGGTGTATCGGTTGCACGGCGGTCAGTGCGTCACGGTACAGTGCACGAACGAAAACACAGCGGTATAATTAATGTTCACCGCCGGGTCAATTAATTTCAGATAAAGACGAACAACTTAATTAATTCGCAACGGCGTTCCCTGTAGGAATCTCGACCAATATCAATTTCTCAGTCACGCAAACACTTCCCACTCCCTGCGTTATCTTGTCATAAACAATACGACTTGCTACGACATCATTACTACAGTAAGCGGACCATGGAGGGTGGTGTGGACGATGGACCCAAAGGAATGCTCGTTAATTGCATCTGATTTATAGCCGTCCAGGTGCTCGTGCTCTAGAGAATCGGGAGACCACCGGAGAGCATATAATGTCTTTACCACTGATACTGACCGTGCGAAATCTCCGCGCATACGAACACGAACTAACGACAATGTGCCAGAAAACTGCAGGAGGGACAGAAAGGTCACTCGGTGCAAACGCTAAACTAAAGTATAAGAAAAGGGAAAGGCCAGAAGGGGTGGAAAACCACACCAACCAGAAGAAACAATACTATTCATGAAGTGCTAATTACTGCATCGCTGCACGGGATGTCAGGAAACAGATAAATAGAGATAGCTGAAAATAACAATCAATTAAGGGTTCAGGGTCGCACAAGTAGCTAAATGCATAAAAGAATGGCATTGAATAATACAATGTAGTATGAATATATAAAACGCTCACCAAAGAAAAAAACTAATACAAATAAAAATTAGACAACAAGTTAAACAGCTGAGGCCACCGCAGACAAAATCCAAACGACAGGGGTGATCAGTCCCTCTCGTCCGTTTCTTCTGTGTAAAGAATCTTCTGAAATAATAATTTATTCGTCAGAGATGACCCCTAGCAACAATTCACACATTAGTAACACAAACACAGACAGTTAAATTACCGACCACAACACTACAGTTCAACACAAAGTCACAACGTTGCAACATACGTTGGGGCCCATTCAGCGGCGAATCCCTGGGTGGGTCGTCAGTCTCGAGGTCAGCGGCGAATCCCTGGGTGGGTCGCCATTCTCGTAGTCTTCGCTGCAGCTCTCAGGCCAGCGCACCGGCGATACTCACGCGTGGTCATTCCGGTCACGGTGCCTCGTCATACAAGTCATAACACAGTCCCAAGCTGTGTCCTCTTTCAGCTTTCGATTGACAGTCAGTTACCGCCCCACGTTGGGCGCCATAAATTGTAACAAGATGTGGCTGGTAGGGTTGGAGGGTGAAGGTGTAGATATGGTGTAGATGAACCATTGATGGGGGTTTCACTCTTGTTACTGCGGCTGGTTAGGCCGCAACATTCACTCGGTTCGTGCCAGGGCGGTAAAACTGCTCACACTGTCAAAGAAGAATATAAGTCTATTGTAGGGCACAAAAGACGTTTATTCAATAACACACACACCTGCTCTCGACTGGGGGAAGAGACGCAGTCGTGTAACAGTATACCAATTAACAACAAGACAAATATATAGGCTACATGTAATGTCACATGGCATAGTTAACACGACTAGCATAATAATAATACATGTATAAAACGTAAATAAATCAAGAGTGAAGATAATGAACACAGCATGAGATGTGCGATATCAGAGAGAGAGAGAAGGAGAGAGAGAGAGAGAGAGAGAGAGAGAGAGAGAGAGAAAGAGAGAACAATATTATCCAAAGACTTCTAAACATTCAGTACGCACTAATATCGTGGTCATCGATCTAACATAACACTAGTGAGCAAACAGTCTGCTCGGTTAGGCTAACAGTACACGGCATTTCAGTACATGTATCTAAAACAATATAAACAGCATAACCACAGCTTAGGACTCTGGTATTATGATAGTGACTGGTATCATAACTTCCCGAGTCGTATATACTTATGAGGAAAATATATCTATTGCTTACAGATTTACACTCATCGTAAATATCTGATAGCATCTGATATTATCATCTTAAAATCAGCAAGAACAGTATTATAAGTATTAAAGAGCACGTACCTGTCAAAGAAGAATATAAGTCTATTGTAGGGCACAAAAGACGTTTATTCAATAACACACACACCTGCTCTCGACTGGGGGAAGAGACGCAGTGCTTGGGGCCGGATGAGTTCTTTTGTTTCTCGGGGGCCTCAGCATAGTGCTGTTGGCCTGGCCTGTTCTTGATTTTCTCTCTCTTGGGTCTTTCTTGTTAGTTGGTTGTTCTTTTTTCCTTTCTTTCTGTTGTTTCTTCATTCTTCCTGGTTTTTTATATTTATTAATTTTTGGGACGCGCCAAGGCAAGGGCAAGGACAAGACAGGAAAAAGGGAAGATAGAGAAGCAGTTCTGGGACATTTTCCCTTTCAGGAGTTTGATCCCTTTATAGCCAATATAACATGTCACTAATTGACTGTTTTCTTCTGGAGCCCCAGTTAAAACAAGTAATAAGATATTAGGACCTAGCAGGGCTCTAGAGTTTTTGAATTTTGATCTTTAGTTCTTGGTGCCGCCAGGGAGCCTGGTGGCACCAAGACTAGTCCCGCAGCAGAGCATAATTTCAGGGATCTTATTAAAAACTCTGCGTTGGGTGGTCCCGGGTGCAATAGGCATCCGAGGCCATTGTTTCTGCCTGTATGGCTGGGTCGGCAGAAAGAGTCTGTCGGCCCTGGCAGATAAAAGGATAACTGTTCTAAAATAAATTTATATTACAAAACAATGTATTTGTATATTAATATATTTATTTATTTAAGATTTTATTATTAAAATATTGTAGTTACGTATATTACTTATTTGTTTTATATTTATGGCTGGCGAGCCCTCTGTCAGTCCGTGCGCGGTTGAGACGGCGTCACCCAGCCTCCGGCCCCCACCGGTGGCCGACCTCAGCACGCTATTCCGCGATGGGATTTTGAGTGGTGCCATTGCTACCATGATCTGCCAGGTCAGGGGTGCCAGCTTTGTTACAGTCAACGTATAGATTTATTTTGTTGACAAGGGCCCTTTTTTCTTTTTTAAAACTATTGTCTACAAGAGACAAGACACCGGCCAATGTAAATGGTTTTTTCCTTTCATTAAATAACCTTTTAAGTTTATTCCTTTCTATTACATTTTTCTTACAATTAAAAAGAATGTGCTCTGTCGTCATGGGCACGTCGCAGAGATTACAGTTAAAGTTGCCCCTAAGTCTGTAAGTTTCTATTCTTAGGGTATTTAAGCCTAGCTCGCTGGGAGTGCTAAAATCCATGACAAATGTTTCCCAGTTCTGATATATCTGCTTTATAATGTTTACTTTTTGATTTAAGTATCCTTCAAATTCAGTTTTCCAAATTTCATTTATATGTTTTTTAATTAGACTATAGATATCACTTTTATCTAGTTTAATATTTAAGATTTCTGTTTTTGTTGTGGCACTCTTAGCCAGGAGGTCGGCCCGTTCATTCCCGGTGACCCCCACGTGGCCCGGTATCCATAGCAGGCAGTGCTTGGGGCTTGACAGGCCCGGGGTTTTATACGATTCTTTCCCATCCTCCCACGGTCTTGGGGGCGGGTCAGTCTAACTGTCGCTCACAGTTAAGCACTGTGATTGGAACACGCTCCTTTAAGACAAAATACTGAATCCCAAAATACCACATACCACAGGAATATCACCTGAACCTGAGCGGATAAAAGCAATCGTCCAAATGGCCGCTCCCTCGACACTTGCTGAACTTCGTTCTTTTCTGGGAATGACCCAGTACGTTTCACGGTTCATCAAGAACTATTCTACTATCACTGAACCATTACGCCTACTCACAAAGAAGGACCAGACCTGGTTGTGGGGACCACACCAAGGACAAGCTTTTCGAAAATTGAAAGAATCGCTGACTCAAGCAGATGTAATGACATACTTCGACCCAGACAAGAAAAGTGAAATCATTGTTGACGCAAGCCCGTGTGGATTAGGTGCAATACTTACACAACAGGGACATATTGTGTGCTATGCTAGCCGAGCACTCACCGATGTTGAGCAGCGATACACGCAAACTGATAGAGAGATGTTGGCAGTTGTGTTTGGAGTTGAACATTTTCACATGTACCTTTTCGGTGCCAGTTTCACCATAATAACAGATCACAAACCTCTCCTTGGAATCATCTCCAGTAGCCGTCCTTGCACTACCAGAATTGAAAGATGGCGTATACGACTTATGCCCTACAATTTCCAACTGAAGTACTCACCAGGCAAAAATGAACTGAACCCAGCCGATTTTCTGAGTCGACACCCAGTAACAAAACCGTCCAGAGATAATGTTGGAGAACAATACATCTCCTACATCACACAAACATCAACACCCACAGCTTTGAGAGTAGATGAGATCAAAGCAGCTACACAGAATGACAAAGAATTGCAAGACGTCATGCTAGCTATTCAGACTGGGCGTTGGGACAACCCAAACCTGAGAGACTTCATGCATGTCAAAGACGAACTCTCCGTTTATGATGGAATTGTGTTGCGACAGAATCGTATCATCGTCCCAACAATGCTCAGACAGCAAGTAATCGCACTCGCACATACATCCCACCTGGGGATTGTAAAAACCAAACAGCTTCTTAGGGAGAAAGTATGGTTTCCGGGAATAGACAAACTAGTTGAAGAAAAAGTCAAGAATTGCATTCCATGCCAGGCCTCCTACGCAGGAACAAAAGAGTACCTACTCATTGTCATCGACGACTACAGTCGCTTCCCGGAAGTGGAAGTGATAGGCTCAACTACTGCAAAAGTAGTTACCAACAGACTGGACAACATGTTTGCTAGATTTGGAATTCCAAGCATTTTAAAGTCTGACAATGGCCCACCATTCAACGGAGAAGAATTCGCTGAGTTCGCAAGAAAGCTAGGCTTCAAACACAGGAAAATCACTCCCCTGTGGCCCGAAGCCAATGGCGAAGCTGAACGTTTTGTTCGCTCACTCAACAAGTTCATCAGAGCCAGCGAAACAGAAAACTTGAACTTTAAACAAAACCTACCAAAATTCTTGCGCCAGTACCGTTCCACACCACACAGCGGTACAAAGGTGACACCACACGAAGCACTCACTGGACGAAAAGTGCGTACCTGTCTACCAGAACTTGTACAAACATTTTCACCACACCACCAAATCCGAGAGAATGATACCCATTCAAAAACAAGACAAAAAGTCTACGCAGATCAGAAACGCCACACAAAACACCATCAGCTGCACCCAGGCGACACTGTTCTTGTCAGACAACGTAAACAAAACAAGCTCTCTACACCTTTCGATCCCAAGCCTTATGCAGTTGTCAAAACAAAAGGCTCAATGATCACTGCACAACGAGGACAACAACAGATAACCAGAAACTCTTCACATTTCAAGCCTCTCCCTCCAAGTGTTGCAGTTCACGCTCCTGCTGACGAAGAGGAGGAACAAGATGAAGATACAGCACAGATTCCTAGAACAACTCAACAGCCTACAGCTAAACACCATGAACATGCAACCACAGAGACAGATGCCCTGCGAGACGAACTTACCACAACCTGATCGTCCCAAAACACATGCACCAAAACCCACTGTAACAAGAAGCGGCCGTGTTGTTAAATTGCCCACCAAATACTCTGATTAGGAAGTGTCAATTATTTACAAGGGCTGTGCAACGGTTCACAACAAAATGCATACGCACTAGATAGTGATAGATGCAGTTTTTTTTTCTTTAATGCTCACTAGGAGCAATTTATGAAAATGTTGAGTCCATTAGGGGCAAAACATCTTTCATTTCATAATTAGTTTAGAATAATATCATTACAAATACTCACGATTCGTGGTCAAGTGTCATGACAGTCAAGCTATCTGAAGTCAAGAAGCCAAGCTACCAATGACATTTTATTATCGATGTTTAGCAATTTATTTAATTGATTTGGAAAAAGACATTTGACCAAACTAACACTTTATTTTAATTAGAAGGACATCACACATACTGTGCTACTAGTAGTCTTGCCTGTTTAATTCAAAACATTTTGAAATTGATTCTTGGCTGATTAGGCCAAATTAATATTGTGTGAATGCGAGTCGTGGATATTCTCCATGGTGGGGAGGGGTGTAGTGTTGTTGTTCCTTTATAATTTGGTTTTCACTATTATTATAGTTTGGCATACATTCATTTGTCAATAAGAAATACCTGGCAACAAGATCAGGAGAATAAAGATGTCGAACAAACAATAGCAACGTGTTGTCTGCATGCCTTCCACAAATCTGTACTGTGCTACATTATAGAGAAGACAACAGACGCTTGGGTCGAAGACATTTTGCGCCCAACGCTAGACAGATACAAGGCCGACGACGTCTACAACGTGGACGAGACAGGTCTGTTTTGGAAACTTCTTCCTGACAGAACATTTGCCTTCAGAGGGGAGACTTGCACTGGAGGGAAGAAATCGCGCGAGAGAGTGACAATCATGTTTTGTTGCAACATGACCGGAACAGACAAGCGTCAGCCAATCTTTATTGGCAAATACGCGAATCCGAGATGCTTCAAACACGTCAAGAAAGGTTTGCCTGTGCAATATGACAGCAACGCTGATGACAAAAGAAATCTTCAAACCCTGGCTCATTCAGTTTGACAGAGACATGGAAAGGCAAAATAGGAAGGTCCTACTCGTGATGGACAACTGTTCCAGTCACAAATTGCCTGATTTCCGTGCAGTCGAGGTACTGTTCCTTCCGCCAAATGCGACATCGAAACTCCAGCCCCTTGATGCGGGCATCATTCAGAATTTCAAAGTGAAGTACAGGAGGGCCATGTGTTTGAACTTTCTCGCCTGCATTGAGGGCGGAGGAGGTACCTACCAGCCAACTCTTCTTGATGTCATACACATGACGACGCAGTCGTGGGAAAAGGTCACTACAGACACCATTGCCCACTGCTTTCGCAACGCTGGCTTCCGTCATTCCTCAGATGACCAGACAACATCAGATTCAGAACCCTGCCTTGAGAAAGACCAGCAGGAAGTGCAGCCGCTCCTTTCTCGCCTGTTTCAGGAGTGGAACGTCCCCCCCATCTGATTACTTCACTGTTGATGAGGAAGTGCTCACCGAGGATCCAACAGCCGCACCGGATGTAGCAGCAGAACCGTGCACTTCCAGAATCCCAGATTCCGATGCATCTTCAGAGGAAGAAGACGAAGAAATGCCCCAGGTGTCATCAAGAGAGGCTATGGCGTCCGCAACGGTCATTAGCAACTTTTGTATGCTGACAGGAAAGACGGAACTGATCAATTGCTTCAATGGGTTCAAGGCAAGGCCTACTAGATAGACAGGCCGTGCACCCGAGAAAAGTAGGTCAATTTGGTAGGCTGGCTGGCTGGCCCGCTGACCGGCACTTACATACAGTAGTTAACTGCACGCGCATGGATGCGTTGTCCGAGTGTCTGATGTTTCTCTCATAACCGTTTATGCAAAACCTGTGCTTTAGTGGATTTAAATAACTTTATTGATTTTTGGTAAGTAGTCTGATTACCGACAATTATAAAAACGAGACCAATTAAAAGCTCAATGTGACTGTTTTTTTCAAGAATAACATAAAACGAAGTTGTGCATAATATCTCGCTTCTGCTTGTCATCGTAAAGGGAACCGCGAATCACGAATGTGCTTTGTCTACAGCAAAATGCAGCAGAGCATGGCCCGAAACAAAGGAAAATAGCAAAATTATCATCCCAATCAAGCTTACTGTTTTAAAGGTTAGTGTGCATCGTTGTGGTGGTTGTGTATTGACAATGATAAACATTGTGATTCGTTCTAAAAAGACTAATACAGATGTTTTGGTTGGTGTTAGAAAAGTACGATTTGTTTTGACCGTCGCTTTTAAAAGTAATATTCGGGTTGCTGTTCTAACACTATGTCGTATACTAATTACTAACCCCCCCCCCCCCCGTTCCTGTTCTTTAGTCCGCTGTCTCTGTATTATGCCCACCATTCCGTCTATTCTACATGCCTATGACTCCGCATGTTTGCTTAGAATTCTAAATTAATACTAAAGAAAAAACAAAAAAAGAAAGAAGGAAAGAAAGAAAGAAAGAAAGAGAGAACGAAAGAAAGAACGAAAGAAAGAAAGGTTCTTCTACGTTATTAGAGGGAGGTGCTGTGGCCTGCTGACCATCACAATTAACAATGCGTAATCTCTCAGTGCACGGCTGGCTGGTTAGGCCAGCCTATCAAATTGACCTACTTTTCTCCGGTGCACGGCCTGTCTATCTAGTAGGCCTTAGTTCAAGGAGATTCTCTTACGCCACATTGAGGATTCCAAAAAACAGACACGTGTTTCAGACTTTTTTGAAAGAGACAGTGGCATTGGAGGAGCGGGAGAAGGAAGTTGCGTGGGTGGAAGGGGAGGAGGAAGTGGCGTGAGTGGAAGGGGAGGAGGAAGTGGCGTGAGTGGAAGGGGAGGAGGAAATGGCGTGAGTGGAAGGGGAGGAGGAAGTGGCGTGAGTGGAAGGGGAGGAGGAAGTGGCGTGAGTGGAAGGGGAGGAGGAAGTGGCCTGGGAGGAGAGGGAGGAGGAAGTGGCCTGGGAGGAGAGGGAGGAGGAAGTGGCGTGAGTGGAAGGGGAGGAGGAAGTGGCCTGGGAGGAGAGGGAGGAGGAAGTGGCGTGAGTGGAAGGGGAGGAGGAAGTGGCGTGGGAGGAGAGGGAGGAGGAAGTGGCCTGGGGGGAGAGGGAGGAGGAAGTGGCCTGGGAGGAGAGGGAGGAGGAAGTGGCGTGGGAAGAGAGGGAGGAGGAAGTGGCCTGGGAGGAGAGGGAGGAGGAAGTGGCGTGGGAAGAGAGGGAGGAGGAAGTGGCGTGGGTGGAAGGGGAGGAGGAAGTGGCGTGGGTGAAAGGGGAGGAGGAAGTGGCGTGAGTGAAAGGGGAGGAGGAAGTGGCGTGGGAAGAGAGGGAGGAGAAAGTGGCGTGAGTGGAAGGGGAGGGGGAAGTGGCGTGGGAGGAGAGGGAGGAGGAAGTGGCCTGGGAGGAGAGGGAGGAGGAAGTGGCGTGAGTGGAAGGGGAGGAGGAAGTGGCCTGGGAGGAGAGGGAGGAGGAAGTGGCGTGAGTGAAAGGGGAGGAGGAAGTGGCCTGGGAGGAGAGGGAGGAGGAAGTGGCCTGGGGGGAGAGGGAGGAGGAAGTGGCCTGGGAGGAGAGGGAGGAGGAAGTGGCGTGGGAAGAGAGGGAGGAGGAAGTGGCCTGGGAGGAGAGGGAGGAGGAAGTGGCGTGGGAAGAGAGGGAGGAGGAAGTGGCGTGGGTGGAAGGGGAGGAGGAAGTGGCGTGGGTGAAAGGGGAGGAGGAAGTGGCGTGGGAAGAGAGGGAGGAGGAAGTGGCGTGGGTGGAAGGGGAGGAGGAAGTGGCGTGGGAACAGAGGGAGGAGGAAGTGGCGTGGGTGAAAGGGGAGGAGGAAGTGGTGTGGGAAGAGAGGGAGGAGGAAGTGGCGTGGGTGGAAGGGGAGGAGGAAGTGGCGTGGGAACAGAGGGAGGAGGAAGTGGCGTGGGTGGAAGGGGAGGAGGAACTATCGTGAGTGAAAGGTGAGAAGGAAGTGGCGTGAGTGAAAGGGGAGGAGGAAGTGGCGTGAGTGAAAGGGGAGGAGGAAGTGGCGTGAGTGAAAGGGGAGGAGGAAGTGGCGTGAGTGAAAGGGGAGGAGGAAGTGGCGTGAGTGAAAGGGGAGGAGGAAGTGGCGTGAGTGAAAGGGGAGGAGGAAGTGGCGTGAGTGAAAGGGGAGGAGGAAGTGGCGTGAGTGAAAGGGGAGGAGGAAATGGCGTGGGTGGAAGAGGAGGAGGAAGTGGCGTGAGTGGAAGGTGAGGAGGAAGTGGTGTGAGTGAAAGGGGAGGAGGAAGTGGCGTGAGTGAAAGGGGAGGAGGAAGTGGCGTGGGAGGAGAGGGAGGAGGAAGTGGTGTGGGGGGAAGGGGAGGAGGAAGTGGCCTGGGAGGAGAGGGAGGAGGAAGTGGCCTGGGAGGAGAGGGAGGAGGAAGTGGTGTGGGGGGAAGGGGGGGAGGAAGTGGCGTTGGAGGAGAGGGAGGAGGAAGTGGCGTGAGTGGAATGGGAGGAGGAAGTGGCGTGGGAGGAGAGGGAGGAGGAAGTGGCGTGGGTGGAAGGGGAGGAGGAAGTGGCGTGGGAGGAGAGGGAGGAGGAAGTGGCGTGAGTGGAAGGGGAGGAGGAAGTGGCGTGGGAGGAGAGGGAGGAGGAAGTGGCGTGAGTGGAAAGGGAGGAGGAAGTGGCGTGGGAGGAGAGGGTGGAGGAAATGGCGTGAGTGGAGGGGGAGGAGGAAGTGGCGTGGGAGGAGAGGGAGGGGGAAATGGCGTGAGTGGAAGGGGAGGAGGAAGTGGCGTGGGAGGAGAGGGAGGAGGAAATGGCGTGAGTGGAAGGGGAGGAGGAAGTGGTTTGGGAGGAGAGGGAGGAGGAAATGGCGTGAGTGGAAGGGGAGGAGGAAGTGGCGTGGGAGGAGAGGGAGGAGGAAGTGGCCTGGGAGCAGAGGGAGGAGGAAGTGTTGTGGGAGGAGAGAGAGGAGGAAGTGGCGTGGGAGGAGAGGGAGGAGGAAGTGGCCTGGGAGTAGAGGGAGGAGGAAGTGGCCTGGGAGGAGAGGGAAGAGGAAGTGGTGTGGGAGGAGGAAGTGGCGTGGGAGGAGAGGGAGGAGGAAGTGGCGTGGGAGGAGAGGGAGGAGGAAGTGGCGTGGGAGGAGAGGGAGGAGGAAGTGGCGTGGGAGGAGAGGGAGGAGGAAATGGCGTGGGAGGAGAGGGAGGAGGAAGTGGCGTGGGAGGAGAGGGAGGAGGAAGTGGCGTGGGAGGAGAGGGAGGAGGAAGTGGCGTGGGAGGAGAGGGAGAAGGAAGTGGCGTGGGAAGAGAGGGAGGAGGAAGTGGCGTGGGAGGAGAGGGAGGAGGAAGTGGCCTGGGAGGAGAGGGAGGAGGAAGTGGCGTGGGAGGAGAGGGGGGAGGAAGTGGCCTGGGAGGAGAGGGAGGAGGAAGTGGCGTGGGAGGAGAGGGAGGATGAAGTGGCGTGAGAGGAGAGGGAGGAGGAAATGGCGTGGGAGGAGAGGGAGGAGGAAGTGGCGTGGGAGGAGAGGGAGGAGGAAATGGCGTGGGGGGAGAGGGAGGAGGAAGTGGCGTGGGAGGAGAAGGAGGAGGAAGTGGCGTGAGTGAAAGGGGAGGGGGAAGGGGCATGGAAAGAGAGGAGACGAGACAGAGTGGGAAACAGACAGGAGAAAGAGGGATTTGGGATGACTTTGGAAAGCAAACACGGGTGTCAGACTTTTTTGAAAGAGACAGTGGCATAGGAGGAGAGGGAGAAGGGAGTTGCGTGGGAGGAGAGGGGACGAGAGAGAGTGGAAAGGAGAGTGGAGAAAGAGGGACTTGGGATGAGACGGGAGACATAGGGGGAGGAGAAAGGAGAGAGAGGAGTTTGGAAGGACATGGGAAAGCGAAGAGAGAGAGAGGGACTTGGGAAGAGAGGAGAGGAAGAGGGTAAGTGAGGGCGGAGACACGGGCATTTGTAGCGGAGAGAAAAGAAAATGGGAAGAGGGGGAAGAAGGAGAAGTACAATTTTGTGGTGCACACGAGTGGCAGCCTCTAGCCTTTCATCCCACTAATGTGGAATGGAGGGTTCGCCAGTGTGCAAGATTGGGCCTTTCGGGCCCGTTGTTTTTGCCCGAACGGTGTCCAACCCAAGATCTTGGGGTCCCTTCGGAGTTAAACCACATTGTAGGGGATGGGAACTGCCTGTATCGTGCCATAAGCTTTGACTTATGTGGTAGCCAGGCCCAGCACATGGTTGTCCGAGAAAAAATAATCGACGTCATGTGCAGGAATCACCTGGCTTTCTCTGCATACGTGGGTGGAGATGTAGGTGATTATCTCGCTCACAACACCCTCCGACCCCGTTCATGGGGGTCGGATGTAGAGATATTCGCGGCTGCCACCCTCCTTCAAACCACCATTGTGGTGTACACAGCCACTTCCGAATGCTCGCGGATATGGCTGCAACACCCACCCCTTTTCCCGATAAATGGGGTAGACAGGTCCGAGGAGAACATTTACCTCCGAAATGTCTGTGGCCATTTTGAGCGGGTGGTGTCCACAAAGGTAGTCTAAATGAGGATGCCCTGAAAACTTTCCCACCAACTGATTTTTATCCAGATTCTATAGCTGTCAATGAGTTGTTCTGTTTAATTTGTTTGTCCACTCAATCATTTTTTTAATCTGTTATAAATTCGTCACGAAGACCCATAACAGCCCAGAAGGCATTTTTGTTACATTTATAACCAGAGACATTGGTCATGCATGTGAATCAGTTGTTATCTTTTTATGTTTTTTTTTATGTTGTTGTATTTTATGTTCTTCTTCTTGTTGTTGTTGATTTTATCCATTAAACTGATTTTATGTTTAACTCCATTAATAATCTGTTTTGTTTGTCTAGTCAGTCATTTTAACCTGTTATAAATTTGTCATGACTGAAGAGCCATAATAGCCCAGGAAGGCATTTTTTGTACAATAAGAACCAGAGGCATTGGTCGTGGGTGTGACTCAGTTGTTGTTTTTATCCATTAAACTGGTTTTAAGTTTAACTCACTTTTTTGTATTCAGTGCGCGCGCGGTGTGTGTGTGTTATAAATGTGTGCGTTTTGGAGAGAGAGAGAGAGAGAGAGAGAGAGAGAGAGAGAGAGCGAGCGAGAGAGAGAGAGAGAGAGAGACAGAAAACTCAGAAAATTTTATTTACTGCGCCAACGGTCCTTACAAAGCTTCCACGACCAAAAACATCGACAAAAGCGCAAAAGGGTTGTGGAGGGAACACACGCAATACAGTTGTGCCACACACAAACACAAACATACACACACACACACACGTGCGCGCGATCGCACGCACGTACGCGCGCGCACACACACACACACACATACACAGAGAGATAGAGAGAGGAGGGGGGGGGCGGAGAGTGCACGGCACATGCAAAGCAGAACAGTTCCTTACACAAACAGTTGCTCTTTCTACCGGTTGTCCTGATTGTGTGTATGTAAGTACATGTACTTTTCCACTTGTTATTCACAAACCTTTTCTTCTAACTAGGATATGTATCAAAACATTTAAACATAAAAAAAACAAATAAATACAAAAATGATATGAAAAAAAACTACTTTTATCAAGTAAAAGACGCGTGGCCGGATGTATGAAAGTCGATCCTCAATATTTTCATACATCCGGTTAACCGGATTTAGTAAAGACCGGATGTATGAAAGACAAAAAGTGGGTCCCGACGACTTTCTTACATCCGGTCTCGACTGTACTAGAACATTTTGAATTCCACTCTTGACAATCATACTTTTAAAAAGATATGTACTTATGTCTTGAACGGAGTGGATCCGCCAAATTCTCGATCCAAAGCGGAGGGCAAATTCTAACAATACATGTGTCAGAGTCACAAGACGTCTATATTTTACTAGTTGGATTGCGACTGGATCAGTATGCTTTCGGCACATTTATTATTATTATTATTAATTTTTTTTTGGTCTTGGGACTCCATGTGTTAGAACAGGCCGTCCACCTTGGATCGTGAATTTGGCAGATCTTCTGCCAAACTTGTCGCTGTGCACATACTGTAGTCCTACACATAACAGTTTTCTTCTGTTTCCAATTCTAACCACCGTTTAGTGACGGTTTTGTATACATACGTATTTTAAAAATGGCTGAGTAAAAAATAACTGGAAGACCTCAAAGAGAATGTAAAAAGTGCACACTGTGTAAGTCCTCATGCCGCATAAATAATAAGAAACCTGTGTAAGTCCCCCAAAATAAGGGTTTGAACCAACGTCCTCACTTAGTGTCCTGACAATGTATGGCTCCTTTCAAGCTAAAATGATTGACCATAAAATCAGGAACAAAAGAGATTAAGCAAAACTTGACCCCTAGCAATATTTAAAAGGGCCAGTAAGAGCACATGCACCATTGTGCAGTAAGAGCAGGCCAAAGGGCCAGTAAGAGCAGGCCAAAAGGCCGCTGCCCGGGCAAAATTGAAATTAATAGATTAAAAATGTATCCATATCATCTCCCCCCCCCCTCCCCCCCCCCCCTCCAGAACAAGAAATAATAAAACAAGTAAAGTGAGGTGTAAATGCCAAGGGCAGCGAACCTCCTAAAATAAAGACCTCAAATCACATGCACCATTGATTTTGCTTCTAGCACCACAAAAAAGAATAGTCCTCATTTGTCATGTAACATTTCTAGGTC